>CAWUFW010008464.1:333769-884860 GCA_963921515.1 Calotriton arnoldi | reverse complement strand
GCAAACTAGCAGATCGGATGGACACGGTTGAAAATTCTCTGAGTGAGTTACAGCTAGAATAGAAGGCACTGAACCCTAATGTAGAGGACCTCTCAGAGAGAATTGCGTCCTGGAATGGCGTGCAGAAGACGCAGAGGGGCCTAACCAGCGCAATAATAACAAGTGGACCTACTGTGCTTTGACGCCGGTTTGCATAAACTGGACAATGTTATTTGGCCAGATAAACATGTACAAACCCGACTCAGGGAGGCCAGGGAACTCTAACGAAACAATGGAGCGCTTACGGTGCCATGCCTATAAAGAATACATAGCGTGGGCGCATGACGAGGAGGGTAGACCTGGTAGTTGTTGGCATGGCTATTTAGACCTGAGTCCTGAGGGACGCCCATCACCCAACTCAGTTTGGATGACAATACACCAGTCTGTGCCCCTGGTGAGATTAATATGGCATTCCAAGTATACTATGAATCCTTATATGGACGACCAGACTCGTTAGACCAGCATGGCCTGGCAGCATTTCTTGAGAGCCGGTGTGGGATGGTGGTTGACACAGGTTGCTAATGGAGACTCTTCGATGCTCTCCCATTGACGGGGGCTTGGGTGCCCCTGACTTCGAAATTTATTATTTGTCCGCCCAACTACAGTGGGTGGCACAGTGGCCCGCTGGTTCCTGCCGGGAGGAAACGGGCCTGACGGGTAGATTTACTCCTCAAGCAGCATTACTAGAGAAGCTTCTGGCTTGAAAGGCTGACATCCCGCGGCCGGGGATTCTGTTGTCTGTGGTCCTGGAGTGTTAAAAGCGATTTATACGGCAAACAGCTGGGAACCCACTATATGGCCCAGAATTACCACTGATAGGAATGTTTGTTTTTATAAGTTTACCCTTTATTTTATTGTTTTGTTGAATGGCCACTGCAATAGTTCCTATCTTAGACACATGTGGAGCACTGCAAAATGGCAAAACATCTTATACAGTTTCCTGGTATCCTGGAAACTCCCTTAGAGGTATTTTACACCCAGGGAGAATAAATGACTGACATTAAGGTATCTGGATAAATACGTCAGACAGGCAGAATCAGTAACCCATGGACACATGTTGAAACCCTGTGGTACCACCAGCCGGTGATGCATGTGGGGTCATATCTCAAGCTGGGGATAACAGTTAAGGTGATTGATTACATCCTTGTAAAGTGCTATGAATATATGATTGGAATGTATGTTGTAAAATGCCAATAAAGTTATGTTAAAAAAATAACATTCTTGGCAGAGCCAGTAGACACAAAACAGGAGCGAGGTTGCCTTGAACCAACTGTACAAAGTGGTGCTGTGGCTCTGCTGGCAGCAAACGCACCTCAGTGAGGGCATTAGCTCAAGGCAAGCTACCATAAAGCTACATGTACCTTCAAACTTTCCCTAGTCTAAACATGTGTTGTTGATGGTTGTCGAAGTGCCCGGTCTACCTAGAAGAGGAAAAAGAGAGAGTGTTCCTACAACCTGTCCCTGTACTAAACATTCTTGTTACAGCCAGGAGACACAAAACAGGAGCGAGGTTGCCTTGAATCAACTGTACAAAGTGGTGCTGTGGCTCTGCTGACAGCAAACGCACCTCAGTGAGGGCATTAGCTCAAGGCAAGCTGCAAAGCATGTACCTACAAGCTTTCCCTAGTCTAAACATGTGTTGTTGATGGTTGTCGAAGTGCCTGGTCCACCTAGAAGGGGAAAAAGAGAGAGAGTGTGCCTACAACCTGTCCCTGTACTAAACATTCATGGCAGAGCCAGGAGACACAAAAAAGGAACAAGGTTGCCTTGAACTAACTGTACAAAGTGGTGCTGTGGGTCTGCTGGCAGCAATCGCACCTCAGTGAGGGCATTAGCTCAAGGCAAGCTGCAAAGCATGTACCTACAAGCTTTCCCTAGTCTAAACCTGTGTTGTTGATGGTTGTCGAACTGCCTGGTCCACCTAGAAGGGGAAAAAGAGAGAGAGTGTGCCTACAACCTGTCCCTGTACTAAACATTCATGGCAGAGTAAGGAGACACAAAACAGGAGTGAGGTTGCCTTGAACCAACTGTACAAAGAGGTGCTCTGGCTCTGCTGGCAGCAGACGCACCTCAGTGAGGGCATTAGCTCAAGGCAAGCTGCAAAGCATGTACCTACAAACTTTCCCTAGTCTAAACATGTGTTGTTGATGGTTGTCGAAGTGCCTGGTCCACCTAGAAGGGGAAAAAGAGAGAGAGTGTGCCTACAACCTGTCCCTGTACTAAACATTCATGGCAGAGTAAGGAGACACAAAACAGGAGTGAGGTTGCCTTGAACCAACTGTACAAAGAGGTGCTCTGGCTCTGCTGGCAGCAGACGCACCTCAGTGAGGGCATTAGCTCAAGGCAAGCTGCAAAGCATGTACCTACAAACTTTCCCTAGTCTAAACATGTGTTGTTGATGGTTGTCGAAGTGCCTGGTCCACCTAGAAGGGGAAAAAGAGAGAGTGTGCCTACAACCTGTCCCTGTACTAAACATTCTTGGCACAGCCAGGAGACACAAAACAGGAGTGAGGTTGCCTTGAACCAGCTGTACAAAGTGGTGCTGTGGCTCTGCTGACAGCAAACGCACCTCAGTGAGGGCATTAGCTCAAGGCAAGCTGCAAAGCATGTACCTACAAGCTTTCCCTAGTCTAAACATGTGTTGTTGATGGTTGTCGAAGTGCCTGGTCCACCTAGAAGGGGAAAAAGAGAGAGTGTGCCTTCAACCTATCCCTGTACTAAACATTCATGGCAGAGCCAGGAGACACAAAAAAGGAACGAGGTTGCCTTGAACCAACTGTACAAAGTGGTGCTGTGGCTCTGCTGGCAGCAATCGCACCTCAGTGAGGGCATTAGCTCAAGGCAAGCTGCAAAGCATGTACCTACAAGCTTTCCCTAGTCTAAACATGTGTTGTTGATGGTTGTCGAACTGCCTGGTCCACCTAGAAGGGAAAAAAGAGAGAGAGTGTGCCTACAACCTGTCCCTGTACTAAACATTCTTGGCACAGCCAGGAGACACAAAACAGGAGTGAGGTTGCCTTGAACCAACTGTACAAAGTGGTGCTGTGGCTCTGCTGGCAGCAAACGCACCTCAGTGAGGGCATTAGCTCAAGGCAAGCTGCAAAGCATGTACCTACAAGCTTTCCCTAGTCTAAACATGTGTTGTTGATGGTTGTCGAAGTGCCTGGTCCACCTAGAAGGGGAAAAAGAGAGAGAGTGTGCTTACAACCTGTCCCTGTACTAAACATTCATGGCAGAGCCAGGAGACACAGAAAAGGAACGAGGTTGCCTTGAACCAACTGTACAAAGTGGTGCTGTGGCTCTGCTGGCAGCAAACGCACCTCAGTGAGGGCATTAGCTCAAGGCAAGCTACCATAAAGCTACAAGCTGTCCCTAGGCTAAACATGTGTAGTTGATGGTTGTTAAAGTTCCTGGTCTACCTAGGAGGGAAAAAAGAGTATGTCTATAACCTGACCCTATGCTCCTCTTGTTGAAAGAGTAAGAACTAGATCCGGCATCCTAGAGCGTATACCAAGATGCTTCCCAGGAGGCCCACAGATTTGGTATACCTTCTAGTCACCGACTTACCTGAATGATGTTTTTTGGCAACATCCTACAGTCTTGCCAGAGTGACATGATTGTTCTTCTTCTTCACCTTCATCGCAGACACCATCAAAGTGTTCTCATGAGTACAGTTTCCACCATATGAGGAAAAAACATAATTTAATGATTAAGTACTACTAGTCACACATCCCCAAATCACACCCATTAATTTCTTTTATACTCACCCTCTTACCACGCAGAGTTGGATAGTAAGTGGCATTTTCAGAGGCAAAGCATCCCATCCAAAACTCTCATGCAGAACATGGTTGATATTAGTGAAACCATGTAGTGCTAAACTAAGGGCAATCAAATCACTACCAAAAAGACATAGGTCACTCTCTCTCACCCCCACATCAAACGTGACTGACTTGCCACTGGTTTCTATCCACCCACTTGTCAGTCAACACAGTATGCTTCTTCATATCCTTTTCTGTTAAGTTAGACTGCTATTTCTTATGCAGAGTAGAGCAGTTCTATTTACTCTGCACTGTCCGCAAGGTCATGCAAGGCTAAGCTCATTGTTTGTCCAAGCTAAGATCAAAAGATAGTCACAGAACAGGACCCTGCCTTCTAGATTAATAACCCATCTGACAATCTCCCTTACAACAAGATACCAAGAGACCAATGCTTGCTTCAGGTCACCAAACAAGTCATGTAGCAAGAGGCACAAAGTCAGATGCCTTTGCAGGATATCAGATATCCATGTTATGTCATGTTATTCCGGAAGGGTATCCCGGTGCTGAAGCAGTAAATGCTTAGGGTAGAGTAGGGGCTAGGTGAAGCACCATCACTCATGGCAACATGATCACTCCTTTGAAATCATATACCATCTTTATGCTGATGACATGCCAATCTTTTTCTCCTTTGCCAGATATAATCTCTCCCCCAATCAAAAACCTCTGGCTGCGATTCTAGCTGTTGCTCCATTTCTTAATGCTCAAGTCATTTGAGAATTAAACCATCTGCTTCATGGCCCCATCAGTCTCTGTAACCCACTTAATTTCTATCAACTTCTTCCTGACATCCTGGGATCTTCCCTCTCCACCAGGAAGCTGCGTGTTCCCTTGAACAGCAGTCTCCTGTTGTTATTATTATTTACCTAGCACCACAAGAACTGCAAGATTCCAACTATTCACCACCAAGAGATCACGTAAACACTTTCCTTCCTGACAGGCAAAAGCATTATCTCTGTGTGAGTCAACCCCGCCCCGACCAATGCTAGCAAAATTCCTGCACTTTTGGGATCGCGATGCGGTACTCAGGGCAGCCCGACAGTCTGGCCCCAATCCGTGTTACGAACAAACAGATCATGTTATTCCCGGACTACTCCCGGGCCGTACAACGACAGAGATCGTCGTTCCTGGAGGTGAAGCGCCGCCTGCGGGCAGAGAACATACAATATTCCTTTTCCCGGCACGTCTCAAAATCATACACGACGGTTCCACCATCTTTTTCACGGACGCGGAGGAGGCCCATGATTGGGCGGATCAACACTGCACGCAACGCCCTGGCGCAGAGGCCGCACGTACAATTTTAGGGCATACGCGGCTAGGGTGCACAAAGAAGGTAACAGAGCGGGCACTTTACTGGCGTGGTTGGTGAAACAGGACACAACCCTCCCACCAAACACGATGATCCGTACCGAGCGGGACGTTCTGGTACACTCGCAGGCCTCCATCCTCGACGCAATCCGACGGCACTACACGCAGTTATACGCGGCCCCGGCCTCAGTAGATGCAGAGCGACTCACCCGGTTCCTGAACAAATATCCCCTGCCCGCATAGCGCGCAGCGACAGACAAGACTTAGACGAGCCCATAGCCACAGCTGAGATCAAACACGCGCTGCAGGCACTGGCCACCTGTAAGGCCCCCGGGTTAGATGGCCTCCCGCTAGAATTTTTCCGCACATTCACGACACAATTGGTCCCACAATTGGTAAAGCAGTTCCAGGCAGCCCTCAACGAAGGTGGGCTACCACAATCCATGTGCGAGGGGGTTATAGTCTCCCTCCTCAAGCCGGACAGCGATCCGCAACAAATGGGCTCATACCGGCCCATTGCCTTATTACCGGCGGACGATAAGATATATGGGAAGATACTGGCGGACAGGTAAGCCACAGTCCTCCCAAAGCTGATCCACCCAGATCAGTGCAGCTTCGATAATCAAAGCGGTGCGAGCTCTCAACCCAATCACCCTCGCGCCCCTCTGGGAGAAATGGGAAGCTGAGTTTCGGAGGCCACTCCATGACAAAGAATGGGACCGTGCACTAGAGTTCCCTAAAAAGGTGTCCCGCAACTATCGTTTTAAAAACATACAACTTCACATATTACATCGCGCCTACCTGACTCCCGAGAAGCTCCAACAGTACTACCCAGACACGCTCTTCACATGCCCCAGATGCCCAGCACCCAACGCATCTTTTCTGCACATGTTCAGGGACTGTCCAACGCTCCGCGCTTACTGGGCCAGAATCCACGCCATCCTCCTCACAGTCACGGGGCTTATTGACATTCACACATGGGAGGCCTGCGCGCTGGGCATAAACAAACACCGTAAGAATCAGAAAGTAGAGATGCAGTTCGCGTCCCTGGCGCTACTCCTAGCTAAATGGTGTATAGCAATGCACTGGAGGGCACCGGGGGGACCCCCGTTAGCGGCTTGGTAGGGGGTGGTTAACAAATGGGGCGCTGCGGAGGAGAAGATGCTCTCCCCACCTACACTCATGCTACCACCTCCCTCTGAGAATTTAGGCATGATCTATCAGCCTACTTGCTTGAAGAGGAGAGCTGAGACTAACAATAGCCAGGAAACAAATTGTGGGCTCCTACCACACTAACTTGATGATTGTAAATGTGTCTATATCAAAATGATCAGACAAATGTATATGTTCTGCAGCTGAATCTGTTTTTATTATGTCTGTACAAACAAGGGGTTACAAGATGGTACATTTTAAAAGCAACCAGCAGACGAATACTAATGCAAAATGTTTTAGGACTCCCAAAAACAGCAAACAGAACAGTCACAAAAAATCAGACTACTTCCAAAGCATCACGAAAAAAATAAAGCCCAAACACAGGAAACATCCTCATATGTTTACGCATTTTTTTCAGGAACCTCACTAATGTGATTAAAAGAAAAGGAAAAGTGTCCTGTATGCAAGAAACAAACATGACCAACAAACTCTTCAAACAAAACTTTCTACCATTGCAGTTCCCCAACAAAGAAAACCAAGGACCTCCAGACTTAAAACAGGGCTGACTATCATCCAGCCATGCAAGGACAAGTGGAACCCATATGTGGAAAGAAAACCACAGCCTTGTTATGGACTGTGGCTGGTATGCCACAAAAAAACGACGATGTAGATTTAATTTCTTGCACTTTGTAGATGCGCTTACCTCTGTGCCAACTTACCCAACACAACCAAACATCCACAAAACATCGCCAAACATTCAATCTGCGCCAGCTCACAACATTCAAGATACTCTTACAAATCCCCCCAAACACCTACAATTACACCCACCAGCCAGGCACAAACATTCACACCACACACCCTAAACAGCTAAATAGCACCCCAATCACCCTGAAGACACTACGATACACCCAGAAATACCCTCATACACCCAAAAGAACAAGACAAAGACCTCAGACATGACCAACATCACAGACATCCTCATACATATCCACAGAGAGCAACACCCAGTCTAACATATCACAAACCAGTACATATAAAGCAACACTTATGAATACTCAAATACTCTCACAATGTATATACTGTGCTATTTCTAATGGGAATCACCTCCCTCTGTCTGCTTGTTTCAGCATAAGGGGAGGAAGAGGTTGATGGGGCGAGGCACAAGATCACAAAAACTCACCTGAGTGATAAAACCACCTACCTTTTCACCAGACTCTCCTCGCACAACACAGCTTTGTGAATACATAGCTCCTTCCAACCCAACAAGGTCTGCAAATTTTAGTCTGTGAGGATGTTTCATTTTTGCAAAAATGCTCGACTCCCACAATAATACGTTTTCGAAACCTGAGGAAAGTGCAGGTCCAGCCTGACACTTTTCCTTCAAGTAAAAACATAATACTGCAAAGTGTACCTTGAAAATATGCAGCAGGAAAATCTGGCTGCCCTTTTGCTTTTGCAAATTTTAAATATGTAATAGTGCATTAAAATGTTGCATGCATCTATTTTTGCAAATGATTAGGAAACCACGCTTCTCAAGAGTAAACAGAGGCCGGTTGCTTTCGTGGTCTGCAGTTGGGCCTCAGTTTGTAAATACTAGTGTGTCTTTGTGTGCATTAGGTATCTAGTCAGCAAAAAATAAGTAGCATGATTGTGATATAAAACAATAACATCTGACACAGTAAGAAATAACTCACATACAACTATCTATGCCAATATTCATATGATAGGTAGTAGGAGCCAGGTGTCGGTAGCCACACTGGACTCGTCATGATGTTTTGTACAAGCAGATTCCTTTTTTGCTGCTAAATGATAACAGCTTGTGACATCAGGGAGATAGACAAATAAAGTGCTATCTCAGAAACTGGCTGAGCATTCTGTGCCTTTTTCATCCCTCAACTGGTATGACTGGTGAAAGACTCTGACATTCTGGAGCATATTTCATTGCTGCTGGTAATTACTCAGCCCACCTCCCTCACCCAAACCTCGTCCATCTTGTCACTGTGCCTGCTCCTTACATACCACCTGAATTCACCAAAAACGTACAGGTCTTTCCGACAAAGTAGTCTGAAGCCTATCAACAAACACAGCCAAAGTATTGGAAACACATGCATTCGTCCTTCCATCCATCCTACATGAAATGATTAAACTAGTTGCCTCCCTGTGTGTTCAAGTTGCATACAGTTGAAGGCTGCAAAAACATGTACATTGCACAACTTGGAAAAGTGTGAAACCACAGCTTTCAACCCAGAGCCTTTCGTTTGTAAAGCTACTTGATAGGAAATACCGGTGAGGAAGCAGCAAATTGTGTTTTCATTTCAAGGTCATACATTTTCCAGTGCACGGCAGAGATCTTTACACACATAAATCGTTCTTACTGATAACCCAGATATGGGTCCCTTACTCACTTTGCCACTGGATTCAAGCTAGCCTGGATGATGATGGGTGTTACCCTGAAACTGGTCCCAGGATGCTTGTTTCCGGTTCAGGGAAGACCTGGCTTGGCAGTTCGGGCTGGACTGTTCCCATGAGGCACAGGGTCGAGACTGATTTGCATATGGCTGGGTCTGAACTGAGGTGGCAAAGTGAGCTAAAGAACGATGATGGATTCAACCCAGATCTGTGCCTGGGGGTGAGTGTCTGAAAAGTTTCAGCACTCCGTCCATCATCTCCTTTTCTTTTGCTTACTGATAAGCTTGTCAGGGAAGACAGGCCAAGATAATTGCACAACCACTAAAATTAAATCATAACCAAGTATATCTTCAGTTTGAAGAGGTCAGATTGCAAAAGCACGTTCTACTGAAATTTACCCATTAGTGCATGAAAAATTACTTGCGTCACATGCATGCATCACCATCCTCATTTTCGCTGCAATTACTTGATCCCTTCATATTTTATAATACATTCACTCTACACTTTGATGCTCGAATTTTATCACACATATTTTTAAAATATCGGCCTGCATGATTCAAGGTAATGAAAGTATGATGTGCCCTGCTCTATTCAGGTTGCAACCCCTGATTACTCTATTTTGTGCTGCCCCATAAGCACATTGCTACCTCCACCCCTGCCACACATTTATGACACTTGAATAAAACCCTGGAACTTGGTACCTGCCTGCTCACGCTATTTTCATTGGGGGCATGCTTTCAAGGCCTGCTGCCACTTCTGGGAGACGAGAGAACGGAATGGACAAAGCTATAATACATAGCTGGCAAGGTTTCAGATTATGACTGACATTTAAGCAACTATGAATGACTCTTTCTCACGAGAACATCAAGCAATTTAGACGAGGTAAACATACCAATAATATCAAAGATTACACCCATTTGAGCAATGAGAAACTAAGAAGTCACTGAACAAACGTGGGGAAAGGCAGGCAGCTGAAAACACAACAGAGGCAGACTGTGTGACTGCACAGTTCTTAGAGCTACAGGCCAGGGTGTGCAGGTAGCTTAGAATGACTGAAGCATTAGTGTTATTTACTCAGCCAGTCAAAGCAAGTTAGCTGAACTGCCTAGCACTCACCTATTAACTTTGGCTCCTTTCGACAAATGTGCACTAAAGTTTTACAAAAAAAAGTCATCTGGATTCAATTCGGCATGACAAGTTTATTATGGTCCACCAGTGGGCGTGGGACAAAAACAGAGGTGCCAAAAAAGTGATTTTAAATCACATAGAATCTATGCTCTCCAATACAGAATAAAACGGTCAACAAATGACATCGTTCAGTGATTTTCAATACCATTCAACACTGTTCAGTGATTTTCAAAAAATGAGCATTTAAAAATAATTGGGGTGAGCTTCAGAAGGTGTAACGGTTAGAGATATCTGGATCAGTATTCTGCATATGGTCTCTGAACCCGTGTTTGAGGACTGCCACACGTTAAATTGAAAGAATAAGCAAACAATATTGCCTGAGGTAGATTTTTATACTGTAGTCCATTTTAGGTATATGAATCCAAACTCGGTTTCACGTAATCAAAGCTCTGTTTTGTGGTCACCATTACAGGACTCATGGAGATGCCCTGCAGCAACCCCTCACTACACCAAACGACTATATAGTTCTGCCACCAGCTGATATCAGGAGCACCCCTACTTCCCATACCAAGTGTGGGGCTTGCATGTGCTTGTAAATCATTTCCACGTTTTTCATTTAATTTTCAAAATTATTAGTTACTCAATTTTTCTTTGCTCTTTCTTGATGCATTAACTACTAAAATTCCTCTCAGGTAAAATTGTAGCGATTGCCAGGCAATAATAATATTTGCCACTGAAGATCTCTTTCAATTTAATTACGTTTTTTCTTTCTTTCTGTATTTGAAGTGCTAAATCTGAAGTCGCAAAGTGATGCATTAATTCTTCAAATAACATAACTCAGGGTTGCAGGGCCCTCAGAAGAACGGATAGCCTTTTTCATTTGAGTGAAATAACCTTCTGTATCCAAATATTGTGCAGCTTCCGCATGTCTGTAAGAGCCTTCAGACTTTGATGCTCCTTTTCTGTTACATGTATGATCTCTGGCTCTGATTTTGCAACCTGACTCTGACGGAGATGGCAGAGTTGTTCTATATAGATCACCCTTCACTGCCCCCCTGGAACCTCTTTGCCGCTGGCAATCAGTGAAGTCAGAAGACTGTGAGGCCCCAACGTGAAAAACTCAAGACCTTAGCTATAATGTCGAGTCCTGCCTATTCAGTGCTGTCGCTTGCACAGTGAGTCGGACTCACTGTGCATGCGTCACTTGCAATGGAAGCAGGCTCAGCACTATGAACCAAGCTCTTCAGAGGGGTGGCACGGGCAGTCGTGCTCCTGTAGTCACGGTGAGCTAAGAACGTGACTGCAGGCCTCGTCAGCCGGCCTGTGCCTTTGGAGAGAACCGTGGCGCAGTGCTACTGGCATGGAAGGCAGCATGTGAGTTGGCAAAATTGACTCTAACAGCCCTTACACGGATAAGGCTGTATAGTTTGCATTTTACAGGTAGTACCGAAAGCTCCAGCCGGAAGGCGGAAACAATTAGGAAATGGGCGGCTGCACACAAATGGGAATAAGAGCGGAATGAAAAAAGGAGAATACAAGTGTCAAAATTCAAAAGTAAAGTGAATGTATAAATAAATGAGCCGTACCTGCGCTGGTTTCTGTATGTCTGCAGTTCAAACCCAAACTGTGAAGTCACGATTCAAGTCAGGCGCCCACACTTGCTGCACTGTCTCTGGGGCTGACGGCAGATTAGAGCAATGGCTCTGAGTTCTCTGCGCCCTCTACTGGTGTAGAAGGACCTGTGCAGCTTTGAACAGACGATTCTGTTCTGTAAACAAAATTTCTCCGCAACTTGAAAGAGATGAAATATCTGCAAATGGATCAGAATATGGAGAACTACAGCTACATAAAGAAAGAGGGAGGTGTTCCAGAGTTGAATTACTGGTCAGTTTTGATTTTCAAGAGGAATAGCAGGAAAGAAACACCTCCCAAAAGAGTGTCAGCTCATGGGCCGATCAGATCGGCCTGAGCACTTTCACTTTTAACACAGGGCCGATTAGATCGGCCCGTGGCACTTCTTAGGTTAAAACATGTCCTAATTTTTCTTTCTACGGCACTAACCATAATTTCTATGACAAAATGAACCCCCTCATTTTGTTCCTTTTTAAATTAAATGTTTTAAGAGTTACCAGTTTATTCCAATCAAGATGGCTTCAGGTGTGCCATAATTTTGTCATAAGTAAGACTGTTAGCGCTCTAGTTGTTCTTTAGAACACTCTGGGAAGCTGCAGTAGAACACAAAGGCATCAACTGACAGGCTGCTCCTGTTGAAATATAACAGGAAGATATTTGAGATCACACTTGAAACATGTCCTTATTTTTCTTTCTACAGCACTAACCATAATTTCTATGACAAAATGAACCCCATCATTTTGTTCCTTTTTAAATTAAATGTTTTAAGTGTTACCAGTTTATTCCAATCAAGATGGCTTCAGGTGTGCCATACTTTTGTCATAAGTAAGGCTGTTAGCACTCTAGTTGTTCTTTAGAACACTCTGGGAAGCTGCAGTAGAACACAAAGGAATCAACTGACAGTCTCTGCCCTTGTTGGATGTACATGTTTTACTGAGAATGTCAGACTTCATTCTCACATGACTGAGAAAGATAATGTGAATTTACAGAAAATATGCTCTCATTTTAGCTTCTGGAGCACCTTCCAAAACTGTATGGGACAAGCATGTGAAAATAGTTTTCTCTCAAACATGATTCATGATATCCCAGCAGAAGGTTTTTCACAGGGTAAAATCACCTTAGAACACACCACAATTCCTGAAATTAGTATGGTACCATCAACAAATGAATTCTAATGTAACTAAAGTCTGTTATCACCCTTTATAGTTCTCCTTTTTGGTAACCCTCAAAATCTTCGATTCACTACAATGCATTTCAATGGGGTACTATCATTTATATTGGTCCCAAGATGGCTGCCTGCAATTCCAGGATGAAGTGCTGACAGCCAATCAGATCTCACGATGACATGTGTGGTTAGGCTCCGCCCAGATATTAGTGTTTTCTTTTTCAAATTTCTCAGGAACTACTGAACGGATTTACACCATTTAAGCAAAGGCATGACTCTGAACCAAGGGCTACCTTTTGCCAAATTTGGTGTAATTCCGTTCAGCAGTTCGGGCTGTAGCTGCGATGAAAGGTTCCTATGGAAAATTGCATGGGGAAAACACGTTTTGGGACCCCATTTTTTCTGGCCCCGCTTGCCGAATCACCCCGAAACTTTCAGGATAGGAGCGGACCGGAGCGGGCCATAAGTTTTAGGAAAATTTCACGAAGATTCGTCAACCGGCGCCAAAGTTATTTCAAATAGAATGTTGTGGATTTCCTATGGAAAATAGGTCCTAACTATAACTATCTACTGGCGACCGCTAGATAGATAATATATATATATATATATATATATATATATATATATATATATATATATATATATATATATATATATATATATATATATATATATAGATATATATATTCACTGAAAAACCATAGGTTTTAGGGACAGTTATAGTTAGTTGGACATTGCACTCGTACAAAAACCGTGAAATTCCCCGTTATAGTTAGTTCAGCTAACTATAACTCGCGCCCCCGCAATGCACTGCTGATGACGTCACATATTACATCACTCATGACATGGTCAGTGACATCACTGATGACATCTCAAATGACATCACTGATGACATCATCCAGTGACTGTGTGTTTCTGTAAAGTTTAAATATTTTTAATATATTTAGGGAAAGGCGTATTGAAGAATGAGTGGGTGTATAAGTGTCTGTATGGATGATTTAGTAGGTGCGTGACTAACTCTATAAGTGAGTGATTAAATGTATCTTACTGAATGCATGGGTTAGTGACTAAACTGGGTGAATGTCTGTAACCGTCTGTCTGTTGCTGTGTAAGTGGCTGCATGGGTTTGTGAATAGCTACATGAGTGTCTATATGAGTTATTGATTAGTTGTCTGAGTATCTGTATGGGTGCCTGAGTGTTTGTGTGGGTGGGGTGTGTGCGACTCTGTGCATAGATGTGTGAGTGGGTGATTCACTGGGTGGATGGTTTCAAGAGTGCATCTGTGATAGACTGTATGGGTGGGTAAGTGTGTGTAAGAGTGTGTTAGTGAGTGAATGTATGTCCCAGTGGTACATGTGTGAGTAACTACATATGAGAAAGGCAGTATATATGTGTGTTGGAGTATATAAAGGGCTATAAGTGAGAGTGTGTGATTGTGAGAGTGGCTGTATGGATGAGTGTGTGCTTGTATCAGTGATTGTATAAGAGCGTAAGAATGTGCTAGTATTTGTATGAGTAAGTGAGCTGGTGTGTGTATGACTGTATAGGTGAGTAAATGGCAGTGTGAATAATTATTTGCATGACTGACTAGGTGTGTGAGTACCTCTATGGATGAGTGGCGGTGTGTGAGTGTCTATATAGGAGTATGAGTGCATATGATAGTCCTGTACTGAGTGACCGTAAGTATGAGTGACTGTACGGGTGAGTGAGTGGATGTGTGTGTAGACCTAAGAATCAGTGAGTGGGTATGTAGTTATTGGTGTTGGAGTGTCTATGGTTATGCGAATGGCAGTCTGTAATTTAGAGTGGGTGTATCAAAGGTTATATTAGGGTGTGAGGAGGGGCATCAGATTATCACGTGGATGATGTCATCAGTGATGTCATTTGAGATGTCATCAGTGATGTCATCAGTGATGTCACTGACCATGTCATGAGTGATGTAATATGTGACGTCATCAGCAGTGCATTGCGGGGCGCGAGTTATAGTTAGCTGAACTAACTATAACGGGGGAATTTCACGGTTTTTGTACGAGTGCAATGTCCAACTAACTATAACTGTCCCTAAAACCTATGGTTTTTTCAGTGAATTTGTAAGGTTTTTTAAATGCTAATTTCTAACTATAACGTGCCTGAAACCTATGGTTTATTCAGTGAATTTGGAAGGTTTTTAAATGCTAATTTCTAACTATAAACGAGCCTGAAACCTATGGTTTTTTCAGTGAATTTCAAAGTTTTTTAAATGCTAATTCCTAACTATAACATGTCTGAAACCTATGGTTTTTTTCAGTGAATTTCAATGGTTTTGTAAATGACAATTTTTAAATGTATTAATTGTTATAATTATTTTTTGATACTGATTTACTACATTTTTTAAACTATTTATTTTTATATATTTTATTTTTAAATTACATTGTAATTACATTATACATTACATTACAAAATATACTTTCTCAGAATGAATTACTTTAGTTTAAATAATTCGCAAATAGGCAATAGACTTTTAAGTACAGTAGTTACAGTTGTTGCAATGGGCAACACAATTTCAAACACAATGCAACATTGAGCTCAATGTGAATTTCTAGTTAAATGCAATTAGTTACTTTATGGATTACTTTTCTAACCACAGGACTGGATCCTAGATTCAGTCCTGGGACGTCTCCTCTAAACAGTTGAGTAAAAGCGTTTTGGTTACAGTAGTGATTTTTAAGGAATATTATTGTATTTTAAAAGTTGACACTTAGAAACTTATTTCGCATAGAATCACCAATGTTATCCTATGGGAGGAAATTCACTTAGCAGGTAAGTAGTGTTATCGTTACTTTTTCTTACTCAGTGGTGGATCCTGGATCCAGCACTGGTGCATCTCCTGTAAACAGTTGAAAGAAAGCGTTTAAGTCACACAGGCGATTTTTAAGGAATATTTGTAGTTTGTGAAAATCGACACTGAAACTTTTCTGCTGAAAACCAGACAATGGATTCCTATGGAAGGAAATACAAGTTACTGGTAAGTACGGTTAGAATTACTTTTCAGGGTCAGTGCTGGGCTAAAGATGCAGCACTGGGTTCTCTCCTGATAACAGGTGAGTAAATCGAATTCATATTTCGGCTGATTTTAGAGAAATATTATAAAGTTCCAAAACTCCACACTTAGAAGAATTTCCAAGTGAAACCAGTCAATGTTAGCCTATGGAAGGAAATTCAAGTTACTGGTAAGTACGGTTAGAATTACTTTTCAAGGTCAGTGCTGGGCTAAAAGATGCAGCACTGGGTTCTCTCCTGATAACAGGTGAGTAAATCGGAATTACGTAGTTCGGCTGATTTTAGAGGAATATTATAAAGTTCCAAAGTCCACACTTAGAAGAATTTCCAAGTGAAACCAGTCAATGTTAGCCTATGGAAGGAAATTCAAGTTACTGGTAAGTACGGTTAAAATTACTTTTCAGGATCAGTACTGGGCTCAAAGATGCAGCACTGAGGTCTCTCCTGATAACAGGTGAGTAAATCGGAATTCGTAGTTTGGCTGATTTTAGAGGAATATTTGCACAATGGTGAAGGAAGGGGTGGGGCCTGAGGTGACATGTCTGCAAACACGCCCTGTGGCGCGTTTTAAGTTGGAGAATTAATTCCTCCTCAATCCCGAGGGTCCCTAGGGGCCAACTAGCCCACCAGGAACCTCCAGTATGCGCCAGGGGGCTGCGTTGCAGAGAGGTGTACAGAGGCCACGCCCCTTTTTACAACACTCTGCAACGGGTTATTTATAATATGTGGGGGGCCTCTAAGGCCCCCCCAAGCTCCGATTTACTCACCTGTTATCAGGAGAGACCTCAGTGCTGCATCTTTGCGCCCAGTACTGATCCTGAAAAGTAATTCTAACCCTACTTACCAGTAACTTGAATTTCCTTCCATAGGCTAACATTGACTGGTTTCACTTGGAAATTCTTCTAAGTGTGGAGTTTTGGAACTTTATAATATTCCTCTAAAATCAGCCGAACTACGAATTCCGATTTACTCACCTGTTATCAGTAGAGAACCCAGTGCTGCATCTTTAGCCCAGCACTGACCTCTGAAAAGTAATTCTAACCGTACTTACCAGTAACTTGTATTTCCTTCCATAGGCTAACATTGACTGGTTTCACTTGGAAATTCTTCTAAGTGTGGAGTTTTGGAACTTTATAATATTTCTCTAAAATCAGCCGAACTATGAATTCCGATTTACTCACCTGTTATCAGGAGAGAACCCAGTGCTGCATCTTTTAGCCCAGCACTGACCCTGAAAAGTAATTTTAACCGTACTTACCAGTAACTTGAATTTCCTTCCATAGGAATCCATTGTCTGGTTTTCAGCAGAAAAGTTTCAGTGTCGATTTTCACAAACTACAAATATTCCTTAAAAATCGCCTGTGTGACTTAAACGCATTCTTTCAACCGTTTACAGGAGATGCACCAGTGCTGGATCCAGGATCCACCACTGAGTAAGAAAAGTAACGATAACACTACTTACCTGCTAAGTGAATTTCCTCCCATAGGATAACATTGGTGATTCTATGTGAAATAAGTTTCTAAGTGTCAACTTTTAAAATACAATAATATTCCTTAAAAATCACTACTGTAACCAAAACGCTTTTACTCAACTGTTTACAGGAGATGTCCCAGGACTGAATCTAGGATCCAGTCCTGTGGTTAGAAAAGTAATCCATAAAGTAACTTATTGCATTTAACTAGAAATTCACATTGAGCTCAATGTTGCATTGTTTTTGAAATTGTGTTGCCCATTGCAACAACTGTAACTACTGTACTTAAAAGTCTATTGCCTATTTGCAAAGTATTTAAACTAAAGTAATTCATTCTGAGAAAGTATATTTTGTAATGTAATGTATAATGTAATTACAATGTAATTTAAAAATAAAATATCTAAAAATAAATAGTTTAAAAAAATGTTGTAAATCAGTATCCAAAAATAAATATAACAATTAATACATTTAAAAATTGTCATTTACAAAACCTTTGAAATTCACTGAAAAAACCATAGGCTTCAGACACGTTATAGTTAGGAATTAGCATTTAAAAAACCTTTGAAATTCACTGAAAAAACCATAGGTTTCAGGCACGTTATAGTTAGAAATTAGCATTTAAAAAACCTTAGAAATTCACTGAAAAAACCATAGGTTTTAGGGACAGTTATAGTTAGTTGGACATTGCACTCGTACAAAACCCGTGAAATTCCCCCGTTATAGTTAGTTCAGTTACTATAACTCGCGCCCCCGCAATGCACTGCTGATGACGTCACATATTACATCACTCATGACATGGTCAGTGACATCACTGATGACATCACTGATGACATCTCAAATGACATCACTGATGACATCACTGATGACATCATCCATAAGATAATTTGATGCATCTTCTCACACCCTAATATAACTTTTGATACACCCACTGTAAATTACAGACTGCCATTGTCAAAACCATAGACACTCCAACACCAATTACTATATACACACTCACTGATTCTTAGGTCTACACACACACATCTACTCACTCACCCGTACAATCACTCATACTTATAGTCACTCAGTACAGGACTATTATATGCACTCATACACCTATATAAACACTCACACACCGCCACTCATCCATAGAGGTACTCACACACCTAGTCAGTCATGCAAAAAATTAAGCACACACCCATTTACTCACCTATACAGTTATACACACACCAGCTCACTTACTCATACAAATACTAGCACATTCTTACGTTCTTATACAATCTCTGATACAAGCACACACTCATCCATACAGTCACTCTCACAATCACACACTCTCACTTATAGCTATTTATATACTCCAACACACATATATACTGCCTTTCACATATGTAGTTACTCACACATGTACCACTGGGACATACATTCACTCACTAACACACTCTTACACACACTTACCCACCCATACAGTCTATCACAGATGAACTCTTGAAACCATCCACCCAGTGAATCACCCACTCACACATCTATGCACAGAGTCGCACACACCCCACCCACACAAACACTCAGGCACCCATACAGATACTCAGACAACCAATCAATAACTCATATAGACACTCATGTAGCTATTCACAAACCCATGCAGCCACTTACACAGCAACAGACAGACGGATACAGACATTCACCCAGTTTAGTCACTAACCCATGCATTCAGTAAGATACGTTTAATCACTCACTTATAGAGTTAGTCACGCACCTACTAAATCATCCATTCAGACACTTATACACCCACTCATTCTTCAATACGCCTTTCCCTATATATATTAAACATATTTAAACTTTACAGAAACACACAGTCACTGGATGATGTCATCAGTGATGTCATTTGAGATGTCATCAGTGATGTCATCAGTGATGTCACTGACCATGTCATGAGTGATGTAATATGTGACATCATCAGCAGTGCATTGCGGGGCGCGAGTTATAGTTACCTGAACTAACTATAACGGGGAATTTCACGGGTTTTGTACGAGTGCAATGTCCAACTAACTATAACTGTCCCTAAAACCTATGGTTTTTCAGTGAATATATATATATATATATATATATATAACATACTTAAACTTTTCAGAAACACACAGTCATTGGATGATGTCATCAGTGATGTCATTTGAGATGTCATCAGTGATGTCACTGACCATGTCATGAGTGATGTAATATGTGACGTCATCGCAGTGCATTGCGGGGGCATGAGTTATAGTTAGCTCAACTAACTATAACGGACTAATTTCTCTGGTTTTATACGAGTGAAATGTCCAACTAACCATAACGTCCCTGAAACCTGTGTTTTTTTCAGTGAATTTCTAACGTTTTTTAAATGCTAATTTATAACTATAACGTCCCTGAAACCTATGGTTTTTTCAGTGAATTTCAAAGGTTTTTTAACTGCTAATTCCTAACTATAACATCCCTGAAACCTCTGGTTTTTTCAGTGAACTTTTAAGGTTTTTTAAATGCTAATTTCTAAATATGCCTACATAGGTAGGACATGTGCAGAAAGAGTAAGAAAGGCGCAGAAAGAAGCAAGAGAAGTGCAGAAAGAGGCAAAAGAAGTCCAGAAAGAGGAAGAAAGGTATAAAAAAAAGAAAGAGAAGTGCAGAAAGAATCAACAGAGGTGCAGAAAGAGGCCTACTTCGACTGTACCTTTCCACAGACTCATACAAAGTAGCCTAATCACTAATCCTTCTCCCAAGATCTCTTAAACCTCACTTTTCTCTTGAAAGTTCACTATTCATCGACTGTTCAGAATGTTAGGCCTACCAAATGTAAAACAGCAATCCTAACCATATCATTGTTGTAAGTCTGACCAAGTTTATGAAGGTATGCATGCGTATGTCTCTTCTTTTACCTGGTGACATGTTACATAAAAATAAACATACAAAAACTTGAATATCCGTATTTCAAACAGCATACTCTGTAAATTTGTGTACAAGAAGGTGCATTTCTTTCTTTTTGTGCCTAATACAGGGGACATGCATATTCAATAGTAATTTTGAGGGGCTCTATAACACCTATATACATAACACATGTCTGCCTGTGCAACCGAATGACAGAGCAGAACTAACAAGATTTGACCACCTATAAGAGAAGTTACCCGCTTTTTAAGCTACCATCTTCAGATCCATAACACATGTGAGAATACATATACAAGTAGACATATACCTCAGTCACGATAACACGCAGACCTTTAAGCTTAACAGCTTGCACTTCCCATTTCAATATAGAAACAGCAGAGAGAAGTACAGAAAGAAGCAAGAGAGGTGTACAAAAAAACAAGAGAGATGCAGAAAGAGTAAGAAATGTGCAGAAAGAGGCAAGAGAAGTGCAGAAAGATGCAAGAGAAGTGTAGAAAGAGACAAGAGAAGTGCAGAAAGAGGCAAGAGAGGAGCAGAAAGAGGCAAGAGAGGTGCAGAAACAGGAAAGAGAACTTCAGAAAGAGGCAAGAGAGTTGCAGAAACAGGCAAGAGAGGTGCAGAAAGAGGGAACAGGGGTGCAGAAACAGGCGAGAGTTACAGAAACAGGCAGGAGAGGCGCAGAAAGAGAGAACAGGGGTACAGAAAGAGGCAAGAGAAGTGCTGAAAGAAGGAACAGAAATGCAGATAGCGGGAAGAGAAGTACAGAAAAAAGCAACAGAGGTGCAGAAAGAGACAAGAGAAGTGCAGAAAGAGGCAAGACTAGTGCAGAAAGAGGCAACAGGGGTGCCGAAAGAAGCAAGAGACAAGCAGAAAGAAGCAAGAGAAGTGCAGAACGAAGCAACAGAGGTGCAGAAAGAGGCAAGAGAAGTGCAGAAAAAACAACAGTGGTGCAGAAAGAGGCAAGAGAAGTGCAGATAGAGGCAAGAGAGGTGCAGAAAGAGGGAAGAGGGGTGCAGAAAGAGGCACAAGGGGTACAGAAAGAGGCACAAGGGGTGCAGAAAGAAGCAAGATAAGTGCAGGAAGAAGCAACAGAGGTGCAGAAAGAGGGAAGGAGGGCAGAAAAAGGCAAGAGAAGTGCAGAAAGAAGCAACAGAGGTGCAGAAAGAGGGAACAGAGGTGGAGAAAGAGACAAGAGAAGTGCAGAAACAAGCAACAGAGATGCAGAAATGGGTAAGAGGGGTGGAGAAAGAGGCAAGAGGGGTGCAGAGAGAAGCAAGAGAGCTGCATAAAGAAACAAAAGAAGTGCAGAAAGAAGGAACAGAAGTGCAGAGAGAGGCAAGAAATGTGTAGAAAGTGGGAAAAGGGGTGCAGAAAGAGGCACAAGGGGTGCAGAAAGAAGCAATAGAAGTGCACAAAGAAGCAACAGAGGTGCAGAAAGAGGGTAGAGGGATGCAGAAAGAGACAAGAGAAGTGGAAAAAGAAGCAACAGAGATGCAGAAAGGGGGAAGATGGGTGGAGAAAGAGGCAAGAGGGAATCAGAGAGAAGCAAGAGAGATGCAGAAAGAAACAAAAGAAGTGCAGAAAAAAGGAACAGAGGTACAGAAAGAGGCAAGAGGGGTGCAGAAAGAGGGAAGAGGGGTGCAGAGAGGCACAAGTGTTGCAGAAAGAAGGGACAGAGGTGCAGAAAGAAGCAATAGAAGTGCAGAAAGAAGCAACAGAGGTGCAGAAAGAGGGATGAGGGGTGGAGAAAGAGGCAGGAGAAGTGCAGAAAGAAGCAACAGAGATGCAAAAAGGGGGAACAGGGTTAGAGAAAGTGGCAAGAGGGATGCAGAAAGAAGTAAGAGAGGTGGAGAAAGAAACAAAAGAAGTGCAGAAAGAAGGAGCAGAGGTGCAGAAAGAGGCAAGAGGGGTACAAAAAGAGGTAAGAGGGGTATAGAAAGAAGCAAGAAGAGTGCAGAAAGAAGCAACAGATGTGTAGAAAGAGGCAAGAGGGGTGCAAAAAGAGGGAAGAAGGGTACAGAAAGAGGCATGAGGGGTGCAGAAAGAAACAAAAGAAGTGCAGAAAGAAGGAACAGAGGTGCAGAAAGAGGCCAGAAAGGTGCAGAAAGAGGGAAGAGGGATGGAGAAAGAGGCAAGGGGGATGCAGAAAGAAGCAAGAGAAGTGCAGAAAAAAGCAACAGAGGTGCAGAAAGAGGGAAGAGGGGTGCATAAAGAGGCAAGAGAAGTGCAGAAAGAAGTAACAGAGATGCAGAAAGTGGGAAGAGGGGTAGAGAAAGAGGCAAGAGGGAAGCAGAGAGAAGCAAGAGAGGTGCATAAAGAAACAAAAGAAGTGCAGAAAGAAGGAACAGAGGTGCAGAAAGAAGCAAGAGGAATGCAGAAAGAGAGAAGAGGGGTGCAGAAAAAGGCACAAGGGGTGCAGAAAGAGGCACGAGGGGTGCAGAAAGAAGCAAGAGAAGTGCAGAAAGAAGCAACAGAGGTGCAGAACGAGGGAAGAGGAGTGGAGAAAGAGGCAACAGAAGTGCAGAAAGAAGCAACAGAGATGCAGAAAGGGGGAAGGGGTGGAGAAAGAGGCAAGAGGGGCGCATCAGGAAGCAAGAGAGTTGCAGAAAGAAACAAAAGCAGTACAGAAAGAAGGAACAGAGGTGCAGAAAGAGGCAAGAGGGGTGCAGGAAGAGGGAAGAGGGGTGCAGAAAGAGGCACAAGGGTTGCAGAAAGAAGGGACAGAGGTGCAGAAAGAAGCAACAGAGGTGCAGAAAGAGGGATGAGGGGTGGAGAAAGAGGCAAGAGAAATGCAGAAAAAACAACAGTGGTACAGAAAGAGGCAAGCAAAGTGCAGATAGAGGCAAGAGAGGTGCAGAAAGAGGGAAGAGGGGTGCATAAAGAGGCACAAGGGGTACAGAAAGAGGCACAAGGGGTGCGGAAAGAAGCAAGATAAGTGCAGGAAGAAGCAACAGAGGTGCAGAAAGAGGGAAGGAGGGCGGAGAAAGGCAAGAGAAGTGCAGAAAGAAGCAACAGAGGTACAGAAAGGGGGAACAGAGGTGGAGAAAGAGTCAAGTGAAGTTCAGAAACAAGCAACAGAGATGCAGAAAGGGGTAAATGGGGTGGAGAAAGAGGCAAGAGGGGTGCAGAGAGAAGCAAGAGAGCTGCAGAAAGAAACAAAAGAAGTGCAGAAAGAAGGAACAGAGGTGCAGAGAGAGGCAAGAAAGGTGCAGAAAGTGGGAAAAGGGGTGCAGAAAGAGGCACAAGGGGTGCAGAAAGAGGCAATAGAAGTGCACAAAGAAGCAACAGAGGTGCAGAAAGAGTGAAGAGGGATGCAGAAAGAGACAAGAGAAGTGGAAAAAGAAGCAACAGAGATGCAGAAAGGGGAAGATGGGTGGATAAAGAGGCAAGAGGGAATCAGAGTGAAGCAAGAGAGATGCAGAAAGAAACAAAAGAAGTGCAAAAAAAAGGAACAGAGGTACAGAAAGAGGCAAGAGGGGTGCAGAAAGAGGGAAGGGGGTGCAGAAAGAGGCACAAGTGTTGCAGAAAGAATGGACAGAGGTGCAGAAAGAAGCAATAGAAGTGCAGAAAGAAGCAACAGAGGTGCAGAAAGAGGGATGAGGGGTGGAGAAAGAGGAAGGAGAAGTGCAGAAAGAAGCAACAGAGATGCAAAAAGAGGGAACAGGGTTGGAGAAAGTGGCAAGAGAGATGCAGAGAGAAGTAAGAGAGGTGGAGAAAGAAACAAAAGAAGTGCAGAAAGAGGGAACAGAGGTGCAGAAAGAGGCAAGAGGGGTACAAAAAGAGGTAAGAGGGGTGCAGAAAGAAGCAAGAGGAGTGTAGAAAGAAGCAACACATGTGTAGAAAGAGGGAAGAGGGGTGCAAAAAGAGGGAAGAGGGGTACAGAAAGAGGCATGAGGGGTGCAGAAAGAAACAAAAGAAGTGCAGAAAGAAGGAACAGAGGTGCAGAAAGAGGCCAGAAAGGTGCAGAAAGAGGGAAGAGGGGTGGAGAAAGAGGCAAGGGGGATGCAGAAAGAAGCAAGAGAAGTGCAGAAAAAAGCAACAGAGGTGCAGAAAGAGGGAAGAAGGGTGCAGAAAGAGGCAAGAGAAGTGCAGAAAGAAGTAACAGAGATGCATAAAGTGGGAAGAGGGGTAGAGAAAGAGGCAAGAGGGAAGCAGAGAGAAGCAAGAAATGTGCAGAAAGAAATAAAAGAAGTGCAGAAAGAAGGAACAGAGGTGCAGAAAGAAGCAAGAGGAATGCATAAAGAGAGAAGAGGGGTGTAGAAAAAGGCACAAGGGGTGCAGAAAGAGGCACGAGGGGTGCAGAAAGAAGCAAGAGAAGTGCAGAAAGAAGCAACAGAGATGCAGAACGAGGGAAGAGGAGTGGAGAAAGAGGCAACAGAAGTGCAGAAAGAAGCAACAGAGATGCAGAAAGGGGAAGGGGTGGAGAAAGAGGGGCGCATCAGGAAGCAAGAGAGTTGCAGAAAGAAACAAAAGAAGTACAGAAAGAAGGAACAGAGGTGCAGAAAGAGGAAAGAGGGGTACAGAAAGAGGGAAGAGGGGTGCAGAAAGAGGCACAAGGGTTGCAGAAAGAAGCGACAGAGGTGCAGAAAGAGGGATGAGGGGTGGAGAAAGAGGCAAGGGAAGTGCAGAAAGAAGCAACAGAGATGCAAAAAGGGGTAACAGGGGTGTAGAAAGAAGCAAGAGGGGTGCAGAAAGAAGCAAGAGAGGTGCAGAAAGAAACAAAAGAAGAGCAGAAAGAAGGAACAGAGGTACATAAAGAGGCAAGAGGGGTGCAGAAAGAGGGAAGAAGGGTGCAGAAAGAAGCACGAGTGGTACAGAAAGAAGCAAGAGATGTGCAGAAAGAAAAAAAAGAAGTGCAGAAAGAAAGAACAGAGGTGCAGAAAGAGGCAACAGGGGTGCAGAAAGAGAGACGAGGGGTGGAGAAAGAGGCAAGGGGGTGCAGAAAGAAGCATGAGAGCTGCATAAAGAAACAAAAGAAGTGCAGAAAGAAGGAACAGAGGTGCAGAAAAAGGCAAGAGGGGTACAGAAAGAGGCAAAAGGGGTGCAGAAAGATGCAAGAGGTGCAGAAAAAAACAAAAGAAGTGCAGAAAGAAGGAACAGAGGTGCAGAACGAGGCAAGAGGGGTGCAGGAAGAAGGAAGAGGGGTGCAGAAGCAGGCAAGGGGGTACAGAAAGAAGCAAGAGAGGTACAGAAAGAAACAAAGAAGTGCAGAATCGGGAAGTGGGATGGAGAAAGAGGCTAGAGGGATACAGAAAGAAGCAAGAGAGGTGCAGAAAGAAACAAAAGAAGTGCAGAAAGAACGAATAAAAGAGCAGAAAGAGGCATGCAGAAAGAGGGAAGAGGGGTGCGAAAGAGGCACGAGGGGTGCAGAAAGAAGCAAAAGGTGTGCAGAGAGAAGCAAGAGAGTTGCAGAAAGAAACAAAAGAAGTGCAGAAAGAAGGAACAGAGGTGCAGAAAGAGGCAAGAAATGCATAAACAGGGAAGAGGGGTACAGAAAGAGGAACATGGGTTGCAGAAAGAAGGGGCAGAGGTGCAGAAAGAAGCAAGAGAAGTGCAGAAAGAAGCAACAGAGGTGCAGAAAGAGGGATGAGGGATGGAGAAAGAGGCAAGAGAAGTGCAGAAAGAAGCAAAAGAGATGGAAAAAGGGGGAACAGGGTTGGAGAAAGTGGCAAGAAGGGTGCAGAAAGAAGAAACAGAGGTGCAGAAAGAAACAAAAGAAGGAACAGAGGTGCAGAAAGTGGCTAGAGGGGTGCAGAAAGATGGAAGAGGGGTGCAGAACGAAGCAGGAGTGGAGCAGAAAGAAGCAAGAGAGGTGTAGAAAGAAGCAAGAGGAGTGCAGAAAGAAGCAAGAGAGGTGTAGAAAGAAGCAAGAGGAGTGCAGAAAGAAGAAACAGAGGTGCATAAAGAGGCAAGAGCAGTACAAAAAGAGAGAAGAGGGGTGCAGAAAGAGGCACGAGGGGTGCAAAAAGAAGCAAGAGACATGCAGAAAGAAACAAAAGAAGTGCAGAAAGAAGGAACAGAGTGGCATAAAGGGGCAACAGGGGTGCAGGAAGAGGGGTGTAGAAAGAGGCAAGGGGGTGCAGAAAGAAGCATGAGAGCTGCAGAAAGAAACAAAAGAAGTACAGAAAGAAGGAACAGAGTTGCAGAAAGAGGCAAGAGGGGTGCGGAAAGAGGCAAAAGGGGTGCAGAAAGAAGCAACAGAGGTGCAGAAAGAGGGATGAGGGATGGAGAAAGAGGCAGGAGAAGTGCAGAAAGAAGCAACAGAGATGCAAAAAGGGGGAACAGGGTTGGAGAAAGTGGCAAGAGAGATGCAGAGAGAAGTAAGAGAGGTGGAGAAAGAAACAAAAGAAGTGCAGAAAGAGGGGACAGAGGTGCAGAAAGAGGCAAGAAGGGTACAAAAAGAGGTAAGAGGGGTGCAGAAAGATGCAAGAGGAGTGTAGAAAGAAGCAACAGATGTGTAGAAAGAGGGAAGAGGGGTGCAAAAAGAGGGAAGAGGGGTACAGAAAGAGGCATGAGGGGTGCAGAAAGAAACAAAAGAAGTGCAGAAAGAAGGAACAGATGTGCAGAAAGAGGCCAGAAAGGTGCAGAAAGAGGGAAGAGGGAAGAGGGGTGGAGAAAGAGGCAAGGGGGATGCAGAAAGAAGCAAGAGAAGTGCAGAAAAAAGCAACAGAGGTGCAGAAAGAGGGAAGAAGGGTGCAGAAAGAGGCAAGAGAAGTGCAGAAAGAAGTAACAGAGATGCATAAAGTGGGAAGAGGGGTAGAGAAAGAGGCAAGAGGGAAGCAGAGAGAAGCAAGAGAGGTGCAGAAAGAAACAAAAGAAGTGCAGAAAGAAGGAACAGAGGTGCAGAAAGAAGCAAGAGGAATGCATAAAGAGAGAAGAGGGGTGTAGAAAAAGGCACAAGGGGTGCAGAAAGAGGCACGAGGGGTGCAGAACGAAGCAAGAGAAGTGCAGAAAGAAGCAACAGAGGTGCAGAACGAGGGAAGAGGAGTGGAGAAAGAGGCAACAGAAGTGCAGAAAGAAGCAACAGAGATGCAGAAAGGGGAAGGGGTGGAGAAAGAGGGGCGCATCAGTAAGCAAGAGAGTTGCAGAAAGAAACAAAAGAAGTACAGAAAGAAGGAACAGAGGTGCAGAAAGAGGAAAGAGGGGTACAGAAAGAGGGAAGAGGGGTGAAGAAAGAGACACAAGGGTTGCAGAAAGAAGCAACAGAGGTGCAGAAAGAGGGATGAGGGGTGGAGAAAGAGGCAAGGGAAGTGCAGAAAGAAGCAACAGAGATGCAAAAAGGGGTAACAGGGGTGTAGAAAGTAGCAAGAGGGGTGCAGAAAGAAGCAAGAGAGGTGCAGAAAGAAACAAAAGAAGAGCAGAAAGAAGGAACAGAGGTACATAAAGAGGCAAGAGGGGTGCAGAAAGAGGGAAGAAGGGTGCAGAAAGAAGCACGAGTGGTACAGAAAGAAGCAAGAGATGTGCAGAAAGAAAAAAAAGAAGTGCAGAAAGAAAGAACAGAGGTGCAGAAAGAGGCAACAGGGGTGCAGAAAGAGAGACGAGGGGTGGAGAAAGAGGCAAGGGGGTGCAGAAAGAAGCATGAGAGCTGCATAAAGAAACAAAAGAAGTGCAGAAAGAAGGAACAGAGGTGCAGAAAAAGGCAAGAGGGGTGCAGAAAGAGGCAAAAGGGGTGCAGAAAGATGCAAGAGGTGCAGAAAAAAACAAAAGAAGTGCAGAAAGAAGGAACAGAGGTGCAGAAAGAGGCAAGAGGAGTGCAGGAAGAAGGAAAAGGGGTGCAGAAGCAGGCAAGGGGGTGCAGAAAGAAGCAAGAGAGGTACAGAAAGAAACAAAGAAGTGCAGAATCGGGAAGTGGGATGGAGAAAGAGGCTAGAGGGATACAGAAAGAAGCAAGAGAGGTGCAGAAAGAAACAAAAGAAGTGCAGAAAGAGCGAATAAAAGTGCAGAAAGAGGCATGCAGAAAGAGGGAAGAGGGGTGCAAAAGAGGCACGAGGGGTGCAGAAAGAAGCAAAAGGTGTGCAGAGAGAAGCAAGAGAGTTGCAGAAAGAAACAAAAGAAGTGCAGAAAGAAGGAACAGAGGTGCAGAAAGAGGCAAGAAATGCATAAACAGGGAAGAGGGGTGCAGAAAGAGGAACAAGGGTTGCAGAAAGAAGGGGCAGAGGTGCAGAAAGAAGCAAGAGAAGTGCAGAAAGAAGCAACAGAGGTGCAGAAATAGGGATGAGGGATGGAGAAAGAGGCAAGAGAAGTGCAGAAAGAAGCAAAAGAGATGGAAAAAGGGGGAACAGGGTTGGAGAAAGTGGCAAGAAGGGTGCAGAAAGAAGCAAGAGAGGTGCAGAAAGAAACAAAAGAAGGAACAGAGGTGCAGAAAGTGGCAAGAGGGGTG
Source organism: Calotriton arnoldi (assembly GCA_963921515.1). Lineage (NCBI taxonomy): Eukaryota > Metazoa > Chordata > Amphibia > Caudata > Salamandridae > Calotriton > Calotriton arnoldi. The sequence goes on along the minus strand of CAWUFW010008464.1, from coordinate 856,429 downwards.
CAGAAAGATGGAAGAGGGGTGCAGAACGAAGCAGGAGTGGTGCAGAAAGAAGCAAGAGAGGTGTAGAAAGAAGCAAGAGGAGTGCAGAAAGAAGAAACAGGTGCATAAAGAGGCAAGAGCAGTACAAAAAGAGAGAAGAGGGGTGCAGAAAGAGGCACAAGGGGTGCAGAAAGAAGCAAGAGACGTGCAGAAAGAAACAAAAGAAGTGCAGAAAGAAGGAACAGAGTGGCATAAAGGGGCAACAGGGGTGCAGAAAGAGGGAAGAGGGGTGGAGAAAGAGGCAAGGGGGTGCAGAAAGAAGCATGAGAGCTGCAGAAAGAAACAAAAGAAGTACAGAAAGAAGGAACAGAGTTGCAGAAAGAGGCAAGAGGGATGCGGAAAGAGGCAAAAGGGGTGCAGAAAGAAGCAAGAGGTGCAGAAAGAAACAAAAGAAGTGCAGAATGAAGGAACAGAGGTGCACAAAGAGGCAAGAGGGGTGCACAAAGAGGGAAGAGGCATGTGAAAGAGGCACGAGGAGTGCAGAAAGAAGCAAGAGGAGTGCAGAAAGAAGCAACAAAGGTTCAGAAAGAGGCAAGAGGGGTGCAAAAAGAAGGAAGAGGGGTGCAGAAAGAGGCACTTGGGGTGCAGAAAGAAGCAAGAGATGTGCAGAAAGAAACAAATGAAGGGCAGAAAGAAAGAACAGAGGTGCAGAAAGAGGCAACAAGGGTGCAGAAAGAGGGTGGATGGTTGGAGAAAGCGGCAAGGGGGTGCAGAAAGAAGCAAGAGAGCTGCAGAAAGAAACAGAAGAAGTGCAGAAAGAAGGAACAGAGGTGCAGAAAGAGGCAAGAGGGGTGCAGAAAGAGGGAAGAGGGGTGCAGAGCAAGGGAAAAGGGGTACAGAAAGAAGTGAGAGGTACAGAAAGAAACAAAAGAAGTACAGAAAGAAGGAACAGAGGTGCAGAAAGAGGCAAGAGGGGTGTGGGAAGAAGGGTGTGAAAGAGGCACGAGGGGTGCAGAAAGAAGCAAGAGAGGTGCAGAAAGAAGCAATAGAGGTGCAGAAAGAGGGAAGAGGGGTGGAGAAAGAGACAAGAGAAGTGCAGAAAGAAGCAACAGAGATGCAGAAAAGGGGAAGAGGGGTGGAGAAAGAGGCAAGAGAGGTGCAGAAAGAAACAAAAGAAGTGCAGAAAGAAGGAACAGAGGTGTAGAAAGAGGCAGGAGGGGTGCAGAAAGAGCGAAGAGGGGTGCAGAGAGATGCAAGAGAGGTGCAGAAAGAGGCAACAGATGTGCAGAAAGAGGCAAAAGAGGTGTAGAAAGTAGAAGAGATTTGCAGAAAGAGGCAAGAGAAGTGCAGAAAAAGAAAGAAAGGTGCAAAAAGAAGCAACAGAAATGCAGAAAGTGGCAAGAGAGGCGCAGAAAGAAGCAAGAGTGGCTTGCACACCATTAATACCAATTTAACACCCACATTTAGCAATACGTAACAGGTGACCATTCTAGGTTTGCAAAGAACCTTCCACCACGCTGTAACACTTGTCGCTGCATTTTTGGGTTTGAGTCATTTGAGCTAGAAACAAGACTTCTTTTGTTCAAATCTGCAGATTAGGCAGCAGATGATGGATTATGTGGCTAATGCGGAAAATGTATAATTGTGCGAAAATCGGTGCAGCCAAACAGTCGCATAATTCCAGTGGCCCTGCTCATACCTATGACTAGGTCCAGAAGTGCTCCTCAGTGATTCCTTCTTCTTTTTTGTCTCATTGAGTTCAAAGTTTAGCTTCTATGGAAACGAGGAAGCCTAAACCTGAGGTTACCACTCCACAACACAGACTACAATACCACATAATTACTCTCCATAACACATAATCCCACTCTACATAATTCCTATACACTAAATGCCACATACTTTCTATCCACATAATTTCACTGCACAACATACCACATAATTCCACTACACACAACGTACATCCACTCCACTCCAAAAAACATGAGTAAAAAACGTTTACATTTACAACGCCAATAGCTCTAACTCTTGCAAATGCGAGACCTATTACATTACAAATGCTTCTTTAACTGGTAGTCGCGTTTGCAGAGTGGTGAAGAAAGGGGGCTGGGCCTCCAACCAGCGCTCAGGAATTCCACTGCGTAGAACTTACAGGAGGTACCAGGAGGGCTTTTTGGCCCCCAAAGTCCTGCAGGAGTAAAGTGGACTTCATTCCCCCAACCCGTAGTGTGCCAGGAGGCACGTTTGCAGAGTGGTGGAGAAAGGGGGTGTGTGGCCTCCGAAGACCTCTTAGCAATCCCACTGTGTGGGACTTACTGGAGGTAACAGGAGGGGTAGTTACCCCTCCTATTACCTCCAGTAAGTCCCACACAGCAGCATTGGTAAGTACTCATAGCAGGCCACACCCCCTTTGACTACTAGTCTGCAAACGCGCTCCCTGGCGTGCTCTTCGATGGGGATTAAAGTCCCCTTTGCTGCTGGGGGTCCTTAGGGGCCAACTAGCCTAACTGATACCTCCAATAAGCCCCAGATAGTGGGATTGCTGAGAGGTGGACAAAGGCCACGCCCCCTTTCTCCACCACTCTGCAAACGTGCCTCCTGGCACGCTCTTGGTTAGGGGATGAAGTCCCCTTGCCTCCTGAGGGTCACTGGGGGCCAACTAGCCCTCCTGTTATCTCTAGTAAGCCCCACACAGCTGGAATGCAGAGAGTGGTCTGAGGCCACGCCCCCTTTTTACACCACTCTGCAAACGCGCCTCCTGATGCACTGCTGCTCGGGGGATGAAGTCCACTTTAGTCCTGAGTTCCTCAGGACACAAGAGGACCTCATCGCCCCACCAGCAGTGCACCAAGAGGAGCATTTGCAGAGTGGTGTAAAAAGGAGCGAGGCCTTGGTCACCTCTCAGCAATCCCACTGTGTGGGGCTTACTGGAGGTACCTGGTGGGCTAGTTGGCCCCCAGGGACCCTCAGGATTCAAGGGGACTTAATCCCCTAACTTAGAGCGCGCGCGAGGAGGCGCGTTTGCAGAGTGGTGCAGGGAGGGGGTGGGGTTTCCAGTGAGATGCTGGCTTTTCTTTTTTTTTTATTAGAAGGGGGCTGTGTGGCCCCCCTTCTCTTAATATTTTTGGGGCCCTGGGACCCCATCCCCCAGGGCCTGACCCATTTTTAAAAAAAACATTTTAAAAAAACGGGAAGGAGGCCGCGCGGCCCCCTCCCGAGGCCGATTTCAGCCCCGGGGACCCCATCCCCCAGGGCATAGCAATTTTTTAATAAAAAAAACAACATTTAAAGGAGGGGGGCTGCCCTCCTGAGGCCATTTTTGGCCCCGGGGACCCCATCCCCCAGGGCTTTGCCTCTTTTTTATTTTTATTCTATGGGAGGGGGGCCGCACGGCCCCCTTCCCTGGGCCTCTATTGGCCCCGGGGACCCTATCCCCCGGGGCCTGCCCAGCCTTTCTTTTTTTTTTTAATTTTGGAGGGGGGGCCGCGTGGCCCCCCTCCTGAGGCCAATTTTGGCCCCGGGGACCCCATCCACTGGGTTTTCCTGCTCTCGCTTCCATGAAACGAAGCAGAGTTTGCAATGACAGGGCGGGAGCTGTGCTCCCGCCCTGTCATTGCAAACTGCAATGTCCTGGAGGTGGGCACCCTGGGACATTGCTGGAGTTGGCCCTGGGGGGTGGCGGTCCCCAGGGTCATGGAGGGTTCCAAGAGGGCAAACGCGTGGCCCCCCTCCTACAAGTTTAAAGCCCCGGGGAGGTGGTGGTTCCCGGGCCGGGGGTCCACAATGGACCCCCATATTAACATAATTAGTGCCCTGGGGAGGTGGTGGTCCCCGGGGCAGTGTGGGGAGGGGCAGGAGCCCCCCCACACAATTTGATTGGAGCCCCAGGGAGGTGGCGGTCCCCGGGGCTTGGGGGGCCCGCAAGGCCCCCCGCCCTAAATAAATAGAAGCCCCGGGGAGGTGGTGGTCCCCGGGGCTGCGGGGGGCAGCATGCCCCCGCACATAATTAATAAATCCCTGGGGAGGTGGCGGTCCCTGGGTGTGCACCATAATAGAACATTGCCCCGGGACCTGGCCCACCCGGGGGCTTAAAGAAACGAAGCGCACCCTGCGCAAATCCCACCGAAAATATTTTTTTTAAAATGCTTTTTTTGGCCCTGCGGGTCCCTGTGGGACCCCCTGAGCAGGCTTAGGGGGTCAGTGTGTTTCTACCCTGCCCCCTTTTCTTGTTCTTAATGTTTTTTCTCCTTTTTTCTTGTGACTCGGTTCTACCGAGTCACAAGATGGCTGCCAACACTTTTTGGTTTGGAGTGTTGGCAGCCAATCAGAATGAAGCTCGTGCTAGGGAGGGTTCGCGATTCCACCGCGGTCACCAGATATCGATATTTTTTATTTTTGAATTTCTCAGGAACTACTGAACAGATTTACACCATTTTTTAAAAAAAAGGTTGCTTTCTGAACCAAGAGCTACCTTTTTGCTAAATTTGGTGTAATTCCGTTCAGCAGTTCGGGCTGTAGCTTTGTCTAAAGTTTCTTATGGAAATTAACATGGAGAAAACGTGTTTTGGGACCCCCCTTTTTTCTCGGCCCCCGCTCAATGAATCACCCCGAAACTTTCAAGACAGGAGCGGACCTCAGCGAACCATTAGTTTCGAAAATTTTGCAAAGATTCGTCAAACGGCGCCAAAGATATTGGCAAAAGAAAAAAAGCTTTTTGAAAAGAAACGAGGTCCTAACTATAACTACCTACTGGCGACCGCCAGTAGGTTATATATATATATATTATCTACTGGCGGTCGCCAGTAGATAGTTATAGTTACAACCTATTATCCATAGGAAATCCGCGACATTCTATTTGAAATAACTCTCTTGCCGGTTGACGTATCTTCGCAAAAGTTTCAAACTTTGTGGCCCGCTCCGGTCCGCTCCTACCCTGAAAGTCTCGGGGATTCGTCAAGCGGGGCCGAGAAAAAAGGGGGTCCCAAAACGCGTTTTCCCCATGCAATTTTCCATAGGAAACTTTAGACACGGCTACAGCCCGAACTGCTGAACGGAATTACACCAAATTTGGCAAAGAGGTAGTTCTTGGTTCAGAAAGAACCCTTTTGTTAAATGGTGTAAATCCGTTCAGTAGTTGCTGAGAAAATCAAAAGTAAAAAGATAGTGATATCTATGGCCGAGTAGGGTCCGCGTACCCTCCCGATCACGAGCTGCATGTTAATTGGCTGTCAGCTGGCTGTCAACATTCCGATTCAGGAAATGTTGGCAGCCATTTTGTCCCTTGGTAGAACTGAGGGACAGAAACAAGTGCGCAAAGCGCACAAAGGGGGCAGGGTAGAAACACCCTGACCCCCTAGGTTTGCTCAGGGGGTGCCACAAGGAGCCCCTGGGCAAAAAAATGTTTTTTTAAATCGGCAGGATGCGCTCAGGGTGCGCAAATCCTGCCGAAAAAAAATCGAAGCGCGGTCTCCTGCGCTTCGATTGCATTTTGCCCCGGGTGGCCCAAGTCCCGGGGGCATGGTGGGGGGTTAATTTTATGTGTGGGGGCCTCAAAGGGCCCCCAAGCCCCGGGGACCGCCACCCCCCGGGGCTTTATATAAAAATGGTGCGGGAGGGCTCTTCTGCCCTCCCGCAGCCCCGGGGACCGCCACCCCCCGGGGCTTCTTTTTTATGTTAAATAAGGTGTGGGGGGCTCCAGCCCCCACACGCCCCGGGACCACCACCTCCCCGGGGCTGTGCAATTTAAGGGAGGGGGCCGCGCGGCCCCCTCCTGAGCCCTTGATGGCCCTGGGGACCGCCACCCCCAGGGCCGGCTCCTGCAGTGTCCCGGGGTGCCTACCCCCGGGACACTGCTGTTTGCAATGACAGGACGGGAGCCTCGCAGCTCCCGTCCTGTCATTGCAACTGCTTTGGATATTGGAAGAGAGAGCAGGGAAACCTGCTCTCTCTTCCAATATCCAAAGCCGATTGCTTTCCACATGGGGAGCTGCATCTTAGCAGCTCCCCATGTGTAAAGCAATGCCGGCTCCCAAGGGACGCGGGAGCCGGCGGGACTGTGGGGGATTGGGGACCCCCACAGTCCCCAACGGAGAGGGCCAGCCCCGGGGGATGGGGTCCCCGGGGCAAGTAGGGCTCGGGAGTGGGGCCACGCGGCCCCCTCCCAAAAAAATTAAAAAAAATAATTAAAAAAAAATGGAAAGGCCGGCCCCGGGGATGGGGTCCCGGGCCTTAAATGGCCTGAGGAGGGGGCCACGCAGCCCCCTCCAAATAAAAAATAAAAAGGCCATGCCCCAGGGGATGGGGTCCCCGGGCCAATACAGGCCCAGGGAAGGGGGCCACGCGGCCCCCTTCCCGTTTTTGTTTTTAATTTTAATTACAAAAAGGGGTAAGGCCCTGGGGGATGGGGTCCCCAGGGCCCAAAAACATGAAAAAGGAAGGGGGCTACACAGCCCCCTTCAGGGGACAAAAAAAACGATCGGGCCCGCAGGCCCCGCCCCTTCCTTCACCACTCTGCAAACGAGCCCCTGGCGCGTTTGCAGAGGGGGAACGACTCCCCTTGAATACTGGGGGTCCTGGGGGCCAACTAGCCCACCAGGAACCTCCAGTATGCGCCAGGGCTGCCTTGCAGAGAGGTGTACAGAGGCCACGCCCCTTTACACCTCTCTGCAACGCAGCTCTGTGGCGCTTTTGGAGGTATATGGTGGGCTAGTTGGACTCCGGGGACCCTCAGGATTCAAGGGGACTTAATCCCCCAACTTAAAACGCGCCACGGGGCGTGTTTGCACAGTGGTGAAGGGAGGGGGCGGGGCTTCAGGTGACATGTGTGCAAACAGGCCCCGTGGCGTGTTTTAAGATGGGGAATTAAATCCCCTTCAATCCTGAGGGTCCCTGGGGGCCAACTAGCCCACCAGGTACGTCCAGTGAGCACCACGGAGCTGCGTTGCAAAGTGTTGTAAAAAGGGGTGTGGCCTCTCTCACGTCTCTGCAACGCAGCCCCCTGGCGCATACTGGAGGTTCCTGGTGGGCTAGTTGGCCCGTAGGGACCCTCATGATTCAAGGGGACTTAATCCCCTACTTAAAACGCACCACAGGGGCGCGTTTGCACAGATGTCACCTCAGGCCCCGCCCCTCCCTTCACCATTGTGCAAATATTCCTCTAAAATCAGCCGAAATACGAATTCTGATTTACTCACCTGTTATCAGGAGAGACCTCAGTGCTGCATCTTTCAGCCCAGTACTAATCCTGAAAAGTAATTTTAACCGTACTTACCAGTAACTTGAATTTCCTTCCATAGGCTAACATTGACTGGTTTCACTTGGAAATTCTTCTAAGTGTGGAGTTTTGGAACTTTAAAATATTCCTCTAAAATCAGCCGAAATACGAATTCCGATTTACTCACCTGTTATAAGGAGAGACCTCAGTGCTGTATCTTTCAGCCCAGTACTGGTCCTGAAAAGTAATTTTAACCGTACTTACCAGTAACTTGAATTTCCTTCCATAGGCTAACATTGACTGGTTTCACTTGGAAATTCTTCTAAGTGTGGAGTTTTGGAACTTTAAAATATTCCTCTAAAATCAGCCGAAATACGAATTCCGATTTACTCACCTGTTATCAGGAGAGACCTCAGTGCTGCATCTTTCAGCCCAGTACTGATCCTCAAAAGTAATTTTAACCGTACTTACCAGTAACTTGAATTTCCTTCCATAGGATATCATTGCCTGCTTTTTGCTGAAAAAGTTTCTAAGTGTTGATTTTTGAAACATACAAATATTCCTCTAAAATCAGCCGAAATACGAATTTCGATTTACTCACCTGTTATCAGGAGAGACCTCAGTGCTGCATCTTTCAGCCAAGTACTGGTCCTGAAAAGTAATTTTAACCGTACTTACCAGTAACTTGTATTTTCTTCCATAGGAATCCATTGTCTGATTTTCAGCAGAAAAGTTTCAAAGTGTCGATTTTCACAAACTACAAATATTCCTTAAAAATCGCCTGTATGACTTAAACGCATTCTTTCAACTGTTTACAGGAGATGCACCAGTGCTGGATCCAGGATCCAACACTGAGTAAGAAAAAGTAACGATAACAGTTTTTACCTTCTAAGTGATTTTCCTTCCATAGGATAACATTGGTGATTCTATGAGAAAAAGTTTCTAAGTGTCAACTTTTAAAATACAATAATATTCCTTAAAAATCACGACTGTAACCAAAACGCTTTTACTCAACTGTTTACAGGAGATGTACCAGGACTGAATCTAGGATCCAGTCCTGTGGTTAGAAAAGTAATCCATAAAGTAACTAATTGCATTTAACTAGAAATTCACATTGAGCTGAATGTTGCATTGTGTTTGAAAATGTGGTGCCCATTGCAACAACTGTAACTACTGTACTTAAAAGTCTATTGCCTATGTGCAAAGTATTTAAACTAAAGTAATTCATTCTGAGAAAGTATTTTTTGTAATGTAATGTATAATGTAATTACAATGTAATTTAAAAATAAAATATGTAAAAAAAAATCTAAAAATGTAATAAATCAGTATGAAAAAAATTAATATAACAATTAATACATTTAAAAATTGTCATTTACAAAACCTTTGAAATTCACTGAAAAAACCGTAGGTTTCAGACATGTTATAGTTAGGAATTAGCATTTAAAAAACCTTTGAAATTCACTGAAAAAACCATAGGTTTCAGATATGTTATAGTTACAAATTAGCATTTAAAAAACCTTTGAAATTCACTGAAAAAACCATAGGTTTTAGGGACAGTTATAGTTAGTTGGACATTTCACTCGTACAAAACCCGTGAAATTCCCCCGTTATAGTTAGTTCAGCTAACTATAACTCGCGCCCCCGCAATGCACTGCTGATGACGTCACATATTACATCACTCATGACATGGTCAGTGACATCACTGATGACATCACTGATGACATCTCAAATGACATCACTGATGACATCATCCAGTGACTGTGTGTTTCTGTAAAGTTAAAATATTTTTAATATATATAGGAAAAGACGTATTGAAGAATGAGTATGTGTGTAAGTGTCTGTATGGATGATTTAGTAGGTGCGTGACTGACTCTATAAGTGAGTGATTTAACGTATCTTACTGAATGCATGGGTTAGTGACTAAACTGGGTGAATGTCTGTATCCGTCTGTCTGTTGCAGTGTAAGTGGCTGCATGGGTTTGTGAATAGCTACATGAGTGTCTATATGAGTTATTGATTGGTTGTCTGAGTATCTGTATGGGTGCCTGAGTGTTTGTGTGGGTGGGGTGTGTGCGACTCTGTGCATAGATGTGTGAGTGGGTGATTCACTGGGTGGATGGTTTCAAGAGTGCATCTGTGATAGACTGTATGGGTGGGTAAGTGTGTGTAAGAGTGTGTTAGTGAGTGAATGTATGTCCCAGTGGTACATGTGTGAGTAACTACATATGTGAAAGCCAGTATATATGTGTGTTGGAGTATATAAATAGCTATAAGCGAGAGTGAGTGATTGTGATAGTGGCTGTATGGATGAGTGTGTGCTTGTATCAGTGATTGTATAAGAGCGTAACAATGTGCTAGTATTTGTATGATTAAGTGAGCTGGTGTGTGTATAACTGTATTGGTGAGTAAATGGCAGTGTGTTTAATTATTTTGCATGACTGACTAGGTGTGTGAGTACCTCTATGGATGAGTGGCGGTGTTTGAGTGTCTATATAGGAGTAAGAGTGCATATGATAGTCCTGTACTGAGTGACCATAAGTATGAGTGACTGTACGGGTGAGTGAGTGGATGTGTGTGTGTAGACCTAAGAATCAGTGAGTGGGTATGTAGTTATTGGTGTTGGAGTGTCTATAGTTTTGCGAATGGCAGTCTGTAATTTAGATTAGGTGTATCAAAGGTTATATTAGGGTGTGAGGAGCTGCATCAGATTATCACGTGGATGATGTCATCAGTGATGTCATTTGAGATGTCATCAGTGATGTCATCAGTGATGTCACTGACCATGTCATGAGTGATGTAATATGTGACGTCATCAGCAGTGCATTGCGGGGCGCGAGTTATAGTTAGCTGAACTAACTATAACGGGGAATTTCACGGGTTTTGTACGAGTGAAATGTCCAACTAACTATAACTGTCCCTAAAACCTATGGTTTTTTCAGTGAATTTCAAAGGTTTTTTAAATGCTAATTTGTAACTATAACATATCTGAAACCTATGGTTTTTTCAGTGAATATATATATATATATATATATATACATATATATATATATTATCTACTGGCGGTCGCCAGTAGATAGTTATAGTTAGGACCTATTTTCCATAGGAAATCCGCAACATTCTATTTGAAATAACTCTTGCGTCGGTTGACGAATCTTCGCGAAATTTTCAAACTTTATGGCCCGCTCCGGTCCGCTCCTATCCTGAACGTCTCGGGGTGATTCGTCAAGCGGGGGCCGAGAAAAAAGGGGGGTCCCAAAACGTGTTTTCCCCATTCATTTTCCCATAGGAAACTTTAGCCATGGCTACAGCCCGAATCTGCTGAACGGAATTACACCAAATTTGGCAAAGAGGTAGTTCTTGGTTCAGAAAGAACCCTTTTTGTTAAATGGTGTAAATCCGTTCAGTAGTTGCTGAGAAAATCAAAAGTAAAATCACATATATATCTATGGCCGCGTAGGGTCCGCGCACCCTCCCAATCACGAGCTGTATGCTAATTGGCTGTCAACACTCCAAATCAGGAAGTGTTGGCAGCCATCTTGTTCCTCAGTAGAACTGAGGAACAAGAAAGCAGTAAAAAAAGTGCACAAAACGCAAAAAGGGGGCAGGGTAGAAACACCCTGACCCCCTAGGCCTGCTCAGGGGGTCCTACAAGGACCCCCAGGGCCAAAATGTTTTTTTTTATTTATTTTTTTAAATCGGCAAAAAACGCGCTGGGTGCGCGGATCCGGCCGATAAAAAAAAAAAACGAAGCGCGGTCTCCCGCGCTTCGTTCTTAATTGGCCCCTGGGTGGGCCAAGTCCCGGGGGCATGCGGGGGTTTATCATATTTATGATGGGGGCCTCTAAGGCCCCCAAGCCCCGGGACCGCCACCCCCGGGGCTATAAAAATAATGGTGGCAGGGGGCACACGGCCCCCCGCAGCCCCAGGGACCGCCACCCCCGGGGCTTCTTTTTAATTTTGAAATTACCTGTGTGGGGGGTTTGAGCCCCCCCACACGCCCCGGGGACCGCCACCTCCCCGGGGCACTAAATAATAAAATGTGGGGGTCCGTTTAGGACCCCCGAGCCCCGGGGACAACCACCTCCCAGGGGCTTGTCACAGGATGGGAGGGGGCCGTGCGGCCCCCTCCTGGAGCCTGTGGTGGCCCTGGGGACCGCCACCCCCAGGACCGGCTCCTGCAGTGTCCCGGGGTGCCTACCCCCGGGACACTGCTGTTTGCAATCACAGGACGGGAGCCTAGCGGCTCCCGCCCTGCCATTGCAAACTTGCTTTGCTTCATTGAAGCGAGCGCAGGAAACCTGCTCTCGCTTCAATGAAGCAAAGCAGATTGCTTTTCCATAAGGGGAGCTGCATGTCAGCAGCTCCCCTTATGGAAAAGCAATGCCGGCTCCCGCAGGACACGGGGAGCCGGCGGGACCGTGCAGGGATTGGGGACCCCCCCACGGTCCCCAACCAGTGGCCAGGCCCCGGGGGATGGGGTCCCCGGGGCCATTAGTGGCCCGGGAGGGGGGCCACGCAGCCCCCCTCCCCCAAAAAAGAATTTTTATTTAAAAAAAAAAAAGGACGCAAAGGCCGGCTCCGGGGGATGGGGTCCCCGGGGCCTTAAATGGCCTGAGGAGGGGGGCCAAGCAGCCCCCCCTCTGAATATTTATTTTAAAAAAACAGTGGGCATGCCCCGGGGATGGGGTCCCCGGGGCCAATAGAGGCCCAGGGAAGGGGGCCACGCGGCTCCCTTCCCGTTTTTTAAGAAAAAAAAAGTAAATCCTCAGGCCCCGGGGGATGGGGTACCCGGGGCCAAAAGTGGTCTAGGGAAGGGGCCATGCAGGCCCCTCCCATAGAAAGAAAAAAAAGAAAAAAAAAAGACCGGCATCGTGCCGGAGGCCCCGCCCTCCCTGCAACAGTCAGCAAACGCGCCCTGGCGCGTTTGCAGAGGGGGAACGACTCCCTTGAATACTGGGGGTCCCTGGGGCCAACTAGCCCACCAGGAACCTCCAGTATGCACCAGGGGCTGCGTTGCAGAGAGGTGTACAGAGGCCACGCCCCTTTTACACCTCTCTGCAACGCAGCTCTGTGGCGCTTACTGGAGGTACCTGGTGGGATAGTTGGACCCCAGGGACCCTCAGGATTCAAGGGGACTTAATCCCCAACTTAAAACGCGCCACGGGGCGCGTTTGCACAGTGGTGAAGGGAGGGGCGGGGCTAAAGGTGACATGTGTGCAAACAGGCCCCGTGGTGCGTTTTAAGATGGGGAATTAAATCCCCTTCAATCCTGAGGGGCCCTGGGGGCCAACTAGCCCACCAGGTACGTCCAGAAAGCGCCACAGAGCTGCGATGCAAAGAGGTGTAAAAAGGGGCGTGGCCTCTGAACACCTCTCTGCAACGTAGCTCTGTGGCGCTTACTGGAGGTACCTGGTGGGCTAGTTGGACCCCAGTGACCCTCAGGATTCAAGGGGACTTAATACCCCAACTTAAAACACGCCACGGGGCACGTTTGCACAGTGGTGAAGGGAGGGGCGGGGCCTGATGTGACATGTGTGCAAAAAGGCCCTGTGGTGCGTTTTAAGTTGGGGAATTAATTCCCCTTCATTACTGAGGGCCCCTGGGGGCCAACTAGCCCACCAGGTACCTCCAGTATGCGCCACAGGCCTGCGTTGCAGAGAGCTGGTCCAGGCCACGCCCCTTTTTACACCTCTCTGCAACGCAGCTCTGTGGCGCTTACTGGAGGTACCTGGTGAGCTTGTTGGCCCCCAGGGACCCTCAGGTTTCAAGGGGACTTTATCCCCCAACTTAAAACGCGCCACGGGGCGCGTTTGCACAGTGGTGAAGGGAGGGGGCGGGGCTTCAGGTGACATGTGTGCAAACAGGCCCCGTGGCACGTTTTAAGATGGGGATTTAAATCCCCTTCAATCCTGAGGGTCGATTTTTGAAACATACAAATATTCCTCTAAAATCAGCCGAACTACGAATTCCGATTTACTCACCTGTTATCAGGAGAGACCTCTGTGCTGCATCTTTGAGCCCAGTACAGATCCTGAAAAGTAATTCTAACTGTACTTACCAGTAACTTGAATTTCCTTCCATAGGCTAACATTTACTGGTTTCACTTGGAAATTCTTCTAAGTGTGGAGTTTTGGAACTTTATAATATTCCTCTAAAATCAGCTGAACTACGAATTCCAATTTACTCACCTGTTATCAGGAGAGACCTCAGTGCTGCATCTTTGAGCCCAGTACTGATCCTGAAAAGTAATTTTAACCGTACTTACCAGTAACTTGAATTTCCTTCCATAGGATATCATTGCCTGCTTTTTGCTGAAAAAGTTTCTAAGTGTCGATTTTTAAAACATACAAATATTCCTCTAAAATCAGCAGAACTACGAATTCCGATTTACTCACCTGTTATCAGGAGAGACCTCAGTGCCTCATCTTTGACCCAGTACTCATCCTGAAAAGTAATTTTAACCGTACTTACCAGTAACTTGAATTTCCTTCCTTAGGCTAACATTGACTGGTTTCACTTGGAAATTCTTCTAAGTGTTGAGTTTTGGAACTTTATAATATTCCTCTAAAATCAGCCGAACTACGAATTCCGATTTAGTCACCTGTTATCAGGAGAGACCTCAGTGCTGCATCTTTGAGCCCAGTACAGATCCTGAAAAGTAATTCTAACCGTACTTACCAGTAACTTGAATTTCCTTCCATAGGAATCCATTGTCTGGTTTTCAGCAGAAAAGTTTCAAAGTGTCGATTTTCACAAACTACAAATATTCCTTAAAAATCGCCTGTATGACTTAAACGCATTCTTTCAACTGTTTACAGGAGATGCACCAGTGCTGGATCCAGGATCCACCACTGAGTAAGAAAAAGTAACGATAACACTACTTACCTGCTAAGTGAATTTCCTCCCATAGGATAACATTGGTGATTCTATGTGAAAAAGTTTCTAAGTTTCATCTTTTAAAATACAATAATATTCCTTAAAATACACTACTGTAACCAAAACGCTTTTACTCAACTGTTTACAGGAGATGTCCCAGGACTGAATCTAGGATCCAGTCCTGTGGTTAGAAAAAGTAATCCATAAAGTAACTAATTGCATTTAACTAGAAATTCACATTGAGCTCAATGTTGCATTGTGTTTGAAATTGTGTTGCCCATTGCAACAACTGTAACTACTGTACATAAAAGTCTATTGCCTATTTGCAAAGTATTTAAACTAAAGTAATTCATTCTGAGAAAGTATATGTTGTAATGTAATGTATAATGTAATTATAATGTAATTTAAAAAATAAAATATCTAAAAATAGTTTAAAAAAATGTAGTAAATAAGTATCAAAAAATAAATATAACAATTAATACATTTAAAAATTGTCATTTACAAATCCTTTGAAATTCACTGAAAAAAACCGTAGGTTTGAGGCACGTTACAGTTAGGAATTAGCATTTAAAAACCTTTGAAATTCACTGAAAAAACCATAGGTTTCAGGCACGTTATAGTTAGAAATTAGCATTTAAAAAACCTTTGAAATTCACTGAAAAACCATAGGTTTCAGGCACGTTATAGTTAGAAATTAGCATTTAAAAAACCTTTGAAATTCACTGAAAAACCATAGGTTTCAGGCACGTTATAGTCAGAAATTAGCACTTAAAAAACCTTAGAAATTCACTGAAAAACCAGAGGTTTCAGGGACATTATAGTTAGTTGGACATTTCACTTGTACAAAACCAGTGAAATTCGTCCGTTATAGTTAGTTCAGCTAACTATAACTTGCGCCCCCGCAATGCACTGCTGATGACGTCACATATTGCATCATTCATGACATGCTCAGTGACATCACTGATGACATCTCAAATGACATCACTGATGATATCACTGATGACATCATCCAGTGACTGTGTGTTTCTATAAAGTTTAAATATGTTTTATATATATGCCAAGGTGTATTGAAGAATGAGTGGGTGTATAAGTGTCTGGATGGAGGATTTAGTAGGTGCATGACTGTATAAGTGAGTGATTAAACATGTCTTACTGAATGCATGGGTTCGTGACTAAACTGTGTGAATGTCTGTATCAGTCGGTTAGTTGTTGTGTAAGCTGCTGCATGGGTTGGTGAGTAGCTACATGAGTGTCCATATGGGTTATTGATTGCTTGCCTGAGTATCTGTGTGGGTGCCTGAGTGTTTGTGTGGGTGGGTGGGGGGGTGTGACTTTGTGCATAGATGTGTGAGTGGGTGATTCACTGGGTGCATGGGTTCAAGAGTATGTCTGTGAAGGGCTATATGGGTGAGGGAGTGTGCGTATGGCTGTGTTGGTGAGTGAATGAATGTCTCAGTGGTATATGTGTGAGTAACTACATATGTGAAAGGCAGTATATGTGAGTGTTAGAGTATATAAATGACTATATGTGAGAGTGAGTGATAGTGAGAGTGGCTGTATGGATGAGTGTGTGCTTGTGTCAGTGATTGTATAAGAGAGTAAGTATGTGTTAGTATCTGTATGAATAGGTGAGGTGGTGTGTGTATAACTGTATATGTGAGTAAATGGGAGTGTGATTGATTCTTTACATGACTGACTAGGTGTGTAAGTAACTGTATGGGTGAGTGGTGGTGTGTGAGTGTCTGTATAGGTGTATGAGTGCATATGATAGTGCTGTATTGATTAGTGACTGCATGTATGAGTGACTGTATGGGTTAATGAGTGGATGTGTGTGTAGACCTAGGAATCAGTGAGTGAGTATGTAGTAACTGTTGTTGGTGTGTCTATTGTTTCGAAAATGGTACTCTGTATATTAGAGTGGGTGTATCAAAGGTTATATTAGGGTGTGAGGAGGTGCATCAGATTATCACGTGGATGATGTCATCAGTGATGTCATCAGTGATGTCATTTAAGATGTCATCAGTGATGTCACTGACCATGCAATGAATGATGTAATAAGTGACGTCATCAGCAGTGCATTGCGGGGGCGCGAGTTATAGTTAGCTGAACTAACTATAACGGCTGAATTTCACTGGTTTTGTATGAGTGAAATGTCCAACTAACTATAACGTCCCTGAAACCTCTGTTTTTTTCAGTGAATTTCTAATGTTTTTTAAATGCTAATTTCTAACAATAACGTGCCTGAAACCTATGGTTTTTTCAGTGAATTTCAAAGGTTTTTTAAATGCTAATTTCTAACTATAACGTCCCTGAAACCTATGGTTTTTTCAGTGAATTTCAAAGGTTTTTTAAATGCTAATTTCTAACTATGTCTACAGAGGTAGGACATGTGAAGAAAGAGGAACAAAGGCACGGAAAGAAGAAGGACAAATGCAGAAAGAGGCAACAGAAGTCCAGAAAGATTAAGAAAAGTGCAGGAAGAAGCACGAGATGTGCAGAAAGAACCAACAGAGGAGCAGAAAGTCCTCCTGTGCACCCAACTTTTTGCTGACGGTACTGGTGGTAACTGACTCTGACTAACCAGGCTTAGAACCAGTGCTATGCTAAAAGACACTTAGAATACAGTGAAAACACCTACATACACTAGGGAACACTATGCATTGGGGTACCCCTGTGATTAGCATGACCTACTCTGTAAGGCCCTAGTACATAATAGGGCAGGGGGATTAAAACTACCTCTAAGTCAGAGGTGCAGAAAGATGCTTCTTTAAGTAGTAGTCACGTTTGCAGAGTGGTGGAGAAAGGGTGCTGGGCCTCCGACCAGCGCTCAGGAATTCCACTGCGTAGGACTTACAGGAGGTACCAGGAGGGCTTCTTGGCCCCCAAACTCCCTCAGGACTAAATTGGACTTCATCCCCCATCCCGTAGTCTGCCACGAGGCACGTTTGCAGAGTGGTAGAGAAAGGGGGGCATGGCCTCCGAAGATGTCCTAGCAATCCCACTGTGTGGGACTTACTGGAGGTAACAAGAGGGGTAGTTGGCCCCAAGGACATCCTTGGGGGCCAACTTCCCCTCCTATTACCTCCAGTAAGTCCCACACAGCAGCATTGGTAAGTACTCGTACCAGGCCACACCCCCTTTGCCCACCACTCTACAAACACGCTCCCTTGTGCGCTCTTGGATGGGGATTGAAGTCCACTTTGCTGCTGGGGGTCCTTTAGGGGCCAACTAACCTACCTCTTACCTCCAGTAAGCCCTACGCAGTGGGATTGCTGAGAGGTAGACAAAGGCCACGCCCCCTTTCTCCACCACTCTGCAAGCGCGCCCCCTGGCGCATTGTTAGATGGGTAATTAATGGTGGAGTGAGAGTGGTGGAAAAAGGGGGCATGGCCTCCGGCGAGATGCCGTTTTTTAATTTTTATTTATTTTTTACAAGGGGGGCTGTGTGTCCCCCCTTCTTTTACATTTTTTGGGCCCTGGGAACCCCATCCCCCAGGGCCTGACCCCTATTTATTAAAAAAACAGGAAGTGGGCCGCGTGGCCCCCCTCCCAAGGCCAATTTTGGCCCTGGGGACCTCATCCCCCGGGGCATGGCCAGACTTTTTTAACATTTATTTATGTGGAGGGGGCCGCATGGCCCCCCTCCTCAGGCAAATTATGGCCCCGGGGACCCCATCCCCCGGGCCGGCCTTTTCGTTTTTTTTTTATTATTTATTTTTTTATTAGAGGGGAGGGTGGCTGCGTGGCCCCCATCCCGGGCCACTTTTGGCCCCGGGGACCCCATCCCTTGGGGCCTGGCCTCTGTGATTGGGACTGTGGGGGGAGCCCCAATGCCCCCACGGTCCTGCCGGCTCCCCGCCTCCTGCGGGAGCCGGCATTGCTTTTGACATGCAGCTCCCCTTGCTCAAAAGCAATTCTGCTTTGCTTCATTGAAGCAGCCCCCCTCCTTAAAAAAAATCATAAAAAGTGTGGCCATGCCCCGGGGGATGGGGTGATGTCATTTGAGATGTCATCAGTGATGTCATCAGTGATGTCACTGACCATGTCATGAGTGATGTAATATGTGATGTCATCAGCAGTGCATTGCGGGGGCGCGAGTTATAGTTAGCTGAACTAACTATAACGGGGGAATTTCACGGGTTTTCTACGAGTGCAATGTCCAACTAACTATAACTGTCGCTAAAACCTATGGTTTTTTCAGTGAATATATATATATATATTATCTACTGGTGGTCGCCAGTAGATTGTTATAGTTAGGACCTATTTTCCATAGGAAATCCACAACATTCTATTTGAAATAACTTTGGCGCCGGTTGACGAATCTTCGCGAAATTTTCAAAACGTATGGCCCGCTCCGGTCTGCTCCTATCCTGAAAGTTTTGGGGTGATTCGGCATGCGGGGGCTGAGAAAAAAGGGGGGTCCCAAAACGTGTTTTTCCCATGCAATTTTCCATAGGAACCTTTCATCGCAGCTACAGCCCGAACTGCTGAACGGAATTACACCAAATTTGGCAAAAAGGTAGCCCTTGGTTCAGAGTCGTGCCTTTTGGTTAAATGGTGTAAATCCGTTCAGTAGTTCCTGAGAAATTTGAAAAAGAAAACACATATATATCTGGGCGGAGCCTAACCACACATGTCATCGTGAGATCTGATTGGCTGTCAGCAGTTCATCCTGGAATTGCTGGCAGCCATCTTGGGACCAATATAAATGATAGTACCCCATTGAAATGCATTGTAGTGAATCGAAGATTTTGAGGGTTACCAAAAGGAGAACTATAAAGGGTGATAACAGACTTTAGTTACATTAGAATTCATTTGTTGATGGTACCATACTAATTTCAGGAATTGTGGTGTTTTCTAAGGTGATTTTACCCTGTGAAAAACCTTCTTCTGGGATATCATGAATCATGTTTGAGAGAAAACTATTTTCACATGCTTGTCCCATACAGTTTTGGAAGGTGCTCCAGAAGCTAAAATGAGAGCATATTTTCTGTAAATTCACATTATCTTTCTCAGTCATGTGAGAATGAAGTCTGACATTCTCAGTAAAACATGTACATCCAACAAGGGCAGAGACTGTCAGTTGATTCCTTTGTGTTCTACTGCAGCTTCCCAGAGTGTTCTAAAGAACAACTAGAGTGCTAACAGCCTTACTTATGACAAAAGTATGGCACACCTGAAGACATCTTGATTGGAATAAACTGGTAACACTTAAAACATTTGATTTAAAAAGGAACAAAATGAGGGGGTTCATTTTGCCATAGAAATTATGGTTAGTGCTGTAGAAAGAAAAATTAGGACATGTTTCAAGTGTGATCTCAAATATCTTCCTGTTATATTTCAACAGGAGCAGCCTGTCAGTTGATGCCTTTGTGTTCTACTGCAGCTTCCCAGAGTGTTCTAAAGAACAACTAGAGCGCTAACAGTCTTACTTATGACAAAATTATGGCACACCTGAAGCCATCTTGATTGGAATAAACTGGTAACACTTAAAACATTTGATTTAAAAAGGAACAAAATGAGGGGGTTCATGTTGCCATAGAAATTATGGTTAGTGCTGTAGAAAGAAAAATTAGGACATGTTTCAAGTGTGATCTCAAATATCTTCCTGTTATATTTCAAGAGGAGCAGCCTGTCAGTTGATGCCTTTGTGTTCTACTGCAGCTTCCCAGAGTGTTCTAAAGAACAACTAGAGCGCTAACAGTCTTACTTATGACAAAATTATGGCACACCTGAAGCCATCTTCATTGGAATAAACTGTTAACTCTTAAAACATTTAATTTAAAAAGGAACAAAATGAGGGGGTTCATTTTGTCATAGAAATTATGGTTAGTGCTGTAGAAAGAAAAATTAGGACATGTTTCAAGTGTGATCTCAAATATCTTCCTGTTCTATTTCAACAGGAGCAGCCTGACAGTTGATGCCTTTGTGTTCTACTGCAGCTTCCCAGAGTGTTCTAAAGAACAACTAGAGCGCTAACAGTCTCACTTATGACAAAAGTATGGCACACCTGAAGCCATCTTGATTGGAATAAACTGGTAACACTTAAAACATTTAATTTAAAAAGGAACAAAATGAGGGGGTTCATTTTGCCATAGAAATTATAGTTAGTGCTGCAGAAAGAACATTTAGGGCATGTTTTAAGTGAGATCCCAAATCCTCTTCTATTTCATTAGAAAATTCTGACATGCAGACTGAAACAATCACTTTCAATACCAGCAGTAGACTTCCAGTTAACTCCCTGGTGAGCAGTAGCTTTACTACAGTGATCTAATGAACAACTAGAGTGCTAACATTCTGAATTTATGGCAAATGTGTGACACATCTGAATGCCTTCTTGATGGAATCAAAGTAAAAAACTGAAAGCATTTCCTACTGAGGAGACTGCAGTAAATGACGAAATTAGGAAACTTCACAACAAATAAGTCTCCCAAGATGGCCACCAGAGAAAAAAGAGCCCAAATGTAGCACAAATATCACACAGATGTAGCCCACATATAGCCCAATGACAGAAGTGTGCAAAACACTTTTTATTTTTAGTTTTTCTGCAGTTTTATATAGTGCAAACTGGTCAGGTATTGGAGCGTTACATCTTACTTGGACCCCTTATTGCGTATTTTGCACGAAGTACATGAGATTGATCTTGCGAAACATTGAACTTTATGATTCTGTTAACCTGAAGTTGCTCTGAACCGGGCTTTGTAACACCCGTTTTTACCTACTGGTTTTAATTAATTCTCACTGTATTGTATTAGGAAAGAGGATTTACTGTTTTTATGTACACTTTTATGATCTATGTTTCTAAATCAGATCAAATAAAGTTTAATGAATTCTATGGCAGGACGGAGGCAAGGATTATGCATATCTTTCCTCTCTTTATTTGCATAGCAGTTCAAAGAAAACGTAACACAACAATCATTAAACAAAAGACTTATCAACCCATGAACCATTAGGGGGTAGTCTCCAAGGCAACTATAGTCCAATCATATCACAGTCCATCGGATATAATATTGTGACGTCCCTTCCGCTTCCTCTTTCTTCACTGCTCGTCAGTTAAGTGCATTCCTTACATTCTTGGCTTAATCTGACGTTGTTGCTGTTTGTATAGCGGTTTCTTGTGCACGTTATTAGCATTATTGCCTTGGTATTGTTTCATATTCCCTGCGCAGCAGGCACTTGCCCGAGCGCATTCTCCCCCTCGCAGTCTCTCCTGCTGTGTGCTCTGCGCGCGGTGAGATCCTGTCAGGCGCGTCTGGTCCGAGCGAGGCAGCTCCGTCGAGCGCTCCCGCTGGTCTTTACGCGCGTTTGGGAATCCGGTCACTCCTTTAGTGTCCGCTTGATTCCCGACCAACCCTTGCCTAATTTTGACACCGCTACGCGGTGATTTCCCCACACGGCCACGTTAGTGACCAGCGCCACCTGGTGGTGGTAATTGGTATTGCGCCTCAGTCTATTCTTATAACAGCTTCGGGGAAAGCCCAGCTGTTGGAGCACCGGCGAGGGGGCTGTCTTAAGGATTTTAAGGGCATTTGTTCTGTGCTCACACCCTCTGCTATCATGTCTTCTCCAGAAGACCATTTTTACTCCTCCTACCAGGAAGTGGAGGAGGAATGGCCCCCAACTTCTCCCTCCAGCAGTGGACCAAGCCCTCTCTCTGGCTATTTCTAGGGCGCTGGCTCCTCTTAGGGATCAGGTTGATAAGCTGGCGAAAAGCATCCCTGGGGTGTTCAGTGACCCAGATCTGGTGGTGGCGGGTCCAAGTAGCTCCCAGATGGGGAATAAAAGGGCCGTTAAGCATAACGCGGGGCACTTGGAAGGATATGATAAACTTACGGAGACCTTCCTCAAGAGTGCGCGAACGCTAAAACATGCACCCAGCCGGGAGGAGGAGGGGCCCGGAGAAAATTGCGACACTGTCACCACTATTGTAGACCCCGACGGTGGGTTTCCCTTAGAGGGAGAGGGTGTATCGGAGGACGATTTCTCCTCCGATGAGGATAAGGACTCGGGGTGTCCCTGGCGTCCAGAGTCCCACTCCTCTCAGTCCCGGTTGGGGACGGGGTCCACTCGGACATGTTCGAGCCTACCCAAATTTACCATCCTAGGTCGGCAGAGTGGACACCTGACGCCAAAGTGGCAGAGTATGTGGTGGGGAAAATCCATCAACCCCTTGAAAGGGAGGTCAGGATTGGAATAGGATGAGGGGAGAATGCCCCAGGCCCTCACTGAAGGGGAAGGTGGCACACACGCCTGAAATTGATGAGAAACTATGTACCTTTTTCTCCAAGTATATGAGGGATCCCAAGAAAGGAATCGATAGGTCTTGGACGTGGTAGGGCCCTTGACCCAAATTATTCAATTGACGGAGCGTTCCAAAGAGTCAGGATCCCCTTTGTCCACGGATATTGTGGCTGGTTGGGCGCACTACCCAAAACCCTAAAACACTACCCCCTCCACTACCCAAACATCACTGCACTACTCTAAACCCTAAAACACTACCACCAGCACGACTCCCTACACTACCCAAACACCACTGCACTACCCTAAACCCTAAAACACTACCCCCAGCACGACTCCCTACACTACCCAAACACCACTGCACAACACTAAACCCTAAATATACCCCCAGCATGACCTCCCACACTACACAAACACCACTGCACTACCCTAAACCCTAAAACACTACCCCCAGCACGACCCCCCTACACTACCCAAACACCACTGCACTACCCTAAACCCTAAAACACTAACACCAGCATGACCCCCTACACTACCCAAACACCACTGCACTACCCTATACCCTAAAACATGACCCCCTACACTACACAAACATGACTGCACTACCCTAAACCCTAAAACACTACCCACAGCATGACCCCCTTCACTACACAAACACCACTGCACTGCCCTAAACCCTAAAACACTACCCCAGCACTACCCCCTACACTACCCAAACACCACTGCACTAACATAAACCCTAAAACACTACCCCCATCACAACTCCCTACACTACACAAACACCACTGCACTACCCTAAACCCTAAAACACTACCCCCAGCACGACTCCCTACACTATCCAAACACCACTGCACTACCCTAAACCCTAAATCTACCCCATCACAACCCCCTACACTACACAAACACCACTGCACTACCCTAAACCCTAAAACACTACCCCCAGCACGACCCCCTACACTACTGCACTACCCTAAACCCTAAAACACTACCCCCAGCACGACCCCCTACACTACCCAAACACCACTGCACTACCCTAAACTCTAAAACACTACCCCCAGCATGACCCCCTACACCACCCAAACACCACTGCACTACCCTAAACCCTAGAAAAGAAACCCCACCCCATGCCCAATCCCCCTTACCTCTCACTCCTCATGGTTCCTCTCTCCTCGTGGTTCCTGCTTCACGTCATCTCTGAGGGGCGGTGCATGTCGTTGTGAGGAAACGGAACAGCCTCTGTTTCCTTACAACTACATGGATCGTCTACATGTTTTTTAGAACGCATGGTCATTTACCATACATACCTTTACAACAAAATTCGTTGTAAAGGCATGCGTGGTAAATGACCATGCATTCTAAAAAATGCGTAGTAATGACTTCGTGATGTACAACGCATGCGTGGTAATGCATGCGTTGTAATGGTATCGCAAAGTAAAAAGTCGTTGTAACAGCTGTTTACCGATCGAAGCTGGCCCCTGTTCTTCAGTGAGACGTTTAATTGATTAATTAGGAGGAAGGAATGTGGTTTTTTTACCGAAAAGTGCATTCCCGGCTGTTGTATTGTGAAAGTGTCCGCGTGGCCTGGTTTCACTTCCGGTGAGAGAGTGGAAGAGTCTGTTTGGATCTAAAGGAGTTCTGTTGTTGTACGGGGCCGGCGCGACCTGTCATCAGAAAACATAGCTAATGGAAAGCGTCCTCCCTGAAGTGTGAAGAGGTCAACGAGTGTGCGTCCCACCGCAGTATGACCGTACCGCGTGACCCATGTGCCGCCTCCAGGGTAGGGTAGGGCACTAATTCTACATTTTGGTACTAGGGCATTTTAACTTTGTTGTTCCTGCCAGATACAAAGAGAAGATCCTGTGTTATTCAGTGCCCTCGTTACCTTTTTTGTGGGTTGTGGTGCTTGTCACTTCGCTGCCCCGCCGGTGCACACGACTGGGCACCCCACCTCGTGTGCCATCTGCAGGGCCTCTGCCCTCGGATCACTGGTTTCGGTTTCTGGAGTGGCAACATAAACAGTTGCTCCCAAAGGACTAGCCTGAACACTTAGGTGAATATCCCCTGCACCAGCATTCCACGGAAATTCTTGACGTCATCGGAGCCATAAGAGGACCTCGTCGGCGTGCTGACGTCAGTTCCACCCATTTTTTCTGTGCCACCGAGGCAAACAGGGGACCGAGACATTTTCACATGTATACATAGTATAATAAATATATATATATTCACTGAAAAAACCATAGGTTTCAGGCACGTTATAGTTAGAAATTAGCATTTAAAAACCTTAGAAATTCACTGAAAAAACCATAGGTTTCAAGCACGTTATAGTTAGAAATTAGCATTTAAAAACCTTAGAAATTCACTGAAAAAACCATAGGTTTCAGGAGCGTTATAGGTAGTTGGACATTTCACTCGTACAAAACCATAGAAATTCCCCCGTTATAGTTAGTTCAGCTAACTATAACTCGCGCGCCCGCAATGCACTGCCGATGACGTCACATATTACATCACTCATGACATGGTCAGTGACATCACTCATGACATCACTGATGACAGCTCAAATGACATCACTGATGACATCACTGATGACATCATCCAGTGAATGTGTGTTTTTCTGAAAATTAAATATGTTTTATATATGTATATCTCAAGGTCGATGGAAGAATAAATGGGTATATAAGTGTCTAAATGGATGATTTTTTTGTAAAATTGATTGTATAACTGACTAAGTGTATCTTAGTGAATACATGGGTTAGTGAGTAATGTTTAAATATGAAAATATCTGTATCAGTCTTTCACTTTGTGTATAAGTGGCTGCACGGGTTGGTGAGTAGCTACATGAGTGTCTATATGGGTTATTAGTTGGTTTTTTGAGTATCAGTATGAGTGTCTGAGTGTCTGTATGGTTCGGTGGGGGTATTACTTAGTGCATAGATGCATGAATGAGTGACTCACTGTTTGTATGTGTTGAAGACAGCATGTGTGCAGGACTGTATAGGTGGATGAGTATGTGTATGGGTGTGTTAGTGAGTGAATGACTGTCTCAATAGTGTCTTTATGAGTAACTACATATGTTTTAAACTAGTATATGTGAGTATTGGTGTATATAAGTGAGTATATGTGAGAGTGAGAGATTGGAAGAGTTCCTGTACAAATAAGTAGGTGTTTCTATAAGTGATTGTTTAAGAGAGTAAGTATGTGTAAGTTTCTGTAGAAGTAAGTGTGGTAGTGTGTGTATAACTGTATATGCAAGTAAATGGATGTTTGATACTTTGTTTGCATGTGTGACTATGTGTGTGAGTAACTCTATGGATGAGTGGCGGTGTGTAACAGGATGTATAGGTGTATGAGTACATATGATGAGTGAGTACAAGTATGAGTGACTGTATAGGGACTGTTGGTGAATGAGTGGATGTGTGTGTAGATCTTGGAATTACTGAATAGGTGTGTTGTAACTGGTATTGGTATGTCCATTGTTTTGAAAATGTTAGTTTGTATTTTTGAGTGTGTGTATCAAAGGTTATATTAGGGTGAGAGGAGGTCTGCCACTCTATCACAAGGATGATGTCATCAGTGATGTCATCAGTGATGTCATTTGAGATGTCATCAGTGGTGTCATGAGTGATGTAATATGTGACGTCATCAGCAGTGCATTGCGGGTGCGCGAGTTATAGTTAGCTGAACTAACTATAACGGGGGAATTTCTATGGTTTTGTACGAGTGAAATGTCCAACTAACTATAACGTCCCTGAAACCTATGGTTTTTTCAGTGAATATATATATATATTACTCCAAAATGCCTCTGTGAATTGGACTCATTGTCACTTCTAATGTACCACTACAGAGATGGAAAGAAACAAAAGCTGTAATTGCTTATACAAAAGAAGCTATGGTTTGCCAGTGTGGTATCTGAGATGAGCCAAGTTCTCAGTGTCACAGCTAAGATTTAAAATCATTAAAAGAGTGCTGGAGGCTACAGTTAAACTGTGCCACACTTTGTTCTACTACCGGGTACTTCTAGGCACTTTACTCCTCATATGGTCACTTAAAAGAAAACATAAGCTACTGTTGCCAATGACTAGCTTGTGAATCATGGTACAATGACATTAGCCATAGTAAAAAAATACTTTCATGCTTAACCAAAAATAAAGTGTTAATTTAGTGGCTAGCATCTCCCATTTGTATTCTCACTAAAGACTGCTTTAGCCATCAGGCGAACCTTCTGACTACTACTACCTGCAGTATGTTGTGCTGCATTAATCGCAAAATACATCCTCAAGTCTATTTTGGATGTGAGGGTGCATTTGATGCTAAGAAAATTGCGCTAAATGTCCGGAGTAAGGTGATTGATAATTCTACCCCAAGAGCACATTAGCAAGTGTGAGCAGTTGCTAGGGCTCACTATTTGTGTTCTGTTGCTTTTAGCACTATTTCCTAGAGCAAAATGCAGCCTTGCATCCATTTTGGATGGGAGAGGGCATTTTTCTGCTAAGAAATAGTGTTAAACGTTGAATTACTCTTCTCATGCAATCTGCGTAATCTTGTGGAATTCTTGGGTAATATTGTGTAATTACACTACACAGAATTACGTGAGTTATTCCCACCCGCCCATAATCATCAATTAATGTTGGCTTCTCTTGGGCATGTTGGGAGTAAGGAAGACATTGTACACTTGGGTCAACATTGGGCACATTCATACAGCAGTCCGCATCTCTTTGGCTGCTTACCCACTCTGCAACTGGGTTCTCCACCTTAGATATAAGCTCCTGCGGTGCAAGTCTCTCCTTCGCTTGTCTCAGTAGACATGCAGGGTCATTGGCCTCAGGCAAAGCCAGAGCTCTCCAGTAGGATGCATAGACTTGAGATGATGTCCTTTCACCTCTGGGAGACTGGCTATCACTGATGCCGGCCCTGGATCACATCAACCCTCTGAGAAATCTTTGAAGTACTCCCATCCACGGCCAGTGAAGAA
Source organism: Calotriton arnoldi (assembly GCA_963921515.1). Lineage (NCBI taxonomy): Eukaryota > Metazoa > Chordata > Amphibia > Caudata > Salamandridae > Calotriton > Calotriton arnoldi. The sequence continues at coordinate 829,157 of CAWUFW010008464.1, read as the reverse complement.
GTGTGGAACTAGAACCAAGCATGACAGTTAGAGTCCCAATGTTATACACAATTTCTACACAAGTAATGCAGATCCACTGTATAAAGTCCAAGAACCTGTTTAGAGTGGTTCCTTTTCATCTTTCATTTTCTTGCTGTAGCTTTGGCGTAGTCTTTATGTAAGGTAATAACTCTCCCAACAGGTAGTGGTGAGGCAGGGTCAAAGTAGGAGTACTCCTAATATGGGCACAATAAATGTGAAGCACTGCAAATGGCGGTCATCAGCCTTCTTGGATGGACCACCTCAAGGCGAGAACAAAAGAAGGACAAAAGGACCAGGCTCTGCCCAGAAACTTCTCTCTGTATGTTTGCTGAATTTTGAAGTCTGCACACTTTACCCCTACTAAACAGGAGTAAGATGGCTGTGCTCCTCCTTTAAACATGGTTAAATTAGCTTACCCCTGATTGACATATTTATCATGCCTATAAGGGCCTGGAAGGAAATGTCACCTAAGGACTGCAGCGCCTACTGTACCATCCACAGAGTAGACCTGTAAAACATGGCGTTATGCCCACCCTTTGTAGCTTCACTGCAGCAGCCTAAAAACCTTCCATCAGGTGATAGGTCTTGTGGTCAAGATCAGACCTAGGCCTCACTGTGTATGGATATTTGGATGTGCTGGAGCCACAAGAAAATCAGGATACCACCTTCTGGTCACTCAGGGCAGGGGTGAATATCAGTTTAATGTTCCTATCCAAACAACATGTTAACAAATAGTGGGTGTTGAATCTGCACCTTGCTTTAAAGGCTTTCATTTCTATTCTTGTATTTATTCTGACTCTGAAGTATTGTTGTCTCACCAGCTTATAATTGGATGAGTTATATCTTGTCACAACTGACCTCAAAGAACTGTTTTCTTTTTACATGGTTCTACTCATTTGAATCATAGCATTAGGTGGGAGTCTATGCCCCTTCCTTGTTCCTCTCATGTATTCACATCTGGTTGCTCCCTCCCTGTCCTACTCCTCCTTCCCCTCTCTATTAGCTTTCCTTATAATCTTCCCCGTCATTAGTTCCCACCTCCCCACTTGGCTCCCATTTATGCCTGCACCCTGCCCTCACTCAGTCTCCTTCTGCCCCATTCAGCCTCTCTCTCTGTTCCTCTGTCTCTCATAACTTGCCATGTCTCCCCGCCCACTCTCTCCACAATCATAACTCCCCTCTACTCACTTCCTGAACTCAATCTGGCTCTCTCTCTCTAAACCTCACCTTACTTCCAAGCCGCTCTCTCTGTCTCTCTTTCTCTCTCTCTGGGTCTTTCTCTGTCAGCACTCACACAGACCACTGCCCATTCTCTCACCAGTCATAACTCCTCCCTTTTCACTTCCTGCACTCAATCATTCCCTCCATATCTCTCTCTCTCTCTTCCCATCCCTTCCTCCCCTACCTCACCTTACTTCCAAGCCCTCTCTCTCTCTCTCTCTCCTTATTTACTACACCCTCTCAGACTCTCTCACACCCCATTAGGTCTCTATCTTCCTCTACCCCAACCTTGGGTCAAAAGCGTATATTTTTATCTTTAAATAGGAACCTGAATGAGAAAAATCTACTGGAGCGATTGCAGATATGAGTTTTTAAAGAAACGATAAATCACTGCTTTTCACTCAATACAATAAGTCATTGTAATCAACTGCAATGGCAGTTTAGAGTTGGCCATGACAAGTAACTGGAAAACAGCTATATGGATACTCTATGACAGGCAAACTCTGATAGGGAGCCAGTCACAGGGATCAAAAAGGTCAAGGGAACAGTTACCTGTGACTTTTAGCAATCTCCAGTCCAGTTCGGAATCCATAGGTTGGACTGCTATTAAAGGCAATGGATGTGGTCCTGATACAAGGGATACCAGATGCTGAAGGATGCTGGGTGGTGCAGTGGGTCTTCCTGTGACCACCACTTGGTCATCGAGCTTGAGGAGCTGTTGTTGGCCTCAGGGGTTGATCTCTCGATCTATCCAGGTGAAGTCCAGTGCAGGTCCAGATGTCACCGGTCGACTGGCCTCCAGTTGCAGCAAATCCAGTGGTTTCCTTTAAATGGCAATACCTTTCTTGAAGGGCAACTAAAGTACACTCTGATGGCTTCCTTGGTACAGCGAACTCACAGGCACCTAGTGAGGGTCAGGAATTGGTCTCCCAGACTGCACCTTAGTGTCCAGCAGTAGTCAGAGCTCCTGGTGCTGGGCTCACGAGACAACAGGCTTCTCAGATTTGATCATCCTGTGACTGTAACAGGGAGTCCACCAACTGACTCTTGGAGTCACTTCTTCTGACAACATTTCCATGAGTAGGGTACTGCAGGCACAGTTCTCTCTTGGTTTTGCTATGTTCGCCCTAAGTTGGCAGGTTATGCCCAGACATGGGTCCCTTGCTCACTTTGCCACTGGATTCAAGATAGCCTGGCTGATGACGGCTGTAAGCCAGAAACCGGTCCCAGGATGCTTGTTTCCGGTCCAGGGAAGACATGGCTTGGCAGTTCGGGCTGGACTGTTCCCATGAGGCACAGGGTCAGACTGATTTGCATATGGCCATGTCTGAACTGGGGTGGCGGAGTGAGCTAAAGAATGATGATGGATTAAACCCAGATCAGTTAACTGGGGGTGAGTGCTTGCAATGTTCAACACTCCGTCTATCATCCCCTTTGGTTTTGCACAGTTCTCTCTTTGCCAGTCCTTGGCCTCAACAGGTGCAGTCCAGTCTTTGGTGCTCTCTTTGCTGGGTCTAGTGAGCAGCAGGGCAGTCCTTTTTTGCTCTTCTTTCCAGGTCAGTATTGATCTGAGGTCTGGGTGCCAGGGATCCCATTTGTATGCCCACTATGGGTTTAGAGCAGTGGTCTTCAAACTTTTTGATGTCGAGACCCCCTTGTCAAACCTTTTTAGGCATAAGGACCCCTTCTGACAAAATTTTATAGAAACTGGTTCTCCTCATCATCAACCTCTATCGACAACCATAAATGCCCCTGTTAGACCTGGCATCTTTTGGCATGTTTCCCTGTTTTTTTCCTTTCTGACCTCCTAGTTTTGGCTCTGTTTTTGCTGGTTCAGTGTCTCTGCACACTTTCTCACTGCTTTTCAGTGTTAAAGTGTAAGTGCTCCTATTGTAAATTGTATTATGGATTGGTGTTTCCATGATTGGCATGTTTGACTTACTAGTAAGTCCCTAGTAAAGTGCACTGAGGGTGCCAGGGCCTGTAAATCAAATGCTGCTGGTGGGATTGCAGTACTGATTGTGCCACTCACCCATGCAGCCCTGAAAAGGGTTATCAGACCTGCCACTGCAATGTCTGCGCGGTTTGTAACTGCCATGTCGACCTGGCAAGTGCACACACTTGCCAAGCCCTAATCTTCACTTTTCTTACATGTAAGTCACTCCTAAGGTAGGCCCAAGGTACCCCTGTGGGCAGGGTGCCGTGTATATTAAAGGTAGGACATGTGTGTGAGACATGTCCTGGTAGTGAATTACAGTGTGTTTCGTTTTTCACTATGGAAAGGCTATCTGCCCCATAGGATAGAATGGGAGTTTACTTATAACATCTTATAAGCATATCTTCCCATTGGGACAAGATAGAGAAATGGGGTTTAGCATGCCTGAACTCAGAATATAAAAATGCATCTTTTAGTAAAGATGATTTTTATAGTCTTGTGTTCGAAAATACCACTTTTAGAAAGTAGGTATTTTCTTGCTTAGCCATCCTGTGTGCCTCTGCTGGGTTTGTGGATTGACTGTCTGGCTTTGGAGTGACAGGGGCTGGGGATGTGCATTCTCATCAGACAGCCACTGGGGGGTCAAGGTGTGTCCTGCCTTTCCTGGATGAGTCAGGGCTGAGCTGAATAGACCTGGGCTGTATTTATAGTGGTGGGAGGAGATTTCCTTGCACCTGAATGGGCCTGGTCTGCCTTGGACAATGCTGTATCCACCTCCTGACAGGAAGCTGGGCCAGAAAAGATGGAACTGGTTTGGGCTGGGCACAGGCACTCTCTGCCCAAAAGCACAAAGAGAAACTGAGTATAAATATTGGGGTCCAGACCCTAGACCTTTAGAACTTGCTGGAATCAAGGAACCTGCCAAGAAGAAGAGCTGGAAGAACTGCCAAGAGGAGAAGTGCATCTTTGCTGTGTTGTTGCTTTGTTGGTTTGGCCTGCAGTTCCTGCTTCTGCCTTGGGCAGTGAAAGGACTGGACTGAACTTTCTTTACTTGTTGCCTCCTGTTCTGAAGTCTCAGGGACCGCAAAGACTTCACTGACCTCTGAGTACTGCCTCTGGAACCGTGGTTTCAGTTGCCACAGAGGGGGAAAGCAACCGACTCCGTACCTGACTCTGCTGCTGGCTCCGTGCCCAGAAGGCACCGCAGAGGGCACCGCTGCATCTCGAACTGCAACCCTGGTCTCACTGATGACAGCCGCCAAGCTGCTGCTTGCACCGTGACCTGTGGGCACCACACTCCGCACCACCTAGCTTCACTTCGCCGCCCTGGTCTCACCGATGCAGTCACTGACTTCGACAACCGTGACCGCACCGTGGGTTGGGGGCACTGCTCGTAAGTCTTGCGACACACTGCCCCATCCCACACCGCAGTCCGGACCGACCGACGGCAGCTCCCCGCAAAGTACATATTTTTAAGTACTGTATGTTGGATTTTTATCGTTTTAGTCTTGTTTTGAATATATAAAGTATTGGATATTTTTCTAAACTGGTGTGGTGTCCTTTTGTAGTGTCTTCAGTGTATTGCTGTTAGTTATGTGCAAATCCTTTACACACTGCCTCTGAAATAAGCCTGACTGCTCGTGCCAAGCTACCAAGGGGGTGAGCAGGGGTTATTTCAGTAGTGTATCCCTCTTACCCTGACTAGAAGGAAGGGTCCCTACTTGGACAAAGGTGAAAACCATTGCCAACTAGAGACCCCCATTTCTAACAGCCCCCAATTACCACAGCAAATAATTTTTACGGTGGGGAAATGATATTAAATTAGCAAACCAAAGGTCATTGAGCGTAGGGGTGTAGCCAAAGGTGTAGCTAAAAACAAAGGGCCTCATTTATGAGGAATTGGTGTAGGGCAGCGCTGCAAGTCTTCTTGCGGCGCTGCCCTATGCCAATGTGAAAGGGCAGGAATGCACTGTAATTATGAAATACGGTGCATTCCAGTCCTTTTCCCTTCACAAATTGCTACCTAGCACCAACGTAGGCAGAATTGTTTTTGTACGGGAAGAGGCACCTTCCTTCACCAAAACAATCCTGAGGGGCATTTTCCTATTTCTATGAGAGCTGCAGAATGCAGCACACATGGAAGAGGAAAAAACGAGGAGAAATGTTTTAATTTCTCCTGGAGAGGCGTCAGTTTTTGGAGCTGCCCCAGGTTTACGTGATTTTGTAAATATGGGGCAGCATCAAAATCCATGGGCTTTGCGTGGGAACCCCACGCAAAGCCCATGGAACACCTCCTTGACGCAGAGTAAGGCAACGCAGTGACTTGCGCTGCTATGTCTTACTCCATATCTATGAGGCAATGCAAAGCCATGCAGGGTGACTTTGCACTGCCTCATAGATATGGTTGAGATGCTTGCGCCACCGGAGCATCAAAAAAAGGGATGCTTTGGCGATGCACGCCTCTCATAAATAAGCCCAAAATATTTTTTAGGTCATTCACCTTCAGGTATCTACATATAAAATATTGGGCAGCGTAAATGAAAAATAAATTTAAAAAAAGTTATTACTCAGTGGGAAATGCACTGTAGTACATTATGAAACCTCTATTAGTTAATGCACTGCAGAGGTCTGTAACCTCTATTAGTTAATGCACTGCAGAGGTCTGTGTGTAACCAGAGAACCACAGAATTAAAACTTGATTGGTGCAGTGGAGAATAGTGATGTGTATTTTTAGTGTTACGAAGTCACAGCCTGTGACGGAAAGCACTGTGAATATGTAAGTCAATTTTTTATACTTGCATTTCACACAGGGTAAGATAGAATGCTGCAAAACGTGCGCATAGTTTTACAATAAAATGGTGCTTTCAAAATGTAGGTTCAATAATACCAGAGCGTATGCAATGCAGTTTTCTTTTTTTACATAACTGTCCCTTCAACACCTCTTTAGGGGCACTAAGGGCTGTGTAAATGCAGTTAAAATTAAAAGCAAGAACTTCCCAGCCCAGTAGTTAACTCTTTGCAAATCCACTAAAAAAAAACACGCATCTTTGCCTTCACAAAGAGCCAGAACTACCCCCAAGAATCCTTTACACTTGCAGATTACCAGATAAGGCGCATTTGCCTTTCATTCAGGCAAGCAGCTGATAACGATCTCAATTAGCCGTCCCAGGACGGCTGTATTTTTACAGGGACAAGTGAAGCTGGGGAATCTGCGACCCCCTTCCTAGGACTCCACGACCCGCCCTGGGGGTCGCGCCCCACAGTTTGAAGACCTCTGGTTTAGAGGGTGGTGGTGGCTAACTAGCCAATGGGTTACCAGGTCCCTCCCACCTGATGACTCAATCTTGTGAAGTGTGGCATCTAGCTATCCCAGCGTGCATTATTCTGCCCACTCCCAACATGGCCAGATCCCTTTCTTGGTGTGTGAAGCTCCCTCGCCAAAACCATAGGTGTGACTACCTGAGTCCTACACACCCCTTGGAAAACCAGTTAGACATGGGCTTTCCCTCCTTAACCAAGATGCCAGCCTGCCCCCCTAAACAAAAAGGAAGCCCTTTCCTAGTGTGACTAGCATTTGTCCTTCAAATGCGGCTTCCCCTTTAACGCTCGCTGTCTGGGCTTACACTGACTCTGGCCATCTTGCCAGGTGGAGGTCACACCTTCTTCCCTGGATAGGTTGACTATCCGAGAACAAAAGCTGTTTGCAACAGAATTAGCTACTAGAAAACGTGGGCAACAGAGTGGCAACTTTCTAAAGTTGCTGTTTATAAAACAGTTACCTTAAATTCAACTAATGCAGTACGTTGGGTTTAATGCAACAATCTTTGATATCTTGAAGTATTAGATTTAGTAGTCCCATCTGGAAGTTAGCACTACTGAGGTGTCAGTTTGTACCTCCATGCTAGCCAATGGGGCTACTAGCCTTACTACAGTAAAAATGACAATGGGGGTTTTTTACTGTCAGGACATGCAGAGTTATCAAAGCACATGACCTTCTTTTTAATATAATGCACCTTGCCTTTAGAGTGTGTTAGGCCTACATTAGGGTTGACTCACAAATATTAAAAAGGAAGGTTTGGGCTTTGTCAAGGGTTAAAGGGCAAATCGTGGTAGCGGTTTGGAAACTGCTCTACCAGTCTGCAATGGGAGCCTGGATTTCGTGCTTTGTTCTCTCATGCTTATGGTGGCACAATAAGTGCTTCTGTTCACAAGGGGCATTTAACTTACAGACCCTAAGTAACCTGGTACCAAAAACAAGGCACTTACAAATAAATTATATATGCAAATTAGGGATTAGCCAATTTCACATGTTTTAGCAGTTACAGCACGTGCACTGGGGCCTGGTTAACAGAGTCCAGTGCAACGGAACTGAAAAGCATGCAGCATAAGTCCAATAACTGGAGGTTGATCATGCAAAAAGAGGCTTTTTCTTACACCACTACTTCATGATGAACGGCTATGTTTGGCTTACAAATTCATGTCATTTCCTAAGTGTCTTTTCTTGTCTACATTTTTCCTGGGTGTGGGGGACATTTGTTTTTATTTTTCTGCCTGTGACTGCCAGGTTTTCCCTGGCAGTGATGACCAGTAAAAAAAAGAAATCAGACTGCCTGCCCTAAATACGGTGGGTGGTGTGATGCTCTTACTCGGACAGCCAGCACTCCAGTAGGCATTCGGAGTAAGCTTTTTGTCAATAGAGTCAATAGGAGCACTGCCAATGGAAAGCGGATGGTCTGCCCAACTCTCATTAGAGCAAGCGAATAAATGGTTTGGCTCACAGGGTACACATTCAGATTTGTGGTTGCATGTTTCCATCCTGAGTGTTGTCGTAAGAATTATGGGGCATATTAGCAAGGGCACTATCGCCGCTTTAGCGGCACTTTTTGCCGCTAAAGCGTCGATATTTATATCGCCCTATCAGCAAACTGTCTCTAACAGCAGTTAGCGACAGTTTGCGGGCATTAGCGCCCGTTTTTTACCGCTTTGCATGTCAGCGATATTTATCGCTAATGACATGCAAAGTGGGCGTTCCCGACGAACAAACCTGGGAAACACTCGCTAACAGGCCTATCGCCTATTAGCAAGGTGGCCATGGCCCCAGTTAGCGACGTGAAAAGTCGCGCTAACCGGGGTCATCGCCTATTTATTTAACACCTGCAATTAGCAGGTGTTAGCCATACCTAACATGGGGGGTGGATTATGCTGATACGACCACAGGGTCGTATCAGCAAGGTGTTCTCCCTTCTCCATGCAACATCGCTGGTTTTTCAGCGATGTTGGCCCATATCCCCCGCTATCGCTGGAATATTCATCGCCATAGCGCTAATCGTTGCTAATACAGCGTTAGCGTGGCGATATATTCCAGCGATAGCCGGCGATAAAAAAAATCACGCTAAGCAGGGTTAGCGATGATTATCGCCTCTTCTTGCTAATATGCCCCCAGATCTTTGCAGTGCTGTGGTGTTGGTTAAGCCCAGTGACATTCTCAAAATACAAAATAAGAAAACTATCTGGCTCTTATCATGTTACATAGCAAACACAATGAGATGATGGACGAAGAGCTGAAACTTTTCAGACAGTCACTCCCAGTCACAGATCTGGGTTTAATCCATCATCATTCTTCTGCTCACTAAGCCACTCCAGCTTGGACCCAGCCATATGCAAATCAGACTTGACCCTGGGCCTCATGGGAACAGTCCAGCCCGAACTCCCAGACCAGGTCCTCCCTGGTCCGGAAACAAGCATCCTGGGACCGGTTTCAGTTTCACTCCTCATCAACCAAGCTAGCTTGAATCCAGTGGCAAAGTGAGCAAGGGACCCACATCTTGATTTGCTCTGCAATCCGTCCATCATCTGTGTGTCTTTTGCACATCATGTTACATACAAGGAGACGTGTCAAATACATTTGTATAATGTCAGTGTCTGCTGGCTATTGAAAACACTTGCAGCTCCAGAACAGTTGGTGTTTTTGCTAGCTATGAGGTCATCAAACATTCAGCATTCAGAATTATGCCCCAAATATCTGCGTATGATTCTTAGTCTGGAAATTATTTCAGGTTTGTTCCTTAGAGCTATTAGTCAACAAGCACATTTTCCATGCAGTTTACTCTATGCAGCAAACATCTTCTGAGAATTCATTTGTGACATATTTAAGTCAAGATATGACAACATATTGCTTTATTGTGCAATCATTATATTTTCTGTTTGTCAAGACTTATCCTCACTCAAAAACCGAGGCGCTGCAGCAAACTTTCATACATCGGCAAGTCTTGGTAATGTTATGCTGTTTTGCTACAAGCACATTTCTAGTAAATGTGCTCTACTTTGCTGACGAAAGGACATTGTGCGCTGTGCAGAGGAAGATAAGATGCATTGCCGTTAAAAACATGACTGGGAAAATCAGAAACAAACTTGTTGCAGGAGACCTTGGCCGGCAGTTCAGCTACTGTGCTTGTGAGGTCATTCTCACTTCACTTCCCCAGACACAAAGAGTGGTGTTATGAAAAACAATTGTCATAAGGTGATTCTCGCAGGTGTAATCCGTAGTACTTTACACTTCCAATAATATAGCAGGCTTCGGTATCACCTGCTGAGTGTTGACAAGAACTCACAGTCTGGAATATTTTCGATAAAACTCGGTGCTGAGTGCTTAAAACCCACCTGGGAGTGACCTGTATCCTGCAACTCTCACTACACAGCACCACCACAAATGAGATCTCACAATGCCACGCCAATATATACGTACTGATCTCTATGTATAGAGCTGACAGCATGTATCTTAACAGCAATAAAGCTCAAACTACAATACCCGATAAGCCAGCATATTGAGGTCGTTGCTTTAACATTCATATATATTCATATGTCAATGTACCTAGTCTGCTGACAGCTGCCTCACTCTTCTCAGCTGCTATGGAGTAAAATCTGCAGTTTAATTTGATTTTTTTTTTCCATCTGTGACATTACAATGGGCCAGTTCTGCCATGCTGAGCTGAGGGAAGTTTAGAAGGCACAGCATGCTCAAATATGTTATCACGGTGTCGCTAGGAAAAAAAGCGCTTTAGACGTTTGCAGCTTGGCACAGCACTGGCACTGAGGCAGAATATAGACGGTGATATTTATCTGGTGTGGTGTTTTGATGCACACGTTGTCAAGGGGTTATGTTTGTACAGCCCTAACTAATATTAACTAATAAAGTACGAGCAATAATTTATTAAACACCTTTTCGTTTGTAAACCCTGCAAAGAGCGCGTGACTAGCAATGCAAATTTCAAATTTGAAGGAAAATAGATGTGTTTTCTACAGGCCAGAAGATACAAGGGGGGTTTATCTTCTCTGATATCTAATAGGCCTTCAAGAACTAAAGACCGCGGGAGGTAAGGCTAACAAAATTAATATGCAAAGGAGTTCAACACTGGGGACCTATAATTTTCTTGCAAATGGTTTCACTTTAAAGATGAAACATCGCAAGACAATAGCAATTTCTTTCTCTTTTTATAAATCGATGAAGCTTTTAAAAAAACACTAACAGATGTCAGCAGGTGGGGACACGCTAGACAAGTGAATATTGAAAGCAGGGCTACAAATTTGATTTGCCCAACATTTTACTCACTTGATTTGCATTAGTATAAATGAAACAATGTCGGTGAAAGGAGGCTTTGCAGAAAAATTGTTCAAAATCTACAATGTTTAGCTTCTGATTTGCCACAAGCTTATGCACTATTATAACATATTATACGTATTACAGCTACCAGAAGCACTGCCATCAAGTAATTTAAAGCATTTCATATTTATTATCCTTCTTATTCATTTTTTGGTTGCAGTCGGGGTCCACTTTTTTCAGTTTTGCCATGTTAAAATAAAAAATAAAAAAACGTCCTCGTGGCTTCCTACCCCCTCCCCTCCCACAGCGAAAGACCGTCTTCATGCAGATTTCATTTTAGTCAAGCATTTGACTCAAGCGAGGCATTTTAAACACTACGAATGACCATCTACAAACCTCTTTCCCTTTGACGCTTGTAATGACCTCTCCCACAATAGCAGACTCCTTGAGTGAAAACGACAAAGCACTTCTTGACCTCCTTATAATAGCGGCTATCAAAATCATTCTCACTAACTGGAAAGACACTAGTAAAGCGTCCTTTAACTGTTGGCTAAACTGGATCACCAACCTTCGAGGGGCAGACAATATTGTGCTTCACAATTCACCATGGAAAAACCCAGTTAGACATCTTTGGCTTTCTCTTGACATATTCTTTGAATCACATAAACCACTGTGATCCCTCGACGATTACTAAATAACCGCTCACAGCGCCTACCAGCGGATGTCTAGATTGTTTCGCTTTGCCAAGCATTGTAACCCTAATATTAACTCCTTCAAGACCCCAAACCAACACATGGGCCTAGTTGTACAAGAATGTACGCAATAGATAAAACAGAAATGCAAAACCGGCTTTGTGATATATATCTGACCTAGACGATACTCTTTTAATCTCAATTTTAGTTATCTTAAGTATTGTTTTGTAATGTACTGTATAGTATTGTATTGAACAAAAGGTACCTAAACTGTACGCTATTACCTTTTTGATTTGTACCCTCCTTTATTTTGTGCACTATACTTATGTCACTGTACATTTTGAACAACTAATAAAAACTTATTGAATTCAAAATGTCAATATGATATTGAAGGCGATGTAAAATTCAAGCAACTTTCCTTTTAATTATGTCATCGTATTTATGCAATAGAGTTGAAGAAAATTGGTGCAGGTGTTATTTGGTCTCACAGAAAGGTCTAATATTTCAAAAATATAATTTGAAAATGGAGCTAGTCAGAAAACTTTCCAAGCGCTATGCCTTGTGTTTTTTAACCATATAAGCTCCAAGGCATCTCATATAAAGAGGATGAGTTTTACAAGAATATGATTGTATTACCTTCCAAAAATAATAGCACCCAAAATAAAATGACCTCCCTTTTTCTTTGTCTTAGAAGTTCAACGGGTCTGCTTACTCTGGGGCTTTCTACAACTGAAGGAGGGCTTGACTTAATTCACTTTTTGTTGAATTTCCATAAAGGTGGCTTAGAAAGTTCTCCAATTAATACACTATTGAACTGTAAAATATTGGAATTCACACTTTTTAAGATTGTTAGATAACTGGGGCCCTATCATGATTATAATTTGGAAATGTACACACATATTGGCCAACATCATAGGAACCCATGGACTAAGCATCATATCCTATGCAGACGACACCCAGATCATCCTCTCACTATCGAGAGACCCCTCTACGACAAAGGCCAGCTTCCGCAGATGCATGACAAGCGTCGCGGACTGGATGGATAGAAATGCCTAAAATTCAACACAGGCAAAACTGAAGTGATGGTCTTTGGGAACAACACCTCCCCGTGCAACGACTCCTGGTGGCCCTCTGAACTAGGACCCTCATCCACTCTGAGAGACCAGGCCCACAACCTCGGCATTATCATGGACAGCAAGCTCACCATAAAAAGCCATATTAATGCAGTCTCATCCTCCTGCTTCCTCACTTTTCGCATGATCCAGAAAATCTTCAAATGGCTACCCTTCAACACCAAATGAACCATCACTTAAGCCCTAGTTGCCAGCTGGCCTTACTACGGCAACACAGTCTATGTCGGAATTGCCACTCACCTTCTAAAGAAACTGCAGACCATACATAACTCAGCAGCCAAACTCATACTTGACCTCCCGAAATGAAACCACATCACCTCTCACATCAAGAAACTCCACTGACTCCCCATTCAGAAGAGATGCCAATTCAACATGCTCATCCATATCTGCAAAGCCCTACACAACTAGGGACCAGCTTACATCAACCGCCACCAGAACCTCCACCAACCCTCCTGACTTCTGCGCTCCTCCTCCCTCTCCCTCGCACACATGCACCGGGTCTCTGCCTTACAAACAGTGGAGGACGCTCGTTCTCCTACTTTGGGGCAAAGTCCTGGAACGACCTCTCCCTTCCTCTCTGGACCTAATCCGCCCTTCCAGAATTCCAGAAAGGACTCAAGACCTGGCTGTTCAACTGAGCACACTGAAAGCAGCAAAGCCCTCAACACCGGAATACCCATGCGGGTCATTAGCTGTGCTTTATAAATCCTGTTGATTGATATAAAGTGTGCACGTATTTTTTTTTTACATATTTATTTATTTGCTTCTATATTGATTTATGCATTATGTCAAATCACTTACATGGAAGCATTTTCACGTTTTTAAAGTAAGGAACATACTTATATACTCAGTGTTTTAAGTGGGGAGATTCGTCCATGTCTCAGACCCAGTAGTAATTAAAAACTGACTTTGAAACAGGCCCTTATCGGGGTCTGTGTGCCTGTTGTTATATTTACAGGCAAAAACACTTATCAATTTCTGAACAATGACTGTAAAACCGTTAAGGAAATTCCTTTTAGTGATGCACTTCTTTTACTTAATCTTGCATTTCCGAAGCGTGCTTCTGTTTTTCCAGGATGTTGTTTTTCCATAGTATTTTTTAATGCAGCATATTGCTCTTGTACAGTGGGTACTGTGAATTGAGTAGTCTCTGGGTGTCATTGGGTAAGATTGAAAGCTGTGCAGTTGAGGCTGAAGAATGAGAGTTTCTCACAGTGCCTTTTAGTGGGCCACTAAAGTGTTCCGAATACGTGCTCATCCAGTACTTGAATTTGTGCATAGGGCACAGAGCAATGGTCCTGTGTGCCAATCGTAATTGTGATTCTATGCCAAAATGTGTGAATGAGGTGCACAGCTGTTGTGAGAGGCTGGCTCAGTATATGATGTACACTTATGTAAGTGGACACCTTGCACTGATCCAGGCAACCCTTATGGTGATTTTAGTGGTCTTAGATAACCTTAGAAAGCTCTCTAAGTGCTAGCTGTGGAGAGCAGCCTTCAGGCTTAGTCCAGAAGGAGTGTAAAGCAGCTTGTTTTACCAGAACATAATCTCATAGGTATAGATTGAGTGAAAAAGAACCACACAGTGTATTTATAAACATATGCATTTATTATAAGACACTCACTAACACATTTAAATATCTCCTAGCCGGAGATATACACTAGACACACAATACTTTGCAATAGACACAGGTAAGTAGCACAGAATACACAGTGGTCCCCCGGGGGAGACCAAACCATACACTAAACAAGCATTGGCATAGCCAATAGGTCTCGCCTTTGGGACCTTATAAGTGTTTAGCCAGAGCTATTAGCAATGTTTTTAAGGTATGTTGTAGAGCAGTGTGGCTGCTGTGCTTCGTACTGTAAACTTGGTGTTCAAGTTCTGCTTAGTGTAGTGACATGGGGGCAGTGGCATGGTGTGGAATGTAGTGGTGTGTTGTTATATGGTGTGTGTTGGTGGGATGCATGTGGTTAGTGTGTTTTGCTGGGGTGTATGTGGGTGGTATATGCGTCTTTACAAAAATAAAATCACCAATTGTAATTAGATTAATTTTGTTTGTCTGCAAACTATTGAAAGGGCAATAAGAGCAAATGTAATATACATCTCCCTATGGACCAATGTAACATGTTTATAATAGTGAACTTTTAATTGAAAACAACTAACTACCGGCCTGTCTGTAACTTTTACGTTTATATAATTGTAATGGCAGTTACTGGTTAAGTCAGCAAAGGGTTTTCTAATTATAAAGCTGACATATTAGCATAGAATGAACTGCACGTTAAAGTTGACTGCATTGCCCTTCTAGTCAACTGCTAGCAAACCATAATAAAATAACTATTGTGCTTTATATGCAGATTACTGGCAGTGGGCCTGTAGCTTTTGTAAATGAATAAATCCCTGTAACAGGATCTTGTGAGTTAAGCACAGTCACATATACATATTTAAAATAAAGTATAAATGGCTTGGAAGTTTAGTTTGGAAAGCCATTTGGTATGTGATATTTGTATTGGTTGAGCGCTAAACATAATATAAATTTTTAACAAAAACTAAATGGATAATGCTTTAAATAGAAAGTTAGTACGGTTGAAGTGGCGTAGAGTGAAGTGGCGTTGCATGGATTGGTATTGCATTGAGTGGTGTTGCGTGTAGTGGCACTACATAGAGGTGAGTGATAGGGGTACAGCGGAGTGTAGTTGTGTAGAGTGGAGTGCGGTGGTGTGGAGTGCGGTTGTGTGGAGTGCGGTGGTGTGGAGTAAAGCAGAGTGGCATGAAGTAAAGCAGAGTGGCATGGAGTAAAGCAGAGTGGAGTGGTGTGGAGTAAAGCAGAGTGGATGGCGTGGAGTAAAGCAGAGTGGAGTGGTGTGGAGTAAAGTAGAGTGGCGTGGAGTAAAGTAGAGTGGTGTGGAGTAAAGCAGAGTGAAGTAAACCAGAATGGCATTAAGTGGAGTGGAGTAAAGTAAAGTGTGGTTGAGTAAAGCAGTGTGGTGTTGAGTGGAGTGGAGTACATTGGAGTGGAGTAGAGTAGAGTGGAGTGGAATAAAGCAAAGTTGGTTAGAGTATAGAAGACTGCATTGGCGTGGAGTAAAGCAGAGTGTTGTAGAGGAAAGCAGAGCGGCGTGGAGTATTGCTGAGTGGCGTTGAGCAGAGTGGCGTGGAGTAAAGCAGAGTGGGTTGGAGTAAAACAGAGTGGCGTTGAGTGGAGTAAAGTGGAGTAAAGCAGAGTGGAGTAAAGCAGATTGGAATACAGTGGAGTAGAGTAAAGCAGAGTGGAGTAAAGCAAAGTGGAGTGGAGTAAAGCAGAGTGGAGTAAAGCAGAGTGGTATTGAGTAGAGTGGCGTGGAGTAAAGCAGAGTGGAGTGGAGTAAAGCAGAGTGGAGCGGAGTAAAGCAGAGTGGAGTGGAGTAAATTAGAGTGGCGTTGTGGGGAGTGGATTAAAGCAGAGAGGCGTGGAGTATTGCTGAGTGGCGTTGAGCAGAGTGGCGTGGAGTAAAGCAGAGTGGCGTAGAGTAAAGCAGAGTGGGTTGGAGTAAAACAGAGTGGCATTGAGTGCAGTAAGGTGGAGTAAAGCAGAGTGGAGTAAAGCAGATTGGAATACAGCGGAGTAAAGTAAAGCAGAGTGGAGTAAAGCAGAGTGGTGTTGAGTGGAGTAAAGCAAAGTGGAGTGGAGTAAAGCAGAGTGGTATTGAGTAGAGTGGCGTGGAGTAAAGCAGAGTGGAGTGGAGTAAAGCAGAGTGGAGTAAAGCAGAGTGGAGCGGAGTAAAGCAGAGTGGAGTGGAGTAAATTAGAGTGGCATTGCGTGGAGTGGATTAAAGCACAGAGGCGTAGAGTATTGCTGAGTGGCGTTGAGCAGAGTGGCGTGGAGTAAAGCAGAGTGGCGTGGAGTAAAGCAGAGTGAGTTGGAGTAAAGCAGAGTGGCGTTGATTGGAGTAAAGTGGAGTAAAGCAGAGTGGAGTAAAGCAGATTGGAGTAAAGCAGATTGGAATACAGCAGAATAGAGTAAAGCAGAGTGGAGTAAAGCAGAGTGGTGTTGAGTAGAGTGGCGTGGAGTAAAGCAGAGTGGAGTGGAGTAAAGCAGAGTGGAGTAAAGCAGAGTGGTATTGAGTAGAGTGGCGTGGAGTAAAGCAGAGTGGAGTGGAGTAAAGCAGAGTGGAATAAAGCAGAGTGGAGTGGAGTAAAGCAGAGTGGAATAAAGCAGAGTGGAGTGGAATAAATTAGAGTGGCGTTGCGTGGAGTGGATTAAAATAGACCGGCGTGGAGTGTTGCTGAGTGGCGTTGAGCAGAGTGGTGTGGAGTAAAGCAGAGTGGCGTGGAGTAAAGAAGAGTGGCGTGGAGTAAAGCAGAGTGGCGTGGAGTAAAGCAGAGTGGCATGGAGTAAAGCAGAGCATGTAGAGTAAAGCAGAGTGGGGTGGAGTGGAGTAAAGCAGAGTGCTGTGGATGACATTACAGTGGCATGGAGTAAAGTAGAGTGAAGTGGAGTAAAGCAGAGTGGCGTTGAGTGGTGTAAAGGAGAGTGGAGTGGAGCAAAGCAGAGTGGCGTGGAGTAAAGCAGAGTGGTTTTGAGGATTGGAGTAAAGTAGAGTGGTGTGGAGTAAAGTAAAGTGTGGAGTCTGCATTCCCAGACACTTGAAGTAACTCAGCATATTATTGACGGCAGCGCAGGGTTTCAGATATAAGGTAAACTATTGCTATTATGGCATTAATAAGGGATTGAGGGTGGAGGAAATAAATAATGTGCTGATCCTGCAACTAACTTCCAGTTTTATGATTAGGGTTGCCAGCACATTATTTTGATCTCACAGACCGTACAAAAATAAGCAGTCACCTAAAGCCGTATTTTCAGCACTTTCTGTGCATACTTTGAACAGCAAATATAAATAGAAAGCACTTTTAATTGTGTTCTAGGGCTGCCTGAATGATCCATGACTGATAATTAAAGGGAACAAAGACAGAAAAGTCATGTTACAAATGAATACATACTTTTTTATTTTAAACCCTATTTAGTGTCAAGACGAGGCCTTTGCAGGCTCTTTAAACAACACATGGCTGGCATTTTTCTTTTGTCAACCCTACTTTATATTCCTTTTCATGAAATGCATTCTCACACTACGGCCGTGAATGTAAAATATAAATGTAAGGAATAGGCAGAGTGAGGGCCCAGGGGGTACTGGAATCAGAAAAAAAACAAGCATTTGCAATGCAATAGGTCTCGCATTAATGACAGTTTGAGCTATTGGCATTGTAAATGACAATGCCTTTTATTTATGTGATGTTTTTAAAACAGATAAATAAAAGGTATTGTCATTTACAGTGCCAATAGCTTAAACTCTTGCAAATGCGAGACCTATTGCATTGCAAATGCGTGCTATAAATTTTTTTTAAAGCATTAGGAGAGACTGTGTCCATTTGAGAAAATAGTGCTTGGAGGCTGTAATTAAAGCCTACCGAGCAACAACAAACGTAACAGGGGATGTCGCTATGGGAGGTTACAAAATGAGACAAGGCGATATTAAGGAGGGACTACTAAGCCTTTTGACCAATGAACAGCCACAATTTACAGTGGACAATGACACAAGCCAATGAAAAATGTGGGCGGAGAGTAGGCGGAGCGTCAAGTCCCTACCTCAATACAGCATGCCTCGCAAAGCAGCGCATGCGCTGCCCAGGCTCGACCTAATGAAATGGCAAAAGCAACTTAGAAGTGTGCGGCAGGTCACTTGGGGGTTATATTAACGCATTTGTGCCCTATGTGCCCTATGTCCACATGATCACGAACCAGATGATAAAACACCCATTTTTGTAATTTTGTAATGGTATTCCACTCTAGCCATCTCTGCTCTTATGCTGTGACAGGAGCCAGGCAGTACACAAACAGAACCAGTAATTTGCAGCAGACCGGCATGGACACACCATAGACACCTGCCTTCTGTGTGGGGCGGAGGCGTCTGCTTGAGTCCACTCAGTAGCACTCAGGGCAGACACGTAATGTCAGACTGGAGCCAGCCATTTTGTTTAAGTAAGTGAGCTATCTGCTTCTATTTCTATATAGCTTAATTTGATAAGACAGAGGCACAGACTACCTAGGGCTGGGTTTTTTGTGTTATTGGGAGTAGAAAGCCATGGGCCTTGATCGACTAGGAGAAAGTAAAGCAGCAATTTACCTTTTCTTTGCACTGTCAAAAGGGAAAAAGACATTCATTTCTATGGCCGGACTACCAAGTAGCCACATGCTATGCGTGGCTCTGAGTCACTCCTTGCGCTTTAATCAGCACCACTATTCATCACGGGATTTCAAGTTTCATTTGAATCATTTTAAGAATGAAACCTAAAATCCGAACTTGCCGTTGGCTAAAATATATATGGAGCCACATGCCATCTTTACTGAGGCTGCCTGGTCCTGTTTTTTGTTGTTGTTAGGAGCAGTGTACAAAAGTGTTCCTGAAAACATTTACAATTTCGTCTTAAAATTCACAGCAAAGGTCATTTCAAAGTGAAAAGATACATTTTCCTACAATCATTACGATTTTGATTGTGAGGGGCCCTCCCAGTACCTTGCAGGGGGCTGTCAAGGTTTTGTTACGCTACTACTTGCATATCCCCCGTATGTCAGTCCTTCTGTGCTATCCTGCCATAACCTTTGGCCCTACAAGGCATGTACTCCATATAGTTATGCTTTGTGTTCTTATTCACCCACATACCACAGCGAGTATCAAGAGTAACAGAGAGCTTTTCCTATACACACAACACCTGGGTTACATGAAGCGTTTACCATGGGGCAGGGCACATGAAGGTTTACTCAAGGTATTAAGCATTCCAGAAATAACCACTTTTGGCATTTTACATAAAATAAATTAAAAAATACATACAAACGAGGCCATCTTAGAATGAGATTTTGGTCTAGCTCTTAAACCATCGATTGTGCAACTAGAAGAGTTGTCGTTAAATCCCGGCTTGTTTACTTGGAATTCATTGTGTGATCCTGGTGAATTGATTTATCTTGGCCTCACTTTCCTTAGTGACCAAAAATACAAGCCCTTAAACAGGAGTGATTCTGTCCGTGATGTGATATAATAGGGAGTTATATTATTACTACGGGTTCTGAAACTGATGCTCTTATCGGCCACAGGCAAGTACATTGTTATTAAAAGCCCTGCAAGAAGCGGGCCACACTCTTACATATGCACGTTATTATTATTATACACCCTTACTCTGCACAGATTACACTACCGAGGCCTACGCAACTACAGACAACCCGTGGATTATCGGAATTTCCACAGAAGGGCTCTTAACAGGGAAGGGCGAGCAGGTGGAACCATGGGAGGGGAGGAGATGTGGCCTCTGTGGTTACATTATTGCCTATCCTACCAGGGGACCCGATTTCAAGAGCTTCAAAAAGGCACATTTGCACACAAAAAAAGCGCAGAAACGACACGAGATCAAATAAACAGTTATGGATGCGGAGAGCAGTTACCTCACCTGTGTGTCGGCTGCTCCCTGTTGCTTCCACTGGTTTCTGCGTGTGCTGCTGCCTGGGGTTTCCGTCCTCAGACCTGAAAAGCTTGTCTGTCGTGGTCCCGGGGCCTGAACTAACACCCGGCCCTGCCCACACAGCTCCTATTTCCCTCCACGCCAAGAATGCTACATCAAGGCAAGCAGGGTGTTGGCGCCTAGCCTAGGGCCTCTTCAAAGAAACCCGCCCTTTCCGATTACAGATGTACTGTGGGAAGCCAGGGAATGCAGAGCAAAGGGTGTGGTACCAGAGTGCACCTAGAGACAACAAGCGTGCGCGCCTCAAGTAAAAAAAAAAAACTGTCGGCAAAAGTGAAAGCGTTTCCCTTGCGGGAGCGAGCGGCGCCAGGAGCGATAATTGCTACCATATGGCGCCGCTCGCTCCCGCAAGTGAATCGCCAAACATGCACGCGTTGCCATTGAAGGCAATGGAACGCGTGCACGTTTTTGGCTGAAAAGCCGAAGCGATTCCAAAAGGTCTTTTTGCCTATGCAGCGCATGCGCGCTGCGTAGGCGAGACCTAAAAAGTGGTATGTGAACCATGACTCGAGTCAAGACAATGGTCAGAGCACGTAGAAGTGTCGGGACCCAAGGAACCACCCAAGGTGAGTATCTAGGAGCCCCACAGAGTTCGTGTTTAGTGTAGGAACACGACCGAGTTCTCGGTACAAATCAACGTGTAAGTCGCGGTTGCAATTTTAAAGAAGAGCCCTTCCCAGTGGACCCTGAAGAAACCCAGTGGAAGACAGAAGGTTGGAGAGCCACCCCACTCGTGGATACCTTAGGAACCAGGATGCCTGCTCCAGGGGAGGTGTGAAGTGGCATCGGAAGCCGCTGTCGAACTCAATGAGGACTTCAGGAAGATGACGCTGCTGGAGAAGGTGAAAGTGTCCGGTGAAACACAAAGGTAGATTCAAGTCGAGAAGTACCTGAAAGCAGAGGGGACAGAGTCTATGCCACTTGGAAGTGACCAGGAGGCACGGAAGACGAATACCCACCAATGTCAGGAGTTGTAAGAGTTGACGATGCCCTTGGAACTGCAGCTGTGAGGACCAGGTGGCACTGTGGAAGACCAGGATCCATTCACAAACTATCCCACGTCAGATGTCGGGAGCTGAGGGGTTGGTGTCCGGCGGGACCACCAACAAACCTTGGCAATTGCAAACAAAATGGACATAGAAGAAGGTACAATGTCGAGACCAGCAAGGTCCAGGAGACTCATCACAACCAGGGGAGTCAAGGCAGGCCCGAGCAATCAAGGGAGCCCAAAAGAATTCAAAAGTGACCCTCAAGAGGACCAACAGGACAAAGACACTGGAGTCACAGAGGACCTCAAGCAGCTCACCAAAGATGCAGGCCCACGGTGCAAGTGATGTGGTGAGGTTGAAGATCTTGGTTGCTGGAGATGCTTGAGATTGGGCTACTGGGAGCCCAAAAATCTCAGTGGAAGGAACCCAACAAGCCTTTGTAACTGCAAGTTGATGCATGTGCACAGGGGTTTGGTTCCTGCAACTCCAACAACGGATACTAGCCTCAAACTTGGTGAGAGGACAGGGCAGGCCTCAAGGGATGTGAAGAACTACCACCTGTGTTGCTGAGCCTTCCAAAGTCTGTAGGAGCCTAGGATCAGCAGACCGGTCAGCTTGGTTGCAGTGCCTGCAGATGCAGGGCAGTGACTCCTTCACTTCAAGGGAGATTCCTTCAGGTGTCTTGGATGTCCACAGGCCCTGGACGGGTTTTGTATGGAGCACAGGCACGTACGTTCCAGCAGAAAAGCAGGGCGAAGAGATCAGGAGCAGCAGGAGTCTTCCCGGTTCCTTGATGCCCAGAGTGAAGTCCAGGTTGCCAGATGGTCGAAGTTGAAGTGGTGTCTGAATTGTATTGTGTCCCATGACGAATGTAGTGACCCACCCTCAGGTAAGCCCTTAAGTACCCTAAGGAAAGGGTTGGGACGATACTAGGGGTCCCCCCTAAGAAGGGGCTGGACAAGGGGGAGGATACTCCCCTGTCCTTTGCCCAGTTTTGTGCCAGAGCGGGAGCCAATGGCTCCTTGAACTGGTTTGAGCTGGACTATGCAGGGAGGGCACCAAATGTGCCCTGCACGCAGACTATGTGGTGCTGGCAAGCACTCCCACCCTGCCACAATACACTAAACCCTGTCTGTGAGGTCTTCACACCTCCCTGTGACAGGATACCTATTGTTCTGCCTTCCTCTTCTTGAGCTTGTCTCACAGCAGGAGGGCAGAATCGGGTCTCTGGTCGGCACCAGCCATAGTTTGCTTTCCGGGTCTAGAAGACTGGTACCGGGAGCACTGAGAACCTAACGGAGGGCCTTTACAGTGCTTGGAATCATACCTCCCACACCATTTACGGTGTGGGGGTATGATTCCAACATGTTTGATACCAAACACAAAGGGTTTGTTACAGACAGTTTTGAGATGGTCATCGCATAATGTCGCGGTGCCCATCTATATGTTATATGGCTGTCTCACTTACAACCCGGGAGAATGGACTCAGAAGGCTGTAGGGGTATCCTGCTCATGCAGGGGCACCCTCACACTTAGAACCGAGCACCCTGCCTTCAGGATTGAAAAGGCCTGCTGTAGGGGTGACTTATAGGTTTTAAGTGCAGTGACCTTAGATATAGGCAAACCTATATCTTTCATAAGTGATGCTAGCACCAGCTTACACAGGCTGCAATGGCAGGCCTGTAGAGATAGTTTGAATGGTCTCCCATAGGTGGCATAATCCATGCTTCAGCCTATGGGAGACCTCTGGGGTACCTATGCCCTGGGTACCTTAGTACCATATACTAGTGACCGATAAGGGTACCCCAGTATCCAATCTGGGATGTACATCGGTACTTACCATAACAATTTAGGGGAGAAAGCAGAGAGACTGGGGTCCTGATTAGCAGGATCCCAGTCAGACTAGTCATAAACAGCATTATATCAAGCAAAAAAGTGGGGGTAACCATAGACGCAGATCCTACTTTCCTACACCTGTAAAAAATATTGACAGGGCGAAAGTAGAAGGAAAGTCAATGTTTACAGGTGAGTGGATGTGTGCACAGGAACGTGGTGAAGTGAAAGAGCTGCAAGGAAATAAATGCAGGAGAGGGTGAAAAGAGGGTGCTGAAGAGGAAAGAGATGAGGTGCTAGCTATGCAGAGAGAAGGTTTCAGATAGATGTGGGGAGAAAAAAGGTGAACCTGTCTGACATAGAGAGACTGCAGAGAAAAGTGGTATGAAGGGAATAAAAGGAGTGATTGATACTTCAAAGATCACTACGCCTTTCCCAGACCATATTAAAGTTGAACTCAAAGTCTAATTTTTTCAGAATTGAAACGTTTTCCATAGAACAAAACCATTGCTAATCATTTATTTTATACAGCTAATAAATACTGGCAAAGTCAATAGTTCTGGCTTGTGTGGTATTTCCATTGTTGTTATATGCCTGAATGCAGTAACAGAAACCTCACATTCAGGCACCAAAATACTGGTCACGTGGCATGCTAAGGGAAATACAGGATTTTAGTTTACATGTTTTAAGCCACACCTTTAATGACGTAGGCCACACCTCTGGGAAAAATTTATTTGTTATGCTTCTTGGGCCACTCCCCATTTAGAGGCCCCCTTAGGAAATTGGGATACTGGTTGAGGGACGTGAAACCCTATTCAATCAGCAACCACCTTTTCCGCTAGGGTGAATACAAGCAAACCTCAAATTAACCTGTGCTCAACCTTCTGGTAGCTTGGCACAAAAGCAGTCACGCTTAACTCAGAGGCAATGTGTAAAGTATTTATGCAACACTTCAAATAGTGATAAAGTGAAAACATAACACAAGAAAAATCCCACACTAATTTAGAAAAATAGAGTAACATCTAATAAATTATTTGAGACCAAAACATCAAAACTCCAATCAGTAGAACAAGAAATATGTAACTTTAAAGATGTAAGTGAAAACAGTGCATAGAAGCACAAAGCGTCAACTGTGGTGATCTAGTCATGCTGGACCAGGACACAGTCACAAGTTCAGGCTGATGGCAATGGAGTGCAGGCCAGATGAAAGGACCAAGTTAGGCTTGCTGGACAAAATAACTTAAATCCTGGGTGCGGAGTGTTGCAAGATCTTGCATCAAGGGGGTGTCACTGTTAGAAATGGGATTCCTGGATCGCTGAGTTATGCACCCAGGCCAGGCAAGAACCACCATTCTAGTGACTCCACACAGGTTTGGAAAAATAGAGAATATTTATCTGAGCAAAATGAGACCAAAATGACAAAAATCCAATCAATAGAAGTGGAGATACGAATTTTTTAAGATTAAATGCACGATAGTGCGTAGAAGTCACTAGCGGTCAAAAGGTTACTTGAGGTTGCGAGGGACCAGTACAAATCCAAAGTTCAGGCTGACCGCAATTGACGGCAGGCCTGCTACAGGATCCAGACAGGTCCTGCTGTAGAATCACCTTGGATGGAGCTTTTGCCGACGTCAAAAGTCTACTGCATCATCGTCGAGCCGCGCAAAGGGGTCCCGCGTCTAGGTCCGTTGAAGTGAATGCAATGCATCGTCGCCAAGTCACGCACAGCATCATCGTTGAGCCACACAGGCTGTGGAACCGCTGTTGTAGGGCAACCTCTGCGTCAGCGTAGAAGGGCAATGGTGCAGAATTTCTCACGCAGACACGGCAATGCATCCGTTTTTCATGAAAACAGCTAGAGAACCCACTCCTGAGGCCAAGTGCTTGGAGGGGGCACCTCAGGCAAGGGTAGGACTTACAGAAGGCAGAATCCAGCAGCGCCAGCAGAATTGTAGGCAGTCTTTTGCAACTCTGAGACTTCAGAAAACAGGAGGCAGCCAGCAAGCCCTTGGAGATCACTTGGAGGGAAGGCAGAGTCCTTTCTGCAGAGGCAGCAGGGCAACAAGGAGAAAAGCAGTCCCTCCAGAAAAGCAGTCCAGTTGAGTCTGTTAAGAAGCACAGCAGTCCTTCTCACAGAGGTTCAGATCAAGAGCCAAAAGTGTTTGATTTCAGGGGGTCAGAAAGTGCCTTTGATGTAGGGGGTGACTTCAAAAGATCTCTCTGAAGTGCACAAGGATCACTTTCAACCCAGTCATGTCTGCCAGGCTAACCCTGTGGGGTAAGTCAGTGTTTTGTGTGTGAACAGGAAACTACCTATTGAAGTGTAAGTGTCAGCCCCTTCCATTCCTCTCTGCCCAGGAAGACCCATCAGAATGCAGATGAATGCAGATGAGTGCTCAGAATGCAGATGAGCCTCACCTTTCCGTGTGTTGGCGCTGTCTAGAGGAAATGCACAAAGTATAGCTGTCACTCAACTCAGATGTGTATCGGAGACAGGCTATCAGGCACAAAGAGCTGTAAGTACAGAGAAATGCCCACTTTCTAAAAGTGGCATGTCTAAAACAGTAATGTTAAATCCAACTTCACCAATAAGGAGGATTTATCATTACCATTCCAAACCTATGAAACATGAAAAAGCTGTTCATCTCTAATCAGGAATTACAGCATAAAAGTGTATTAAGGATTTCCCAATGCTGGCCTATGGGAGGAGTAGGCCTCATAGTAGTGAAAAAATGAATTAGGCTGTTTGTCACTTCCAGGATATTCAAAACATAGAAATGCATGCCCTACCTTTTACTTACATGGCACCCTGCCTTTAGGTTTGGGCCTACCTTAGAGGTGAACTACATGTAATAAAAGGGGTGTTTAAGACCTGGCAAGTAGTTTTAAATGCCAGGTCAAATTGGCAGTAAACTGCACACACAGGCACTGCAGCAGCAGGCCTGAGACAGGTTTGAAAGGCTACTTCTGGGGGTGGCAAATCAGTGCTACCGCCCACTAGTAGCATTTGAAGTACAGGCCTTGGGTATATGGTACACCACTTTACAAAGGACACACCAGCAGGGCAGCAGAATAGCAGTCCTTCTGGCAGAGCAGCACAGCAGTCCTTCTGAGTCTTCCACAGGCCCAGAGTATACTGAAGAGTTGGGTCTATTAATTAAACTTGGTGCCAGCTTTGGAGTAGGAGAAGGTTCTGAAGGTTTCCACCCCAGAGGTGTTTGGAATTCCTGCCTTCCTGCCCTGGTCCCAGCTTGTCTGGAGGCATAAAAAACTAGTTTTAAACCCTTTGTCAGTATACTCAGACAGAGGCTTTGTGGTGTGCAACTGTGATAGGTGACAGCTCCTCTTTCTATCAAGTCAGAGATGGCCCATCCTGCCAACACTTATTCCCTCTTTGTCTCACTGTCGAGGGGGAGCACACAAAAACCAACTACCAGTTACACCTAGTCATGTGAACCAGGATACAGGCCACAGGACCAAATGGTTAGGATGAGAAAATTGCAACTTTCTAAAAGTGGCATTTTTAGGAATGTGACTTCAAATCCAACTTTACCATTAAAGATAGTTTTGAATTACAATTCTTTAGACACCAAACTTGATATTCCTATCTGCTGTCAATTCAAAGTTACCACTTATTAAAGGCTACTTAAGGGAGTGGAACATTCAGTGCTACAAGCCCACTAGTAGCACTTCATTTACACGCCCTGGGTACACGTAGTACCACTTTTCTAGGGACTTTCAAGTAAATTAAATGTTCCAATTGGGTGTATGCAAATTTTATCATGTTTAAAGGAGGGAACACAGGCACTTTAGCACTGGTTACCAGTGGTAAAGTGTGCAGAGTACTAAAAGCCAACAGAACTGGGTCCAGAAAACAGAAGGGTGAAGGCAAAAAGTTTGGGTATGACCCTGCCAAGAGGGCAAAGTCCAACACCCCCACTCCTTTCAGCCCACTTAAAGTCCTGTATAAAATTCCTGAATATTCAAAGAAGATATGTCGTTGGTTACTTTGTGGATATTGGCAGTTACACAAGGCTGACCCCAACCATAAACCGTATCCCATGCTTACAAAAATTAGTTTCATGTATCATACAGACAGCTATATGAGCATGCTAAAACTTCAATTAAACTGACCAGCAGTAATGCTTGGAGTGAGCTAGAACAACATATCCACATTTCAACTGTAAAGCACTAGTCACAAAGATGTACAATAGGCTTGGAAACAGTCCTTATGTTGATGCCGTACACCCTAGATCCTTGATTCAGTGTTAAGTCAAAGTGTTGCTAGAACAACAGGCTTTTAAATTTGTTTTCAAATGGTTCATATGAGGGTAGTGTCCTGATGTCAGGTGGGATGAAGTTCCAGAATCAGAGCACACTTCCTAAAAAAAGATTGTTTTTTTTATTGATTTCAAGTTCATATATGTGGACGTTTCCAGATGATTCTGGGGTGTAGATTTATTATTTGTTCAGCACAGCAACCAAAGTTGCTGCATTGTGCAAAGGGGAGAAGGCAGCACAGAGCTATATTTAATAAAAATGGTCTACTGCTCCTCTCTTTCCCTGTGCGCACTAAGGCTGCCTAGTTTTACGCACAAAGTTTGCTCAATGGTGCAGAGATGTGTGCGTGATGTTTAGCATAGGACTTTTTTGCTGGAAGCATACTCTTGTAGTACAAAATCCTATACCTAGACAAATTCTCGAATATTCAGCACATTTTATGTGTGCTGTGGAGTGAAAGTATTTCTCCTATTAGTGCCTGCTTCTAGGAGGCCTTAGCTTTTGATGCAAAGCCCGGTCTGGCTTTCTTTGTAGATCATGCTTTTCATCGAAAACGTTTGGTGCTTAGCCAGATCCGCCCAATGACCCCCAAGTAACGCCCTCTTGACACAAAGTGGCACCAAGCAGCACCAAGTGATCGTTGCTCCCAGAAGTGAACATCTTTCCAGCCTCAAAATACCTTTCGCACTGGAAATGAGTACCCTTGCAAGACTTTGAGCCACTGTGAGTCACTTTACGCCAGGGCAAACTGTTTGTAAATCTGGACCTAAGTTTGTCCTAGTGCAGTCATCCATTTGTGGGCGGGATAGGTCAGGCTAGCTGCAATTGGTGCTTTATTGGTAATGGACTCAGGTTTGAATACACTCCCTGCGTCAGTGGGAAGCCATTTCAGTGAATCAGTATGGGTGAAATATGGATTAGTTTTCTCAAACTTGTAGCTACCCTGGATATTGCCTGTAGAAGGCGAGCACAAATGCATTTGAGAAGAAATCGCAGTCTACAGTGGACCATTTTTATTACTTGAACAGCAAAGAGTGCAAAATCTTGAAACAAATTGCTATTGGCCAAGATGTTTTCGTTAAAAACTCTGTTGCACGTTTAAAATGATTTAGAAGCAAAACGTAGTTAGCGATTATTCAACAACCAATTTTCTCAATTTTTGCCCTGGTTGAAAAGGCTCTCTGTAATATGAACCAGGTTAAAATTGGAATTGCCCATTCCATATTACATAAACCGTAAAATATCGCAAAATGTATTTGCTTAGAGTTTTGCACCAGTGAAAAATTAATTTATTTTATACGACCCCAGATATTATCAAAATTGTCAATTTGCTAATGTGGAACATTCACTTGTGCTAAACGAATGCAAACTGAAAACTAACAATAGATACAGTGATACAACTGGCGATGAACATTATTTTTCAAATGTCAATAGTCTGAATAACTGCCAGAAGCAGAGCCAAAAAATTCACAAAGTTACAGATGGAAATAAGAAATTGCTCTTGACTTGCTCTTTCAATAGTGACTTCCAAATTGAACGTCTGAAAGTTCCACAATGTTCCTTCGTTAGCACACTAACTCCATCTTTAAATTATCAGCAAAAATGGGCCACATTGACTAATTACTATTGAAGAGAAGCTGACATAAATGTGACACAGCAAGTCATTTTGCATGCAAGATCCTGGGAATAGGCAATTAGCAGGGGGTTGAATAATGGACATTTCTCCAGTTAATGTTCCATGACCGGTCAGGATAGGAAAATTACCAGATCTGAAAAATTGGTGTTCCTGCTACTAAGAAGGCTAACCCCATCCTCTATCAACCATATGGCGTTATTAGGGAGGCCAAAATAAGTGGCTGTGTAATAAGACCTTCTCACGGTGCTCAGGATCTGATAATAAACCATTGTACTAGAATTAAAAGACACTAAACAAGTGTGCATGTAATCTAGGCAAATCACGGTGAACACACGTGTTCGGGCACACAGAAATACATATACAAAATGAGGTACTGTACAAGTTAATAAGCATTTTCAGTAATGTTCATTAGATAGGAAAGTGGAAGAACGTGGAAATGAGGTGTTAAGCAACAACTAGTCATAGTGGGCTGAGAAACATAAATGAGATGGAGACAAAGGCATTAACATGGGAAAAACAAAGGTTCCATAGGGTGTATTCGCAAGGGAATTTTGGAGAACATACAGTAGTACTCATGTAGTACTCTTTTGCATAGTCTTACATGCCTAGTGAATTGGTACCAAAACAGCTAGCATCAGAATAAAA
Organism: Calotriton arnoldi; assembly: GCA_963921515.1. Lineage (NCBI taxonomy): Eukaryota > Metazoa > Chordata > Amphibia > Caudata > Salamandridae > Calotriton > Calotriton arnoldi. Next base: position 799,621 of record CAWUFW010008464.1, on the reverse strand, counting down.
AGGGACTATTCAGGGACTATTCGTATACAATTAGGAAAATAGACAGGACTTTGTCATTTTTGCAGTTTTACTAATAGGCAGTTGGACGTTTTGGGCCCATTCGCAAAGACATGTATGAGAACGTAAAACAGTACATCTGTAGTACTACTTCCCGTACTTATGAATTTTTATGTATTTTCCGCACCACCCCCCCCCCCTAAAAACATATCTTCAGATTTTTCTGAAAACTGTGCACAGGAAGATTATCCCAATGAAGCAGGGAGAGGGTACAATTGAAAGGAAGAAAGTATGGACAAGAAAGAAAGACCAGGGATGTTTTAAAATATATTTCAATTCGCATTGTTACAGATTTTTATGAGTTAGTGAATGCTAGAGTCAAGTGCATTGGCCTCTGAGATGACACATACAAGGTTAAATCACTACAATAAACAAATTCTGTATGCATCCAATGCGTGATACAGGCATGCATTTAGTACAGAAACAACTATGTGCTATATGGAAATAATGTGGCTGTCTATCACAGGCAGTCATTCTTTAAAATAATAAGTTGGTATCCAATTCTGGATAAATTGAGTGAAATTATTTCCTGGTAATTCTGATCTATGCTGGAGTGTGGTGTACTTGGCACTTGCCTACGTACATGGGGAGTACCACAGATTACCAGTATATTGGAAAGAAGTATTGGTGGCAACCAGACAAGGCTTGACATGTCATTTTCATAAGATCCTTACTAAGTTCTTTTGGGATTTATACCAGAAGAATGGGAAGATGTGGAAAGTATGGAATGTAAATTTATATTTCATCTTTTGATAACAGCAAGTGTGATCATAGCCAGACAACAGAAGCAATATGTTTGAATACAAATTGAGGTGTGTCTGGGAAATATTTGGGAGAGTGTGGCATTGGAGATGATGTCTAATCCTTTGGTGAAAGACAGTGATAGCCTTCAGTCAACATGTCCACCTGCCTTAACGAGTAAGGAATAAGACTGTAGAGATTCGAAGCAAGTATTACTGATAACAACTGACTCATATGATAACCCGGCATGACTAAATCCTGCTGGTACAAGGCGACTCCTTGCTGAGTGGCCACAAGAAACCTTGGGTTCAGAAGTGATACCAGCCTGCTGTGATAGACCAAGATGTTCTAACCATGCCCTAGAGGCCTTGACACCTGTAATAAAAAATCCATCTGTAAATTATTCATAGGACCTACAGCTCCTTTCTTGGAACGTGGCAAGAATAAGCTCGAATCAAAATAATAAGGACTGGCTGTCTTTCATTGATACATTTAACATCATCTGCTGTCAGGAGACTTGGGCTTTTGATTGCGTGGTTATTAATGGGTTTTGATCCTTCTGTTCCCCTTCTATTCCGTCCAACAGAGGCAGGGGGAAGAGGGGCTTGTTAGGCATGGTCTCTACCTTACTAAGGAATCTGAATTTTAAGATGCTGAGTTTTAACCATTATTACCAGATTTTAAAATTGTTTGCACATAGAGTGTGTAACATTATCATGATCAACTTTTATTATAATTCTTTTCAACCCAACCTGTGGGGATTATCGAGGACTTGGAATGTACCATCATTGATTTAACAAGCAGGGAATTGTCCACTGTTTCCCATATCTGGACGAGGGATTTTAACATTGCCAAATGTTCACATAGTGGGTCTCGGGTCTGTGGAATTATAGATGGTTGGGGAGAGCATGTTAGTCACTTTCAACACTCAGCATATGGGGAAGCTCTAACAAGATTAATTTTAATTAACAATTTGTCTTTTACATCAGATCTAAATAATAATCATTGCGGGGAGGTACCAACGATTGCCGGGAGAAGGAAAGATAGCACGATTGATCACATTCTTTTTTCTCAAAATCATGAGGTGTACCCTTCTCCATTTACTGACCATCATCCTATAATTGTTAGTCTCGCCCTCCCATTAGCAGCTTCTCAAATGTGCAAGACCAATCCCTCTTTAACCTATGCACCTAACTGGGGGGGGATACAAAGAAAATTGATACATGTTATTCCTAATATGGAGTTCAGAGTCCTTAATTTTAATACCCAGGCAGAGATCTTTTGTTATCTCTCGGATACTGCTGATGCAGTGGGTATAAGAGGAAGTTTTGTCAAGATATGTAAATCGGTCACGGAAATGCTAATCTCAGATAGGCCCCAGATAGATCGCCATGGGCAATCCTTGGTCAACTCCGACTGTACCAATGCTTATAAAACATTAAAATAAAAACACAGGAGTATAACCAAGCAATTGAGAAAAGAAAAGCGGAGATTAGAAAAAAAGCTTGAGAGGACCTGGAATGTGCCGTTCACTTAAAAGATAACAGGGTTTTCAAGAGATTGTGAATCGACCCTTCTTTTCTGAAAAACGCCTACAAGTATAGAATGCCACATATTACAACAAAAATGGGTCGAGCATTTCACACATATTTTTAACCAGACTAATGGCGATATCAAGTCCCCAGTACTAACTGACTCTCTGTCTCGTCTCTTGATCTTGTAGAATTTAGTGAAACTATCACGGTCGTACATAAAGCGATCTCAAGTTCCACAACAGGAAAAGCACCCGGATCAGACGGCGTCCCAGCTGAGCTTTTTAAATACAACCTCGATTTTTCGGCCACCTTTGAAACAAATGTTTTTAGAGTGACAATTAAGGAGGGGCCTAAAGAGACATGGAGGGAATCGATCACAGTCCGAATTTTTTTAAAAGGCGAAAGAAATTCTCCCTCAAATTACCAGCCCATTTCACTCCTAGATGCCTCGGTCAAAATATCTGGTACAGTTATCTTTGCAAAATTAGTAGACTGGGCAGCAGAAAAATCTTTTTTCACTGAAGCCAATACTGATTTCGCCTGGGCACTACCAAGCAAGCCCTAAATTTGTTTCTGATAGTAGGTAAATATGCCAAGGCAAGGTGAGGGCCATACACATGACTTTTATGGACCTCTCCTGTGCCTTTGACTTAGTGTACAGAGACAAACTATTGGACATTATGGGCCGGGAAGGGGTTGATCCCCCTTTATAGTATATTTTTAAAACCCTACACCAAGGTACTCATATGTGGAGATCATACACCCCCTATTCAAGTAAATTGAAGCACTAGAATAGGCTGTATATTGGCTCCTTTTTTTTTAGCATACATCAATGCCCTGGACATGTTTATAGCTTCTTGCACACATGATTTCCCTAAAATTGACTCCAGCTTAGTCCCTGTACTATTGTACGCAGACGACACAGTTATAATTGCACACACAGCAAACAGGCTACAATGACTTTTAGATCCCTTTAATAATTTTATGCATGAGCTGCAGCTTAAAGTGAATCAGAAAAAAAGCCTACGTCATGATCTGTGTCCCAAACAAAACCTGGCCGAAAATTGTTTGTTGGGGAAACCCCAATGTTAAAGACAATGGATTTTAATTACATAGGTCTCATATTTGATGAGAATAAGCAGTGGGAATGATTAATAACCCAGAAGTCCCAGGGGATGGAGGCCTCTTGCAAATCAATTTTTAGGTTTGCCAGGAAATTAGGACACAAGCCCCTAAAAGGAATGATTATGCTTTATAAATGCAAAACCCTTAGCGTGGGTAAATATGGGGTTGGTGTCTGGGTGCACACAACAGTAGAGGTCCTGCAGGGGGCAGAAAATACATTTTTGAATAGGTTGTTAGGGCTCCTAAATCTACCACAAGTTTCATAACTCATAACGAACTGGGGACGCCTTTTTGGAAGATAAGGTAGGCCTGGCTCCTATTCAACTGTGGATTCAAATTTGGTACACTCTTGAATTGGACTTTACATGAAAAATAATGGAAGATTGTCTGGAGGTGAGCTTGGCTCAAGTATATTAAAAATGCTCTCCAAGACCTGGGATTGAACAACCTTTTTGAAGAACCAGATAAGATAAGTCCACCTTTTAAAAACCAGATCAAGGAAACATTTCTTGCACCCAAAGAGGACGTTAGGGTTACGAAAGTATTGGACCTGGTAGCGGTCCAATCATATGTGCCAATGTCAACTACCAATGGCATGGAGCCCTATTTAACATGGACAAAGGTGCCGGAGCTTAGATTTTATCTCACACAGCTTAGAGGGAATAATATTCATTTTATAGTGGCCTTTCCTGGTACAGGCACTTGGTTTCCCCTGTTGCCCATGTGATGGTAAGTCACACCGGTCAACCAAACACACATCCTCGGTTAGAATACAGTTTGTATGCCCACTTCTTAGTTGAAGATTTTTCACTAATCTTTAGGAGGGTTTACTTTTTCTCTGGCGCCTTGAGTCTCCTTTGATATGCAGCTCAGTCCTGAATTTTATTACCCTGGCACTGAAATTAAGAATGAAATGTGCATTGTGATGTAAGGAGTGATAGTGTTTTTAAACATGAACATTTGTTTTTGACTGCCTAATATTTTATAACTGCATTATGTTAAAGGGGGGCATGACAAGCATAGTCTGTTGCTGATACAATTTTATAGCAAAGCGAAAAAAAATTGACAATATTATAATATGTCAACGGGGGTATAGCTCTTGCAGCCTGATCGCGATACAATTCCATTGTAAAGTAATATTTGAGATGAGATTGTATTATGAACATTCCCTCTTGATTGTTTGATATTTTATAATCGTGGACATTCTCTCCTGATTGTTTGACGTTTGATAATTGTTTTATGACAAAGGGAGGCACAGCAACGTCAACTTGATTGCGATATGATTTTATATTCATGTGATATTCTCCAAATTAGATTTTGTATTGTGCTGTCATGATCTAATGGCCGAATAAAGTTGATGACTGACTGCTGCAGAGATATGGCTTGTCCTCCAATACTTGCAGTCCTTTACCTTTTGATGGAGGTAAAATTTGATGTAAAAAACAAATGCCTAACCAGAAATACAGATTTCAGAATTAACAGCAGAATTCCTTCTGCCAATCTCAGTGAGGGTGGGCCTGGAAGGTGGTATACATGTAAAAAGTAGAAACTTACTCCAGATATTATTTTTTAAGTTCTTTCTTTGCAGTGGTCATTTTATGATGGACTGATAAGCCCACTATGTATATGTGAATTTTACTGTGATCTAAATAATTAAAAGAAGTTAAAAAAAACCTTTGGGTTGAAACCAGCAACAAATGTGTATGTTTACATTCAGTGTCTTCATTTCACCACCTCTAAGCTTTTTTCAGCAAATTCTGCAGCCTCTCTAGACTGACAGATGTGACAATTACTGTCATGGAGTTGTTAGTGAGATGTGAACTAGAAGCTGAACGTAAAACAAATTAATCTAGGTACAACATCTCCCATGTGGTCACTGGATGCCTTTTATTTTCAGAATGTTTATGGCTAGACCAGATTTTGTCTGGCAGACAAATGGATAAGGATAAAAAGTGGCTAGGTGAATGGGTATTGGAAATTGTGAGTATATCTTGACAGTGGGATTTACATGGCCACATGCTGGTATCTGCTGCATAGAATAGGTTAGAGAGATCCTTAGGAGACACATACAGAACAATAAAATATATACTTTAAAAAGCAGGCGCGTGAGTTTTCAAGATATTCTACCCTGCAGTTTCCCATACCGCGTTCCCAGTCTGAATGTTTGAACAGCATATGATTTCAGGTAGATCTGGTGTTTAAAAACAGCAAGGGCCTAATAGAATTTTTTTTATGATTAGGTGTGACTTGCTCATGTAGTACTCGCGCTCCACTCCTGACTTCTAGGAGTACAACAGTAGTGTTCCTGATTTAATTTTGTGTTACTCATAAGTCAGGAGTACTGCAAGAGTAAAAAAATCAAATTCTTTGTGAGCAAGGTCTATAAAAAAGAGGACACTGCACTGAATTTATTTTCTCTAGCAAAATCCACGTCCTCAGAATCTGAGACTACAGTGCACCAAATAAACAAAACCTTCTTTGGCTGCAGTTGAAGACTTTGTTGGAAAATTGAGGTTGCGTTTATAGGAGTGATACAGATGAAAGTGTTGAACTTTGGGGAGTTCATAGTTACTTTTCTCACTCCAAGTGTACCCACATTGCAAAAAGTGTTGGACTTTGGGGGGTTCAAATATACAATTTCCATTTCAAGCTTAACAATATTGTGAAAGCGTTTGGTTTTGGGAAGTTCAGATTTAATATTTAAAGACCAAACTAAACCAGTGTGGAGAAGGGTTGGACTTTATGGGATCAGATTTACAAACTCACCCTCCAAACTTAACTGCATTGGGAAAGTACTGGACTTTGGGGGGATCGGATTTACTATTTTCATTTCAAATGTAACCACATTGGTAAAAGTGTTGAAGTTGTGGGGGTCATATTTACTATCCCCATTCCGAGCACTTAACCACATTGGGGAAAGTATTGGACTTTGGGGTTTAAGATTTACTATTCCCACTCCAAACGTAACCACATTTAGGAAAGTGTTGGACTTTGAAGAGTTCAGGTTTACTATTCCCGCTCTAAACTTAACCAAATTGGGGAAAGTGCTGGACTTTGGTATGGGAATCGAATTTACTATTGCCACTCCAAACTTAACCACATGGGGGAAAGTGTTGGACTTTTGAGGGTTCACATTTACTATATCCACTCCAAACCTAACCACGTTGAGGAAAGTGTTGAACTTTCGGGGTGGGTGAGAATTTACCATACACACTCCAAGCTTAGCAACATTAGGAAAAGAGTTGGACTTTGGGGGTTCACATTTACTATTCCAACTTCAAACCTAACCACATTGGGGAAAAGTTTGACATTTAAGGGGTTGGCTACCCTATAGAAAACATTGGACTTTGCAGGTTTTATATTTACAATAACCACTCCACACTTAACCACATTGAGGAAAGAGTTGGACTCTATGAAGTTCAGATGAACTATTCTGACTTCAAACGTATCCATTTTAGGGCTATTCTGACTCCAGACTTAGCCATTTTTTGGTGGAAAGTGTTGGACTTTGAAGAGTTCAAATTTACTATTCCAACTCCAAGATTAACCACATTGGAGAACAAAGTGGTCTTTATGGGGTTCAAATATACTATTCTCATTCCAAAATTAACCACACAGGGGAAAGGGTTGGGCTTTGGGGGTTGAGTTTTACAATTCCTACTCCAAACTTAAACACATCAGAGAAATGTTTGGAGTTTGTGGGGGTAAAAATGTATATTCCAAATTTAAACATAACCACATTGGGGAATGTATTGAATTTTGTGGGCTTTATATTTACTATTAGTACTCCAAATTTAACCACATTGGACAAAGTGTTCGACTTCTGGGAGTTCAAAACTACTATTCCCACTCCAAATTTAACCATATTGGGGAATGTTTTGGAATTTGGTGAGGGGCCATATACTAGTCCATTCCCATTAAAAAAATAAAGATATTAAGGCAAATGCTGTACCTTACATTTTCAAACTTAACTAATACCACAAATTATTAGGAGACATTATTATTAGGAGACATTACATGAAAAATTATACCAAAAACTAATCTCTTATACCTGACATCCTTGGCGTGGTAATCCTCAAAACATTTTTGTCTTAACTACCTTAATTTGCTGAACTTGTTTTTGTTGGCATTAGGACTCTGTGAGATTTGCCCCTTCTAACCAGTGTGAAAGTGTGTGTGCTCTCTTCTTAACATATGGTCAAATTGGACTACACCTAATTGGCAAATTTATTTAAATGTAAGTCCCTAATAAATGGTACTACAGGTACCCAGGGACTGTAAATTAAATGCTACTAGTGAGCTGCAGCATTCATTGTTTCACCCACTTAATTAGCCTTTTTAAACATGTCTCATGCCTGCCACTGCAGCCTGTAGGGCAGTTCTGAAATGCCATGTCAACCTGGCAAAACAAAGATTTTGCCGGGGCTAACTCTTCCTTTTTATGACTTTTTAAGGCACCTCTATATTAGAACTCTTATTAATCATATCAGAATGGTCATCTAATATGTTCCTTGAATCCTCTTCTCAATAGTAACTACACAAGCTCCACAGGTGAGTTTTGTACCCCTTGGTACAATCACAAGTCCTTAAAAATGCCAGTCTGAGAATATTTTCTCAGTACAGCATAACTTGAGCATGTATGTAAGTGGTTATGCAATTGTTCTGTAAAGGTAAACTACGCTCTGTACAGGACATTAACATGGTTCATCAAACAATATAATACATTTTTCTTTTTTATGTAAACGTGGTACAGCATTAAATCTCGTTAATATTTAAGCCACAATGCTCTGGACCAATACAAAAATCAAATATTACTCATCTAGCATTTGAATCCATCTAGGTGTTTTCTAATTGCATTAGCCTTGTAAAACTGTAAAACTCTCCTTAGTCAGACCTAAAAAGGGAAAGGCCAATGATCTGTCATCCTAAGGGAAAATAAGTCTGAACTGTAGTAAGACTGCATATTTATTCAGACATCCCCTATAAACTCTCAAGAAGATATGAAAAGAAACACAATTGTGACCCCCACCATGGGGGCTTTAGTGCTGGAATGGCAACATGGGCAAATGTTTTTTTTATATTTCATGACATAAGCGTATTCTACCAAAAATAATCTACCCTTTCATAATGCCTCCTTGATCTCTTCTTAATTTTTAACTAGCTGAGCCAGAGGTTGAGCAAGGGAAACCCAGAATGACGTTTAAGCTGCTGAGAGTAGCCTCAGAGCTCCATGGTGGGTCTGTTGTGGTTGTTTAGAGTAAGGTGGCATTTTCCATTAATACCACAATTTGGTATTTGTGTTACTGCTTGAAATAATACTATTTGATTATACCAGGCATATCTGTTTAACCAGATAATAACATGTGGAAATGTAGTTCCACCTGTCTTTCAGAATTTGAAGTTTGTGAAGGGTATGTAGGTTGAAACAACACTTTGCAGGTGCTAGCAGGCATTGGTTTTCCTTCAGTGCAGTTTTAACACTTCCCTCTAAGTAGAAATTCCAGTTAAAGGTAAAGATATCTTCTTAGCACAACCTAAACACACCTTTTTATACTAGCAAACCTTCACAGAACAGGAGCTATAGTTCTCTTAGTAATAAATTGACAATTAACATAGACATTTCTAATCAACATCTGTTTACAACAGCATTGCCTATTGGCACATTTGCTTTGCAACCTCTTTCCAAGCAATATTTTACCTACCATGGCAATCACTGCTTAAGGTGGTTAGTGGAAGGGTGAAATTACTAGTTACCTTTAATATTCTTATGTTGCAGTGAATCGCGAAAGTACAGGAAGAGCGATTAGCAGTTGCTGGGTCGAATTAATGGTTACTGCAAAATGACCGGATCTGTAACGTTGATTGTGAATTTATGTCTACAGTGCTCAGCCAGGTAGAACATGTAATTCTAACTTGATAGTTACCACTCCAAATTGTACAGTATTTTTACATACCTAGTCATTTGGGCTGGACACAGTTGGTAACCACATAGTGAAAGACAAATATATAAATTGCTGCAGGAGTCCTCTTTAAATGTGAGGCTTACATCAAAGGGCTACCAAATAATAAAGTAAAACAATAAAATCTTTCAAGACAGATTCTGAATGAAAGCAATTAAATTCCATCAAGCAACTCAAAATATATTCCAAGTAGTATACTTTGGGTTTGCACTTTCAGGCTTCCAGATCAAGAAGAGCAGAGTATGTAATTAAAAAGAGAACTTCACAAAGGCATCTACTGGCCTGAATGTCTGTCAATCCTCTGTAGTTCCAAATTAGCCAATAATGTGATAGTCTGACCTTTGCCATTAATGTATATGTATCAGTAAGAAACCCAAGTATCACCTGTTCTTTTTGGTACAGCTCTAATGAATCAACAATCTTAACTCAAAACACCAGACAAAGCCCAAAGTATATGTCTTGGAAATATGTTTTGAATAAAATGGCAGCCAAAAAACACATGGAGGAAATCATAAAAACCTTGAAGAAACCAGGTATTTGGCAGCCCCCCAATTAACAGTACAGATTGTAAGGAAAAAAAACATTTCTGAAAAATCATCAGTCACAGAAACTGGATGTGCTACAGAAAACAGGCTGATAACCTCCATCACAAAATTCCTTTTTGCCCAACACTTAATATTCTGAGAAGAAAAAGTGATTGGACAAAAATTGAAAAAACACTATAAATACGTGATTTTTTTTAATCACTTTTTTTCCAACCAAAGCAATGGGAATAACATGCAAACTGAATAAGGACCAAAATGTCTCCATATAGTTCTACGAAGATGGTTGATTACACAGAAGGTCTGGTAGATAAAGAGAAAGATTAGCAATGTCATCACACAATGCAGAATATCTGTTGGTCTCAAGTGCCAAAGATCACTTAGACATCTAAATAAACATCTACTCTGAATAACCTCATGTAGCCGCAATATCTTAATTTGATTATTCTTCCCCTACCCACTGCTTCACTCATTCCCTTTCTGTAATAACCATTGATGCCACAACCCACTCCGGCTTTTCCCCTTTCTTTTGTCTTTGGTTTCATTTTTCTTTAATATTTTTATGTTTGTGAATTGCGATTGTGAATAACCAAATTGAAAATCAAACTGAAGAACCTCATGTATACACTAGCAAGGCATCAATTTAGTAAACTGCATCAGAATATCAACATGTCATAGAGGGAAATAACAATTGATAACATTCACAAAAATAAATAATTCAAATGACCAAAGTAATACAGCTTTTGAGAAACACAGAATTTGCATTCAGGATTATCTCAATGAATAGGGATAAAAGGTAGTTCATTGACTGCTCATTGGATGTTGTTCTAGAGAAATTAACATAGTATACAAGGTCATGAGCTTGGAAGTCAAATACTTAAAAGTCATAAGAATGTCTGGTATGATGTAAGTGTGTTAAAAAGGTACCAGAGCGCAAGAGTGACCTGTACAAGCTACATTCAGACTGAAAGCAAGCCTCATCCTGGCAAGTAACGACAGAAATAAATCAGTAATTCTGAAATGTTTTCTTAACCTGAATTGGAGAACGTCAGGTTGACATGGTGCGGTAAGTTCTTTAGAATCTTTAGAATGGAACGTTTTTAGGGGATTTTTATTATGATGACGTGGAATGGAATGTGGTTGAGGGACATTTAGAGATTGCTCACTGGTGGTTCGTATTTAAGTTGCCTGGTTCCTGTAACAAATTCCTACCTGAACCTTTGTTGGAGTCTTCTGCATCTCTTTGTTTACCACACATTTTGGCGATGAGTGGGGCAGGTGTTGGGCAGTGTTCTCTCATCATGAGCAGTGCCATTTTGCTGCGAGCTGATCTCGACTGGCCCCATGCTGGATTGCGCGTGTTGACTCTGGTGAATGTCACCGCTGTACCTGCATTGATGATCGAGTACTTTATGAGAGCACTTTCGTACTCGTTTCTGAGCCTCGGGGTGGTTGCCGAATGCATTGTGTGCTTTTTCCCATACACGACCAGCCATTTCATTGGGCAATGGGGATCTTGGCATTTTTGAGCGTGTGGGCTCATGACTACCAGCATTCCCACAATTCATAGCATGTGTGACATCACTTGAGAGCACCCATTTTGGATTGCGTTAATCTTTTGTGAAAGCACAGTGAGGTTAAACACAAGCCACTATTTGAGTTTTGTACATCTAGATTACTGTTTTTGGTTGCATTTTGATCTTACTGTGTGTGTTTAGCTGTTATGTGAACAAGTTGCAGAAAACGTTATTTGTTTTTGAAACAATGTTTTTCTACAATTTACTCAACCACCATGTCCAACATTTCAGTCCCACCTCCGTTTCTGGAAGTGGCTAGTTAACTGCTGTTATGTTTCGTATAGAGGCCCTAATATAGACACGTTCATATATGCCGTATATGGTCATATTCGTATATGCCCTATTATGGTCATAATCGTATATGCCCTATTTTGGTCATAATCGTCTATGCCCTATTATAGTCATGATCTTCTATGCCCTAATATAGGCATGATCTTTCACCTACATTAGTTCCCTACAGTACACAACGAACTCTGAGGGTTGAACGTTATCTAGTCTGTGGTTGGGACACTGCAGGGTTTTTCCGAACACAGGCCTACAATGTACTCATAAATTATGCATGAGCATTCACCAGCTACATCTCCCACATAATATGTATGTACAAAGTTAACCCCTGACGTCTTCCTCATGTCCAACAAAGACCAATACAAACCATACTAAGGGACGAGACACTTCAGGGTATAAATACACCACATCTTGCCACGGTAAGACAGAGGGAACCGAGACTTCCATGCTGACACACTGACCAGAGACACTGAGGCTCCTGCATGCAGTCGCTCCAGCTGACAGCGGTCTAACACAGCCCTTGCGGGTGTCCAACTCGAGACCAGGACGGGGTCCCACACTCTCTCTATTCAGGTAATGGGGTTCGACTAAATCCCAGAGGGATTCTTGGCTCTTAGGCTTTTAGACCTACACCCATGCTAGGTACACTTAGGTACATCTAGTTAGGCATCGTAGGAGTATGCGCACTTTTATAATGCATTTTATATATTCATGTATGTTAGACCTGGTATCATTGGCGTGAGTCTCCCTTCCATTTTTTTCTGATTGCCTCCTCTGTTTTTGATCTGTTTGCTGGTTTTAGATGCTTTGGGCACTGTGCCACTGCTATTCAGTGCCACAGTGCAAGTGCTCCCTATGGTAAACTGATGCATTGATTAGTGACTCCATGATTGGATCATTTTATTTACTTGTCAGACCCTAGTATAGTGCACCAGGTGTGCCCAGGGCTTGTAAATCAAATGCTGCTGGTGGGCTTGCAGCACTGGTTGTGCCACCCACAGAAGCAGCTTGTAAAGTGTGTCTCAGGCCTGCCATTGCAGAGCCTGTGTGCAGTCTGACTGCCATGTCGACTTGGCAAGTGCACCCACTTACCAGTCCCTAAACCTTCCCTTTTTTGCATATTAGTCACCCCTAAGGTAGGCCCTAGGGCAGGGTGCATTGTAGGTAAAAGGTAGGACCTGCCCTGATGTGTGTGGCATGTCCTAATAGTGTATTACAGCCATTTTCGTTTTTCACTATTGCAAGGCTCCCTGTTCTCCATAGGCCAGAATGGGCAGTTAGATTATTACATCGTATAATCCTAACTGACTCAGGGAACCAGGTAGAAATTCGAGTTTAGTATGCCTGAACTCAGAATGATAAAATACATCTTTTAGTGAAGTTGGTTTTAACATTCTGTGTTTGAAAATACCACTTTTAGAAAGGGTATTTTCTTGCCTAACTATCCAAGCCTGCCTCTGCTAGGTTGTGTATTCCTTGTCTGGAGTTTGAGTGACAGGGGCTGGGGGCTGCCAGGAGACAGGGTGAGTCAGCACAGGGCTGAATAGAGAGATCTGCATGCAGATAGGAGGGAGGAGTTGCACCTGGGACCTGAATAGGGCTGTGCCTTCCCTCCACAATGCTGGCTCCACCTCCTGTGGTGTGTCTGATGTCCCTGGCCTACACTGTGAAAGGAAAGAAGGAGTCTTGTCAACAAAGTGCTCCAAGACTGACCAGAACTGGTTTTGACTAGGCAAAGGCCTCTCTGCCTTCAGAGAACAAAGAGAAAAGTAGTATAAATATTGGGACCCAGACCCAAGAATTTTAGATCACTTCTGGAACAACAAGACAACCCTTTTGCCAAGGAGAAGAACCAAGGAAGCTGCAGGAGTTGGACTGCCCCTCTGCCAAGTGTGCTGTTTGCTGGGTTGGCCTGCAGTGGTTTCTTCATTGCCAAGGAAAGGAGAAGGAACTTTTAAAGAACTTCATCATCTTGCAGAATATTACTCCAAGGGCTTGATTTGAGCTTGCCTCCTGACCGAAGTCTCAGGGATACCAGACTTCACCCCCTTCTGTTTGCCTGCATCTGGAACTTGCTGTTCTGGTGCTTCAGAAGGAATTTGCAACACCGACGCCGGCGAGCGACGCCGTCTCCTGCATCGAAGCCGTGAGCGCTGCTCCGACTTGCAACGAAGACTCGACGCTGACCGCCATGCCACCTCGATGCCAGCGAGCGACATCGTAAGCCTGCTATAGCCATGAGCGCTGCTCTGACTTACGACGCCGGCCCGACGCCTGCTGGTGCCGCATCGACTCCGAAGCTGACATCATCGCGGAGCCGATCGTTGACGTGGGTGGTCAAGAATCTATCGACATCGTGACATCGTACGGAACCGTGGCCTCGGCGCCATCGTGACGTCACCTCCTCTACGGTCCGGAACCGACACCTCCCCTGCCTGCGTAAGCATCCAGGTCCCGACGCATCCTCTCCTCCGAAGCAAGGAACCGACGCCGCAATGCGCCAACGACGCCGCACCTCCCCGACGCCGTGAGCTGTCTTGGTTTTCGCTTTTCCAAGTTACTGTTCTTTGTGGGTCTGTTTTTGACTCCGGGCCCGACGCCGATCACCTCGCGGTCGGCGCCGTACTTTGGGATTTCTTTGACCTCGACGTCGTGATAACTCCAGTTGGGGTTATTTGTTGCTAAAGACTGCTTTTAAGTGAAGAACCTATTTTTAAACCATTTCTACCATCTTGAAGTATTATTGATTACAGTATTGTGGATTTTGGTCGTTTGTGGTCTTGTGATAAATCTATATAAAGAATACTTATTTTTATAAAACCTGTGTGGTGTCCATCTGTAGTGTTTTCACTGTATTACTGTATGTGTTCACAAATGCTTAACACACTGCCTCTTAGATAAGCCTGCCTGCTCGTGCCAAGCTACCAAGGGGGTGAGCAGGGGTTATCCAGGTGTGTAATCCCCTTTCCCTGACTTAGAAGCAAGGGTCCCTATTTGGACAAAGGTGCATACCATTGCCAACTAGAGACCCCCAGTTCTAACAATGTATGTAACCATTATTATTGCAATATGGTAGAACTGTACTATCCTTTCACTTTCATCGTACTGCTGATAATATATCTCTGCTATTGTCTGCTGGTTGTTGCAGCACATATATTCTACACCAGAATAACAACTGTTCAATAAATACTTATTGAAACGCCCAGACTGTTTATTCTGTGTAACTCTCCGAGACAAACCGAACATGTAAGCACGAGTGACTGAGCTAAAAGTAGTACATTGTTTCCACGATTCTGAGGGATCAGGGTTGTCATGATCTAAGGTTGCCAGGAACTAATCTCTCCTCGATAAGAGGAGATTCTAGTGGCACTGTGAGCTAGCTAATGCAAATCCGGCTAACATACGCGGTGGGGGTGCACAGAGCCAGTCAGTCACCAAGCCCACAGTTTATGTTATCCAAACGCGCAGGTCCTGCAGGGGTACTATAGGAACTACACGACACTGCCACTGGAATGGGAATTGTGGTTGCCTGTGTTTTTAGCATATGTCAACTATTTTAGAAGAACACTGTTCTGCACAAAGAAAGTTGACTGTGTCGAAACATTGCGTAGGAGGAATGGGTTTAAAGGAATTCCATAGTCTTCCTCAGTTGGAAACCAGAGGTGGGATGGTGTTTTTGAACAAGCGGTGAAAAGATTGAGTATCAGATTTGGAAAGAAGATAAATACAGTGGTAGAATTGGTTCACATTTTAGTTGCAGGCTAATAAAGATGATGAATCTCTTGAAGACTATATTTCAGCATTGAGAACTTTAGCTGGGTGTTGTGAATTTGATACTATCACGTGCGAAGAAGTGTTGCATGATCAGATAATGATGAAAACAAAAAGCAAATACAAGGCAGGTTATGGGTGGAAATTGAAACCTCTTTGAGTGTTGTTCTAATTAATCCAAAGGAGATTGAACAATCTGAGAAATTTGTAAACGACATAGTAGGTCAACAAGTAAAATTTATTGAAATAAACACTGTGATTAATGCTATAAAAAACAATTCTAATGCTAACTTTAAGCAAGTTTGTCAACATAAAAGTACGACAGTAAGAGTTGTTGTATGGTATGTTTCAGCTGTGGAAGTTCTTACCATGTTGGTAATCTTAAAGGATGTCTTGCTGTGGATACGGTTTGCATATAATGTAAAAAGAAAGGACAATTTGGAAGAGAGTACAAAGCCTATGTGTCTAGTAAGGGAAATAGAATTACTAGTAAAAAGTAGGAGGAGTAAGTAGGAGGAGGAAATGTTCAATACAAATTCCATTCTGTGTGTTACCGACAAAATATGCAAAGGGTTTCCGAAGTGCATTTTAGGTTGGATGGGAAAACCTGTTTCCTTAATGGTGGATTCTTGTGTATGATACATGTTTTGTCAATTGTGGTGTAGATGTGGCTTGCTACCACCTGATATACAACCAGGTGGATTCTCTGGTCATAAAACTGATTTCGAAGGTTAATTTTTGG
The DNA here is from genome assembly GCA_963921515.1 of Calotriton arnoldi. Taxonomy (NCBI): domain Eukaryota; kingdom Metazoa; phylum Chordata; class Amphibia; order Caudata; family Salamandridae; genus Calotriton; species Calotriton arnoldi. The sequence continues at coordinate 783,286 of CAWUFW010008464.1, read as the reverse complement.
TCTGATATGGAATTCAATGGTAGGAGAACGTGGTGGAAAATTTATGTAGCAAAAAAAAGATGACGCCATTCTTGGTTGGCCTCATCGGCAGGAGTTAGGCATGAAGTTAGATCCTAATGCATCCCCACATGTATATTTTGTCAGGTCTAACATACAGGAGTCAGATTTTATTTCTGACAATAAATTCCGTTATCCTAACCTTTTTTAGAGACATTGGGAACATTCTAGGGATTTAAGCACATGTTCAGGGAGCTGTTCCTGTTAGACAAAAGGGCAGGAAAGTACCTTTGGCATATAGGGATAAGGTAAAGGATATGTTGAAAAATGTGTGTAATAAGGGAATTATTTAACCAATAGAATCCCCACCATGGGTATCACCTGTGGTGATTTTTGTGAAGAGTTTGGGTGAGTTATGATTATGTGTTGATTTCCATAGCTTAAATAATGAGATTTGGATTGACAGAGAGCCTCTGACTAATTTGCATGAAATGGTTTTGATATTGGCCAGAGCTTCTATTTTTTCAACTATTGATCTTGCAAGTGCATATCACTAAGTCTAATTGGAAGAGGAGTCAAGATATCTTAGAGCTTTTGTGACTTTGGAAGAAATGTACCAATTTTTGAGAACGTCTTTTGGTTTAGTGAGTGCTGCATCAGTGTTTCAGCATTTTATGAAGCTTACGCTTTAGAATGTTATGGGTGCAGAAGCATTTCAGGATGAAATCCTGGTATTTGGGAGGACACATGAAGAGCACGATAAGAGCCTGAGAGTGGTATTGGAGAGACTACAAGAAAAAGGGTTGACTGTGAGAGTTACAAAATGTTGTTTCTGCTGTGAAGAAGTTGAGTATTTCGGACACGAAATCTCAGCAAATGATATTAATACAAACAGGATCATGTGGGAGCAATTGTCAGTGCTGCTGCTCCTTCTACCGAAGAGCAATTGTTATCATTCTTAGGTTTAGAAGAATTCAATGCAAACTTTGTACAATATTATACAAATATTGTGCTAATATGAAATTTGAGTGGGAAGGAAAGCTTTAGAATGGTTTAGAACTTTTAAAGAAGGAGATTCTTCAGGCACCTTGTTTATAACCATATGTTGTAGGGAGAGAGTGTGTGGTATCTGTGGATGCCAGTAGTGTTGGTTTGCGTGCAGTACTCATGCAGAAAGACAAAGCAGAAGAATCGATTTTGTCATATACGCCTTGAACATTAAAATCTTCGGAAAGAAACTATGCAGTGATGGAAAAAGAGTTATTAGCCTGCACTTGGGCTGTTCAGCATTCTAGAAGAATTTTTGTGGGGGACGAAATTTCTTCTCAGAGCTGACCACAAACATTTGGTAAATATTTTGTCTGCAGGACAATGAGTTCACGATTAGCCTGTTTGGTGGCTAAATTGCAAGAGTACCAGTGTGTTGTTCCGTATGTTCCTTTTCGTGAAAATGTGCATGCTGATTGTATGTCATGTTTTCTTTCTGAGAGTGACAGTGGATTGAATGAAGAACGTGAGTGTGATGTGGCATATATGGTGGGGGATTTGAAAGAAAGATGTGTAAATGTGGATTCATTGTGCTCTGCTCCTGAAGAAGTATGAAAGTAAACTTTGAAATGTGATGAAATTCTGAAATTGGTACAGGAATATCTTGTTAAAGATTGGCCTGACGAAAGAAAAATGAGTGAGGCTATCTTTGTTGGGACTGCCAGTTGTTTTCCTGCCCATATCTATTTATTTATATATTTAAAAGGTTTTATATAGCGCTGGCTGGACCCGAGGGTATCAGAGCGCTTTACATGGGTATTAATTGCAATATAACAAAATTACAATGAGGAAGTATTCAACAAATACAAACAATAAAGAACAGCTCAAATTCTACACTGTCTAATTACATAAATTGCAATGGGCTCCAGCATGTCCTTAGAGAATAGGCTAGCGTGGGAGGGAAAGGAGGGAGAAGAGGGAGGTAGGGTATAGGAATGGAGAGAGGCTGAGGAGGGGGGGAGGTTAAGGCCATACCCTACCGCTTACATGGGTATTAATTGCAATGTAATAGAATTACAATGAGGTAGTACTCAAAACCAATACAGACAGTAAAAAACAGCAAAAAAATGTACACGATCTAAGCATATATATTGCAATGGGCTACAGCAAGTCCGGAGAGATTAGGCTAGCGTGGGAGGGAAATGATGGAGAAGAGGGGGTAGGGTATAAGAATGGGGAGAGGCTGAGGAGGGGGAGGTTAAGGCAAAACCAAGTGGGACGAAGCAGGTCCTATGGGAAAGGTTAGTGTGAGAAGTTAGTGGGCGAAGTAAGAAGTGTGAGGGGTGAGGAGAGAGGGAGTCAGGGATCAAAAAAGGGGGAGGACCTTAAACAGTAGGAGGTCGGGGTGGTATGAGTGCCCGGGGGAGGGATTAAGGACCCCAGTATTTGTTGAGAAGGAGGAGTTTGAGGTCTTTTTTGAAGCTGACATAAGAGGGGTTACAACGAAGTTCTTTGGGGAGGGAGTTCCAGATGTTAGGCGCATTTCCGGTAAAGGAGCGCGATTGTGTGCATTTCTTGTTTAACAGAGGAGGGACAAGAGCGAGAGTGTTGGAGCTCCTCAATGCTCTAGAGCAGCCAGCTTTGTGAAGTTTATCTGAGAGATACTGCGGGGAGCGTTGGTGCAGGGCTTTGTGCGTAATGCAAGCTGTCTTGTAGGAAGTTCTTCCTTCAACGGGAAGCCAATTGAGGGCTTTAAGGGCAGGGGAGATGTGATCGAACCGTTTGAGGTCGGTAATGAGCCTAGCAGCCAGGTTCAGAACAGATTTGACTGGGGCTAGGTGGACTTTAGGGGTTCCAGAGAGGATGGCGTTACCATAGTCAATTTTCGACAAGACCAGCGATTGGACGACTAATTTAAAGTCATCTGCAGGAATGAAGGGTTTAATTTTCTTGAGGTGATGGAGAGTGAAGAGGGCGCTTTTGGCCGAATTTTTATGTGGGGGATAAGAGTAAGGTTCTGGTCAATGTTAAATCCGAGGGATTTAACTGAGTTTGATATAGTGAGAGAGCAGTTGAGTGCGGTTAGGTCAGAGATCCAGGATAGAATGGGGAGCGAGTTGTTCTTAGGGGAGAAAAGAATGATTTCAGTCTTTTTTGGATTGAGTTTGAGGTGGTTGTAGTGGAACCAGGATTGAATCTTACTCAAGGCATCATTGAGGTGAAGAATGTCAGAGCGGGATTGAATCTTATAGTAAAGTTGGGTGTCATCTGCGTATAGGTGGTAATTGATTCCCGTTTGCTTAAGGATAAGGGTGAGGGGTTCCATGAAGAGGTTGAATAGAGAGGGGGAGAGTATAGAGCCCTGGGGGACCCCTAGGGAGATGGGCATAGGTTTGGAATGGCAGTCGCGAATTTTAATTTGCTGGGTTCTGTGTTGGAAAAAGGAGGTGAACCATTTGAGGACTGAACCGTTGAGGCCAAAACGATCTTTAAGTGTGTTAAGTAGAGTAGAGTTGTTAACAGTGTCGAAAGCAGCGGAGAGATCAAGGAGAATGAGAAGGGAGGACTCGCCTTTGTCGAGGGAGTGATGGATGTCATCAATTATATTTAGCATGGCTGTTTCCATACTACCGCCCTTTCTGAAGCCTGATTGGAAAGAGTCTAAAAGATTGAATGAATCAATGTGTCTATCTAGTTGGAGCAGGGCGCATTTTTCAAGGGCTTTTGAGAGAAGAGGAAGGTTAGAGATAGGACGAAGGTTATTTAGGTCATTAGGGTCACCAGCAGGATTTTTGAGGATGGGAGTGATTTGACCCAGTTGGAGGGAAGCAGGGACACAACCGGAGGTAAAGGAGGAGTTGATGATAGAGGTCCAATAGGGGGCAATGATATGTTTTAGATCTTGGACAAGGTTGGAAGGGAGAGGGTCTTTGGTGTGAGATGACGGTTTAAGTCTGGTAATGACGTTAAGAACATCAAGTTCAGTGACTGGATGGAAGTTGTGCCAAGAAGCATTATTTTTTTGCTCGAGTATGGTGGGGATGGGTTCAAGAATAGGGACGACAGGAGGAAGTGATGAGGAGTCATGAAGAGGCTTTGAGAGTGAAGGAGAATTGGAGGAAATGTCCAGGGAGGGAGGTAGGCTAAGAGGGAGGGGAGTTAAGGCGAAGGATTGATCAATTTTGGAGATTTTTCTGAGAAGTAATTGGCAATTTCTTCGCATCTCTCGTTGGTGGCAATCACCTTGGGGGTGCAGAGGAGGTTTGGTTTTTAACAATGCTGAATAGTTCCCTAGGTCTGTTTTTGGCCCGGTCGAGTTGGGAGCAGAAGAAGGATGTCTTAGCATTGAGGATGTGTTTTTATAATTGGCCCTAGCGGATCTGAGGAGGGAGAGATTAGAGGGGAAGGGCTTTGCCTCCATATGCGTTCAGTCGATCTAAGTACGCGTCTCTCATTGTTGAGATCTGTATTGAACCAGGATTTGGAGGAGGGTTTTTTTTAAGTTTTAGTCTGGCTGGGGCAATTTGGTCAAGGACCTCAACGATGGATTTATTAAAGTGTTCGGTGAGGTCATTAGCATTTTGGGAGAGAGGAGAGAGTCGAAGTTGTGCTTTGACTTTGGTCTCCAGTTCGCCTGGGGGAATAAGATGAAGATTCCTAGTAAATTTCATCTGTTTGATGGTTTTGGGTGGAGGGGGTAGTACAGTGTTAGTGATCGTGAAAAGGATGAGGTGATGGTCTGACCAGTTGATGGGAACGATGGAGGAAAGGGAGGCCAGGTCATTGCTTGTAATTATCACCCCAGTGGGACTCCTGGTCCCTGGGTGCACCAGGTTCTAGCTGCAGCTGATCAGGGGTGGCATGGCCATCTCATGCTTATAGCGCTGCCTCGACCCCCACAGCACGGGACGCTATCTTTGTTGGGGCTGTCAGTTGCTTTGCTGCCCATATCACCCTGGTGGGACTCCTGGTCCCAGGGTGCACCAAGCCCAGGTTCCAGTTGCAGCTGCTCGGAGGGAGGCATGGTCCCCTCGCACTTATAGCACTGCCTCGACTCCCGCAGTGCAGGATGCTATCTTTGTTGGGGCTGCCAGTTGCTTTGCTGTCCATATCACTCTGGTAGGACTCCCGGTCCCAGGGTGCACCAAGCCCAGGTTCCAGCCACAGCTGCTCGGGGAGACGTGGCCATCTCACGCTTATAGTGGAGCCTCAACCCCCACAAAATGGGACACTATCTTTATTGGGGTTGCCAGTTGCTTTGCTGCCCATATCACTCTGGTGGGAGTCCCGGTCCCAGGGTGCACCAAGCCCAGGTTCCAACAGCAGCTGCTCAGGGGGAGGCGTGGCCATCTCATTCTTATAGTGCTACCTTGACCCCTGCAGCATGGGTCACATGCAGGCCGTGCCTGGGTGAAGCCTGGGCCAAGGGCGGGCCCATCCATGCCCATCAGAGCCCGGAGGAGGCTTGGATGGGCCATCTCTCTAACATTTGACTTTTGAAGTACTGGAGCTAGTTTTGCCTTTATTTGTTTGTTTGTTTTTGGTAGATTTAAGGCTGAAATTTACCAATCAGGAAACTGGGACTCAACCTGTGACAATATTGTTTTTATTTCCTATGTTAATAGCGGAGATGCATTTTAATATATGGTAGCAGAGTTCCTAATTTTTGGCCCATCTGTGCAGTTCATTTAATATCCGTTTCCCCTATGATACCCCTAACCATGGGCAAAAGGAAAGCTACTGAGGGGTCAAATGGCATTACAAAAACAAAAAACCCATAAAGAATACCAAAATCCAACGGGGGGAATTGTGTTATTGACCGGATTGACAACCTCTTAGTTGACTGTGAAGATTTGCTACAAACTGACTCACCTGAGCTCCAGAACGCCTTATCTGTTCTGGATCCTCCTCTTCCAAACATTACTACTTTGCTGCAACCCGGAATTCCAAGCATGTTTGGAAAAATTGGGAAACAGTCTGCATTAGTATCTGCTACTCAGAGTGGGTAATCTAGTTCGGTTGCAACTGTCTCATCCCATTTGTCCTCTCCGGTATATAATATACATTGTAGTTACCGGTTTTTACCACTAATAGAAATGACCGATGAAGCCTCTGTTTCCGCCATCCCTGGAAAATCTGGCCTCGATGTTACATTAATGGATCCTCCTACCCATCCAAGTGTGGACTGTATTACTCTGATCACGGAACTAAACGCTGAAGTGGGAGAGATAAAATCTGTCATTTCTAAATTAGTCTCTATGATAAGCAAGCTCAAGCTTGCCAGAGATACTGATATGCTTATTAATCAGACCACCCAGCAGTGACTCATTACCAAATTAGATGTACAACAGCCAAAATCCCTACCTAATATCTCTCGTCTATGAGAGGCGGCGAGTAATGGCTATGGGTCTCTAAGACATCAGACCTACTCCCAGTACAATTTTGGCTCCGACCCACAGCCTAGATGGAGCAATAACACAATTCACCATTGTCACGCACAGTTATTGAATACTTATGGAACCATTACTGCCCCCGATGGAAGAACTGTCAGAGGGTGGAGTCAAAGGCCTGCTGCCTATACTGGTAGTAGGACTAATATGCCTAATAAAAGTTGCAATGGTAAAGGTGTTGAAGCTGCTACCCCACACAAAATCTGAGCTAAAGTCATCCATTGGATTAGGCACATTAGGTGCTGCCGCTCGATAATTTGAGAAGACATTCTTAGTGCCCGCAGGAGCTCCATGACCAATGTAACGTATGACATGATTGAATTAACTTTAAAGGATGCGAGGTTGGTGGATGTTTTAGTGGCCCTAGATATTATGGACAAACCTTCAAATAACTCATGCATTCAGTTTAAATACTGTAGACCAGGAACTGATTTATTGTTAAATTCTGGGCAAGGAAAAAGGTTGCCTTCATTGATGTCAGAGGTAGATTGACTTAGCAACTATATTAATTTCCCCACTATTCCGGTCTTACTATGTGAGGATTGCAGCAGTAAGGATGTATTGGGGTCGGACAAAGCCATCTCGATCAGCCATGCATAAATATTGTAGGGAAGAAACCCAATTGAACCCCATCCCATATAGCCGAAGGGACTAAGCTAACACTGTTTTTGTTTCCCCACCAAGGTCTATTGCCAACAGTAGTGCCATTAGTATACCTACGGAAAATATTTTTAATTACGAAGCACCTACCCCTCCAAGGCAAATTATAACCAATGCCGAAGTACCACTCAATTGCCGGTCTGCTGCAATTAATGCTTCTTTTATAATGACCAACCCAGAATCAGTAGTTCGAAAGTGTTATTCCAGTACAGGTACTGTGAGCTCTTATGAGGCAGGAATCCCTAGAAGTTCTACCATGCAGAACAATGGAGCATACTAAGGTTTATCTATGATTTCTTGGAACCTTGCAGGGATCCACTCTAAACTTTCTGATCCAGGATTGTTTGCTTTTGCAGAGAGAAATTATGTTTGCATTTTTCAGGAGACATGGGCCGTGGACAGGGTGTATATTCATGGTTATATAACCTATAGCGTTGAAGCAATTGTGCCGAGAAAATCAGGTAGAGCTAGCGGAGGTCAGGTAATCTTTGTGAAGAATACTATTGCCTGTAAAAACAAAGAGCTGCCAATGTACTCGCTGACATACTAGGGATTCAGTTTACCTTTCCTACAGGTTTAATCTTGAATGTGCCTAATGTTTCTGCTAGGTCTGTATCCCCATGTAATGAGTCTTTGGTGCTATCCCTGCTGGATGATCGAATTGGTGTATATCAAACGAATCTAAAGTTTTGGTGGCTGGGGATTTTAATGTTTCTTTTGAAACTTCCCCTCTACTGAATATTTTACTTGAAGAAGAGAATGAGATTTGGCGGTTTACCAAACTTAGCGTTGAATGCTGGTAACTATCGTTCTACAACTGTAACCCTCCAGCTTGCATCCTTAGTAATGGGGAGGAGCCTAAGGGCTTGTAAAGGCAGGACCCACTCAGACTTGATTTGGCAGCCTACTTTTAAATGGGGCTCCAGCGTTATTGATTACATCCTAGTAGATGTTAGAATTTGGTCACTAATAGAGGATATGGTGATTGTCCCAAGGTCTGAAAGTGTTCATAACCCCCTGCTTCTAAATCTGAAGGGTGTCCTTCTTAAAAGAAACCAACTTAACCAAATTCTAATGAAACTGGAGCCTCTTATAGCTAATAATCATGGAGGAGTAACCTGGCCCAGGGTCCTTGCCGATAGTGACTTGTATTCAAAGATCTATGAGACATTTGTGTATTTTCTTTCTGGCATAGATAGTGCCCATCCATCACCGGGGACAGTATTATCAATTCATAGGGATTTCTATGAGGCCTTACAAGTGATTTTTTCTAAAAAGGTGGCCGGTAAGAAACCTATTGGTCGAAGCAATCACAAATGGTATAATTCTGAGTGCAAATCCGCAAAAAGGGCCCTAAAGAGAGTAGTTAGTGAGCATAGTCAACCTGGGATACTTCTGGCACGACGCAGATACAAAGCTGTGCTTGCTAATGCCAAGCGAGACTTTGCTGATAAAAATTGGCAAGACTTATTACTAGAAGCAAGGTGGCATATCATAACACACGGAAGCCTGGATACTATTATGACCCCCTGTCATCACATCCAGCCAGAGGAATGGATTAGCCACTTGTCTACGCTATATGGTAGGGTCGAGGATACTAGTTCCATAGAGATTACAGGTACTAATCCTAATACTCTAGACACTTTTTTTCTCTAATATTACTGGTACTGAGCTGGTTTTTAGCCTGGATGAAACTATATCAGCAATTAACAGATTGAAAGCAGCAAAGGCTCCTGGACCAGATCAAATACCAGGTGACCTGTATTAATCCGAACCTGTGGTATGGGCCCCTTATATAAATCTTTTGTCAAACTGTATATTAACCGGAGGAAATATCCCAACAACCTGGAAAGGGGCTGAGATAATTACTATATATAAGAAGGGAGATGCTTCAATCCCTTCTAATTACAGACCGATCAGTTTGATCGATAATCTGCAAAAGGTTTTTGCTAGGCAAGTTTTAGATAAACTCCAAGGCAGGATAGATGAAAGTGCAAACTTGTCCCCCTACCAGGTGGGCTTCCGAACCAAGATAAGTACATGCGATCAGGCCTTCAGATTCACATTCCTCACGTGGAAGTATGTGTTGTTAAAGGAACAAAATTTATATGTAGCATTTGTTGATCTGAGGGCTGCGTTTGATCTTGTGCCCCGCGAAAAACTATTGAGAGTCATGCTAGGCATGGGTGTTCCGACCAATTTGGTAAACTTGATAGCAAGAATGCATGAGGATAATTATGCCCAGGTACGATGGGGGAACCACAGTAAACTAACTAACAAGATCCCAATACACCGTCGGGTGCGGCAGGGGTGCGTACTTGCTCCTATTTTGTTTTCCCTGTTTATTTATGAAGTGGTCAATAGGCTCATGTACTGTAGAAATGATTTCCCCCTCCTGAATGTTAAGAAAATACTGATCCTGCTCTTTGCAGATGACTCCCTACTTATTTCCACAACACCAATGGGCCTACAAAATCTAATAGACACATTTTTGGTCTTCTGCAGGCAAAGGGTCCTGGAACTTAATGTTGCAAAAACAAAATTCAGGGTCTTTGGGAAGGGAAAGGGAAAATCACAAGCAGTCAGGATTGCAGTTGAACCAATCAATCAATCAATCAATCAGGGGATTGTAAGCGCACTACTCACCCGTGAGGGTCTCAAGGTGCTGGGGGGGTCCGCAGATCTGTAAGCCGAAGAACCAGGTCTTGAGGGTCTTCCTGAAGGTGTTCAGGGAGGGGGCGCGTCTGATGTCTGCTGGTAGCTTGTTCCAGGTCTTGGCTGCAATGTGAGAGAAGGATCTTCTGCCAGCTCTGGCTCTGCGGATGCACGGGGTTTCGGCCAGTGCGAGGTTGGTGGATCTTAGGTTTCTTTTGGGTACGTGGAAGTTGATTCTGTCGTTGAGGTATTTGGGTCCGTTGTTGTGTAGGCATTTGTAGGTGTGAGTGAGGATTTTGAAGGTGACTCTTTTCTCCACGGGGAGCCAGTGGAGCCTTCGTAGGTGTTGGCTGATGTGTTCATGCCGGGGGATACCTAGGACGAGTCTGGCGGCGGTGTTCTGTATTGTCTGGAGTTTACGGAGCAGGGACTTGTTGATGCCGGCATAAAGTGCGTTTCCATAGTCCAGTCTGCTGGTGATGAGTGCGTGGGTGACTGTCTTCCTTGACTCAGGGGGGATCCATTTGAAGGTCTTGCGGACAGTGCGGAGTGTGTTGAAGTAGCTGGAGGTGACAGCGTTGACCTGTCGGTTCATGGTGAGTGATGAGTCGAGTACGATGCCGAGGTTTTTGGCGTGGTCTGCGGGGGAAGGTGGGCTTCCGAGGGCGGTCGGCCACCAGGAGTTGTCCCATGCCGAGGGGGTGGATCCAAGGACGAGGACTTCTGTCTTCTCGGCGTTGAGCTTCAGGCAGCTGTTGGTCATCCAGACTGCGACGTCTTGTTTTCCTTTCTGGAAGTTGAGTTTGGCATTGGTGGGGTCTTTGGTGAGGGAGAGGATGAGCTGGGTGTCGTCAGCGTTGGATACGATGTTGAGGCCGTGTTGTCGGACGATGGCTGCGAGGGGGGGCATGTAGATGTTGAAGAGGGCCAGGCACAGTGATGATCCTTGTGGGACTCCGCAGGTGATTTTCGTGGGATCAGAGAGGAAGGGTGGCAGTCTGATCCTTTGGCTTCTTCCGGTGAGGAATGATCGGATCCAGTCCAGGGCTGTTCCTTGTATGCCGGCGTTGTGTAGTCTTGTGATTAGTGTGCATTGGGAAACGGTGTCGAAGGCCTATGATAGATCGAGTAGGATGAGGGCTGTGGAGTGGCCTTGGTCCAGGAGGGTGCGGATGTCATCTGTGGTGGCGAGTAGTGTGGTCTCGGTGCTGTGGTTGCTTCGGAAGCCGGATTGGGACGGGTCAAGGACGGCGTTCTCTTCGAAAAATCGTGTCAGTTCCTTGTTGACTGTTTTCTCTGCAACTTTGGCTGCGAAGGGGAGGAGCGAGATGGGCCGGTAGTTCTTGAGGTCGGTGGGGTCCGCTGTGGGCTTTTTGAGCAGGGGCCTGACTTCTGCGCATTTCCAGTCATCTGGGAAGGTGCCTGTTCTGAAGGTGGTGTTGATGGTGCGTTGTAGTTCGGGTTTGATGGCGGCCACGGCTCTGTGGTAGATGTGAAGGGGTCAGGGGTCGGTGGGGGCCCCCGAGTGGATGCCTTTCATGGTCGAGGCGGTGTCTTCAGTCGTGATCGGTGTCCAGTTGGAGATGGTGGGCTGGCTGGTGTCTCTGGGGGGGCGGGGGTTCGGCTTTGGCATCTGGTGGAAGGTCAGAGAAGTTGTTGTAGAGGTTTTTGATCTTGAGGTGGAAGTAGGTTCCAAGTTTGTCGCAGAGGTCTTGGGATGGGGTGATGTCTGTGGCTTCACTGCGTGGGTTGGTGAATTCCTGAATGACACTGAAAAGCTCCTTGGAGTTGGTGGAGTTGGCGAGGATTTAGTTGTGGATAAAATTCCTCTTGGTGGTTCTGATTTGGTTGTGGTAGTCCGTCATGGCGTCCTTGTAGGTGGAGTAGTTTTCGGTTGTCTTGGTGTTTCTCCAGTTCTTCTCCAATCATCTGCAGGTGCGACTGGCTTCTTGGAGATCGGTGGTGAACCAGGCGGCTTTCCTGGGGCACTGCTTGTCGGGGTTGCGTAGCGGGGCAAGCTTGTCTGCGCAGTTGGAGATCCAAGTGTGGAGCCCTCTGGCTGCGTTGTTTGCGTCGGTTGCCCAGGTGTGGTTGCCTCGGGTGAGGGTGGAGTTAAGGTGCTCGTCAGTAACCTTGCTCAAGTTCCTTCATGGTGGGCGTGGGGCTGGTTTGGGTGCCTTGGGTTTGTCGACGGTGAAGTGTACGCAGTGGTGGTCGGTCCATGGTGGTTGCGTTTTGTGGCTGAAGTGAACGCTGTTTCCTGCAGCGAAGATGGGGTCGAGGGTGTGTTCTGCTCTGTGGGTTGGTGTGGTGACAAGTTGTTTGAGTCCGCTGTCGGCGAGGTTGTCCCGGAGGATGGTGGAGTGGTGGTCACTGGGGTTGTCGAGGTGGAAGTTGAGGTCTCCAATGAGTATGTAGTTCATTGAGGCGATGGCATGGGGTGCGACGAAGTCGGTGATGGTGGTGGCGAAGGGTGTCCAGGGGCAGGGGGGCCTGCAGACGAGGGTCCCTCGGACTGTGGCGTTGGGGCTGGTCTGGATCTGGAAGTGCAGGTGTTCGGCAGTGAGGAAGGTTTCGCTGGAGGTGGTGAGGCAGAGGGTGCTCTTGTGGGCGATGGCGAGGCCCCCCCGGGTGGTAATTGATTCTCGTTTGCTTAAGGATAAGGGTGAGGGGTTCCATGAAGAGGTTGAATAGAGAGGGGGAGAGTATAGAGCCCTGGGGGACCCCTAGGAAGATGGGCATAGGTTTGGAAAGGCAGTCGCGAATTTTTATTTGCTGGGTTCTGTGTTGGAAAAAGGAGGTGAACCATTTGAGGACTGAACCGTTGAGGCCAAAACGATCTTTAAGTTTGTTAAGTAGAGTAGAGTGGTTAACAGTGTCGAAAACAGCAGAGAGATCAAGGAGAATGAGAAGGGAGGACTCGCCTTTGTCGAGGGAGTGATGGATGTCATCAATTATATTTAGCATGGCTGTTTCCATACTACAGCCCTTTCTGAAGCCTGATTGGAAAGAGTCTAAAAGATTGAATGAATCAATGTGTCTATCTAGTTGGAGCAGGGCGCATTTTTCAAGGGCTTTTGAGAGAAGAGGAAGGTTAGAGATAGGACGAAGGTTATTTAGGTCATTAGGGTCACCAGCAGGATTTTTGAGGATGGGAGTGATTTGACCCAGTTGGAGGGAAGCAGGGACACAACCGGAGGTAAAGGAGGAGTTGATGATAGAGGTCCAATAGGGGGCAATGATATGTTTTAGATCTTAGACAAGGTTGGAAGGGAGAGGGTCTTTGGTGTGAGATGACGGTTTAAGTCTGGTAATGACGTTAAGAACATCAAGTTCAGTGACTGGATGGAAGTTGTGCCAAGAAGCATTATTTTTTTGCTCGAGTATGGTGGGGATGGGTTCAAGAATAGGGACGACAGGAGGAAGCGATGAGGAGTCATGAAGAGGCTTTGAGAGTGAAGGAGAATTGGAGGAAATGTCCAGGGAGGGAGGTAGGCTAAGAGGGAGGGGAGTTAAGGCGAAGGATTGATCAATTTTGGAGATTTTTTCTGAGAAGTAGTTGGCAATTTCTTCGCATCTCTCGTTGGTGGCAATCACCTTGGGGGGTGCAGAGGAGGTTTGGTTTTTAACAATGCTGAATAGTTCCCTAGGTCTGTTTTTGGCCCGGTCGAGTTGGGAGCGGAAGAAGGATGTCTTAGCATTGAGGATGTGTTTTTTATAATTGGCCATAGGGGATCTGAGGAGGGAGAGAATAGAGAGGGAAGGGCTTTGCCTCCATATGCGTTCAGTCGATCTAAGTACGCGTCTCTCATTGTTGAGATCTGTATTGAACCAGGATTTGGAGGAGGTTTTTTTTTGAAGTTTTAGTCTGGCTGGGGCAATTTGGTCAAGGACCTCAACGATGGATTTATTAAAGTGTTCGGTGAGGTCATTAGCATTTTCGGAGAGAGGAGAGAGTCGAAGTTGTGCTTTGACTTTGGTCTCCAGTTCGCCTGGGGGAATAAGATGAAGATTCCTAGTCAATTTCATCTGTTTGATGGTTTTGGGTGGAGGGGGTAGTACAGTGTTAGTGATCGTGAAAAGGATGAGGTGATGTTCTGACCAGTCGATGGGAACGATGGAGGAAAGGGAGGCCAGGTCATTGCTTGTAATTATCACCCCGGTGGGACTCCTGGTCCCTGGGTGCACCAGGTTCTAGCTGCAGCTGATCAGGGGTGGCATGGCCATCTCATGCTTATAGCGCTGCCTCGACCCCCACAGCATGGGACGCTATCTTTGTTGGGGCTGTCAGTTGCTTTGCTGCCCATATCACCCTGGTGGGACTCCTGGTCCCAGGGTGCACCAAGCCCAGGTTCCAGTTGCAGCTGCTCGGAGGGAGGCATGGTCCCCTCGCACTTATAGCACTGCCTCGACTCCCGCAGTGCAGGATGCTATCTTCGTTGGGGCTGCCAGTTGCTTTGCTGTCCATATCACTCTGGTAGGACTCCCGGTCCCAGGGTGCACCAAGCCCAGGTTCCAGCCACAGCTGCACGGGGAGACGTGGCCATCTCGCGCTTATAGTGGTGCCTCAACCCCCACAGAATGGGACACTATCTTTATTGGGGTTGCCAGTTGCTTTGCTGCCCATATCACTCTGGTGGGAGTCCCGGTCCCAGGGTGCACCAAGCCCAGGTTCCAACAGCAGCTGCTCAGGGGGAGGCGTGGCCATCTCATTCTTATAGTGCTACCTTGACCCCTGCAGCATGGGTCACATGCGGGCCGTGCCTGGGTGAAGCCCGGGCCAAGGGCGGGCCCATCCACGCCCATCAGAGCCCGGAGGAGGCTTGGATGGGCCATCTCTCTAACATTTGACTTTTGAAGTACTGGAGCTAGATTTTGCCTTTATTTGTTTGTTTGTTTTTGGTAGATTTAAGGCTGAAATTTACCAATCAGGAAACTGGGACTCAACCTGTGACAATATTGTTTTTATTTCCTATGTTAATAGCGGAGATGCATTTTAATATATGGTAGCAGAGTTCCTAATTTTTGGCCCATCTGTGCAGTTCATTTAATATCTGTTTCCCCTATGATACCCCTAACCATGGGCAAAAGGAAAGCTACTGAGGGGTCAAATGGCATTACAAAAACAAAAAACCCATAAAGAATACCAAAATCCAACGGGGGGAATTGTGTTATTGACTGGATTGACAACCTCTTAGTTGACTGTGAAGATTTGCTACAAACTGACTCACCTGAGCTCCAGAACGCCTTATCTGTTCTGGATCCTCCTCTTCCAAACATTACTACTTTGCTGCAACCCGGAATTCCAAGCATGTTTGGAAAAATTGGGAAACAGTCTGCATTAGTATCTGCTACTCAGAGTGGGTAATCTAGTTCGGTTGCAACTGTCTCATCCCATTTGTCCTCTCCGGTATATAATATACATTGTAGTTACCGGTTTTTACCACTAATAGAAATGACCGATGAAGCCTCTGTTTCCGCTGTCCCTGGAAAATCTGGCCTCGATGTTACATTAATGGATCCTCCTACCCATCCAAGTGTGGACTGTATTACTCTGATCACGGAACTAAACGCTGAAGTGGGAGAGATAAAATCTGTCATTTCTAAATTAGTCTCTACGATAAGCAAGCTCAAGCTTGCCAGAGATACTGATATGCTTATTAATCAGACCACCCAGCAGTGACTCATTGCCAAATTAGATGTACAACAGCCAAAATCCCTACCTAATATCTCTCGTCTATGAGAGGCGGCGAGTAATGGCTATGGGTCTCTAAGACATCAGACCTACTCCCAGTACAATTTTGGCTCCGACCCACAGCCTAGATGGAGCAATAACACAATTCACCATTGTCACGCACAGTTATTGAATACTTATGGAACCATTACTGCCCCCGATGGAAGAACTGTCAGAGGGTGGAGTCAAAGGCCTGCTGCCTATTCTGGTAGTAGGACTAATATGCCTAATAAAAGTTGCAATGGTAAAGGTGTTGAAGCTGCTACCCCACACAAAATCTGAGCTAAAGTCATCCATTGGATTAGGCACATTAGGTGCTGCCGCTCGATAATTTGAGAAGACATTCTTAGTGCCCGCAGGAGCTCCATGACCAATGTAACGTATGACATGATTGAATTAACTTTAAAGGATGCGAGGTTGGTGGATGTTTTAGTGGCCCTAGATATTATGGACAAACCTTCAAATAACTCATGCATTCAGTTTAAATACTGTAGACCAGGAACTGATTTATTGTTAAATTCTGGGCAAGGAAAAAGGTTGCCTTCATTGATGTCAGAGGTAGATTGACTTAGCAACTATATTAATTTCCCCCCACTATTCCGGTCTTACTATGTGAGGATTGCAGCAGTAAGGATGTATTGGGGTCGGACAAAGCCATCTCGATCAGCCATGCATAAATATTGTAGGGGAAGAAACCCAATTGAACCCCATCCCATATAGCCGAAGGGACTAAGCTAACACTGTTTTTGTTTCCCCACCAAGGTCTATTGCCAACAGTAGTGCCATTAGTATACCTACGGAAAATATTTTTAATTACGAAGCACCTACCCCTCCAAGGCAAATTATAACCAATGCCGAAGTACCACTCAATTGCCGGTCTGCTGCAATTAATGCTTCTTTTATAATGACCAACCCAGAATCAGTAGTTTGAAAGTGTTATTCCAGTACAGGTACTGTGAGCTCTTATGAGGCAGGAATCCTAGAAGTTCTACCATGCAGAACAATGGAGCATACTAAGGTTTATCTATGATTTCTTGGAACCTTGCAGGGATCCACTCTAAACTTTCTGATCCAGGATTGTTTGCTTTTGCAGAGAGAAATGATGTTTGCATTTTTCAGGAGACATGGGCCGTGGACAGGTTGTATATTCATGGTTATATAACCTATAGCGTTGAAGCAATTGTGCCGAGAAAATCAGGTAGAGCTAGCGGAGGTCAGGTAATCTTTGTGAAGAATACTATTGCCTGTAAAAACAAAGAGCTGCCAATGTACTCGCTGACATACTAGGGATTCAGTTTACCTTTCCTACAGGTTTAATCTTGAAAGTGCCTAATGTTTCTGCTAGGTCTGTATCCCCATGTAATGAGTCTTTGGTGCTATCCCTGCTGGATGATCGAATTGGTGTATATCAAACGAATCTAAAGTTTTGGTGGCTGGGGATTTTAATGTTTCTTTTGAAACTTCCCCTCTACTGAATATTTTACTTGAAGAAGAGAATGAGATTTGGCGGTTTACCAAACTTAGCGTTGAATGCTGGTAACTATCGTTCTACAACTGTAACCCTCCAGCTTGCATCCTTAGTAATGGGGAGGAGCCTAAGGGCTTGTAAAGGCAGGACCCACTCAGACTTGAATTGGCAGCCTACTTTTAAATGGGGCTCCAGCGTTATTGATTACATCCTAGTAGATGTTAGAATTTGGTCACTAATAGAGGATATGGTGATTGTCCCAAGGTCTGATAGTGTTCATAGCCCCCTGCTTCTAAATCTGGAGGGTGTCCTTCTTAAAAGAAACCAACTTAACCAAATTCTAATGAAACTGGAGCCTCTTATAGCTTATAATCATGGAGGAGTAACCTGGCCCAGGGTCCTTGCCGATAGTGACTTGTATTCAAAGATCTATGAGACATTTGTGTATTTTCTTTCTGGCATAGAGAGTGCAAATCCGCAAAAAGGGCCCTAAAGAGAGTAGTTAGTGAGCATAGTCAACCTGGGATAGCTCTGGCACGACGCAGATACAAAGCTGCGCTTGCTAATGCCAAGCGAGACTTTGCTGATAAAAATTGGCAAGACTTATTACTAGAAGCAAGGTGGCATATCATAACACACGGAAGCCTGGATACTATTATGACCCCCTGTCATCACATCCAGCCAGAGGAATGGATTAGCCACTTGTCTACGCTATATGGTAGGGTCGAGGATACTAGTTCCATAGAGATTACAGGTACTAATCCTAATACTCTAGACACTTTTTTTTCTCTAATATTACTGGTACTGAGCTGGTTTTTAGCCTGGATGAAACTATATCAGCAATTAACAGATTGAAAGCAGCAAAGGCTCCTGGACCAGATCAAATACCAGGTGACCTGTATAAATCCGAACCTGTGGTATGGGCCCATTATATAAATCTTTTGTCAAACTGTATATTAACCGGAGGAAATATCCCAACAACCTGGAAAGCTGCTGAGATAATTACTATATATAAGAAGGGAGATGCTTCAATCCCTTCTAATTACAGACCGATCAGTTTGATCGATAATCTGCAAAAGGTTTTTGCTAGGCAAGTTTTAGATAAACTCCAAGGCAGGATAGATGAAAGTGCAAACTTGTCCCCCTACCAGGCGGGCTTCCGAACCAAGATAAGTACATGCGATCAGGCCTTCAGATTCACATTCCTCACGTAGAAGTATGTGTTGTTAAAGGAACAAAATTTATATGTAGCATTTGTTGATCTGAGGGCTGCGTTTGATCTTGTGCCCCGCGAAAAACTATTGAGAGTCATGCTAGGCATGGGTGTTCCGACCAATTTGGTAAACTTGATAGCAAGAATGCATGAGGATAATTATGCCCAGGTACGATGGGGGAACCACAGTAAACTAACTAACAAGATCCCAATACACCGTCGGGTGCGGCAGGGGTGCGTACTTGCTCCTATTTTGTTTTCCCTGTTTATTTATGAAGTGGTCAATAGGCTCATGTACTGTAGAAATGATTTCCCCCTCCTGAATGGTAAGAAAATACTGATCCTGCTCTTTGCAGATGACTCCCTACTTATTTCCACAACACCAATGGGCCTACAAAATCTAATAGACACATTTTTGGTCTTCTGCAGGCAAAGGGTCCTGGAACTTAATGTTGCAAAAACAAAATTCAGGGTCTTTGGGAAGGGAAAGGGAAAATCACAAGCAGTCAGGATTGCAGTTGAACCTATCAATCAATCAATCAGGGGATTGTAAGCGCACAACTCACCGTGAGGGTCTCAAGGTGCTGGGGAGGGTCCGCGGATCTGTTAGCCGAAGAACCAGGTCTTGAGGGTCTTCCTGAAGGTGTTCAGGGAGGGGGCGCGTCTGATGTCTGCTGGTAGCTTGTTCCAGGTCTTGGCTGCAATGTGAGAGAAGGATCTTCTGCCAGCTCTGGCTCTGCGGATGCACGGGGTTTCGGCCAGTGCGAGGTTGGTGGATTGTAGGTTTCTTTTGGGTACGTGGAAGTTGATTCTGTTGTTGAGGTATTTGGGTCCGTTGTTGTGTAGGCATTTGTAGGTGTGAGTGAGGATTTTGAAGGTGACTCTTTTCTCCACGGGGAGCCAGTGGAGCCTTCGTAGGTGTTGGCTGATGTGTTCGTGCTGGGGGATACCTAGGACGAGTCTGGCGGCGGTGTTCTGTATTGTCTAGAGTTTACGGAGCAGGGACTTGTTGATGCCGGCATAGAGTGCGTTTCCATAGTCCAGTCTGCTGGTGATGAGTGCGTGGGTGACTGTCTTCTTTGACTCAGGGGGGATCCATTTGAAGGTCTTGCGGACAGTGCGGAGTGTGTTGAAGCAGCTGGAGGTGACAGCATTGACCTGTCGGTTCATGGTGAGTGATGAGTCCAGTACGATGCCGAGGTTTTTGGCGTGGTCTGCGGGGGAAGATGGGCTTCCGAGGGCGGTCGGCCACCAGGAGTTGTCCCATGCCGAGGGGGTGGTTCCAAGGACGAGGACTTCTGTCTTCTCGGCGTTGAACTTCAGGCAGCTGTTGGTCATCCAGACTGCGACGTCTTGTTTTCCTTTCTGGAAGTTGAGTTTGGCATTGGTGGGGTCTTTGGTGAGGGAGAGGATGAGCTGGGTGTCATCGCGTTGGATACGATGTTGAGGCCCTGTTGTCGGACGATGGCTGCGAGGGGGGGCATGTAGATGTTGAAGAGGGCCAGGCACAGTGATGATCCTTGAGGGACTCCGCAGGTGATTTTCGTGGGATCAGAGAGGAAGGGTGGCAGTCTGATCCTTTGGCTTCTTCCGGTGAGGAATGATCGGATCCAGTCCAGGGCTGTTCCTTGTATGCCGGCGTTGTGTAGTCTGGTGATTAGTGTGCAGTGGGAAACGGTGTCGAAGGCCTATGATAGATCGAGTAGGATGAGGGCTGTGGAGTGGCCTTGGTCCAGGAGGGTGCGGATGTCATCTGTGGTGGCGAGTAGTGTGGTCTCGGTGCTGTGGTTGCTTCGGAATCCAGATTGATACGGGTCGAGGACGGCGTTCTCTTCGAAAAATCGTGTCAGTTCCCTGTTGACTGTTTTCTCTGCAACTTTGGCTGCGAAGGGGAGGAGCGAGATGGGCCGGTAGTTCTTGAGGTCGGTGGGGTCCGCTGTGGGCTTTTTTAGCAGGGGCCTGACTTCTGCGCATTTCCAGTAATCTGGGAAGGTGCCTGTTCTGAAGGTGGTGTTGATGGTGTGTTGTAGTTCGGGTTCGATTGCGGCCATGGCTCTGTGGTAGATGTGAGGGGGGGCAGGGGTCGGTGGGGGCCCCCGAGTGGATGCCTTTCATGGTCGAGGCGGTGTCTTCGGTCGTGATCGGTGTCCAGTTGGAGATGGTGGGCTGGCTGGTGTCTCTGGGGGTCGGGGGTTCGGCTTTGGCATCTGGTGGAAGGTCGGCGAAGTTGTTGTAGAGGTTTTTGATCTTGAGGTGGAAGTAGGTTCCAAGTTTGTCGCAGAGGTCTTGGGATGGGGTGATGTCTGTGGCTTCACTGCGTGGGTTGGTGAATTCCTGAATGACACTGAAAAGCTCCTTGGAGTTGGTGGAGTTGGCGAGGATTTAGTTGTGGATAAAATTCCTCTTGGTGGTTCTGATTTGGTTGTGGTAGTCCGTCATGGCGTCCTTGTAGGTGGAGTAGTTTTCGGTTGTCTTGGTGTTTCTCCAGTTCTTCTCCAGGCATCTGCAGGTGCGACTGGCTTCTTGGAGATCGGTGGTGAACCAGGCAGCTTTCCTGGGGCACTGCTTGTCAGGGTTGCGTAGCGGGGCAAGCTTGTCTGCGCAGTTGGAGATCCAAGTGTGGCGTCCTCTGGCTGCGTTGTTTGCGTCGGTTGACCAGGTGTGGTTGCCTCGGGTGAGGGTGGAGTTAAGGTGCTCGTCAGTAACCTTGCTCAAGTTCCTTCATGGTGGGCGTGGGCCTTGGGTTTGTCGACGGTGAAGTGTACGCAGTGGTGGTCGGTCCATGGTGGTTGCGTTTTGTGGCTGAAGTGAACGCTGTTTCCAGCAGCGAAGATGGGGTCGAGGGTGTGTTCTGCTCTGTGGGTTGGTGTGGTGACAAGTTGTTTGAGTCCGCTGTCGGCGAGGTTGTCCCGGAGGATGGTGGAGTGGTGGTCACTGGGGTTGTCGAGGTGGAAGTTCAGGTCTCCAATGAGTATGTAGTTCATTGAGGCGATGGCATGGGGTGCGACGAAGTCGGTGATGGTGGTGGCGAAGGGTGTTCAGGGGTAGGGGGGCCTGCAGACGAGGGTCCCTCGGACTGTGGTGTTGGGGCTGGTCTGGATCTGGAAGTGCAGGTGTTCGGCAGTGAGGAAGGTTTCGCTGGAGGTGGTGAGGCAGAGGGTGCTCTTGTGGGCGATGGCGAGGCCCCCCCGGGTGGTTTGGGCGGTCCTTCCTCTGGATCTTGTATCCGTCTGGGATGGCGTTGTTGATGTCGGGGCGGAGGAGGCTTTGGTCCAGGTCTCCGTGAAGAAGGCGATGTCGGGCGAGAGAGAGTCGAGTAGGTTCCAGATTTCCATGGCGTGTTTGTGTACAGAGCGCACATTGAGGAGGATGCATCTTAGGGTGTCGCCGGTGCTGGCTTCGGTGGTGTTGGAGGCCGGTTGGTGGTGAAGGTCTGGCGGCAGTGGAGGCAGGAGAACTGACCTTGGGTCTTGTTCGGCGTGGCATGTTGGCAGTCTCTGGGTTTTCCGGGGTTGAGTGTGAGGAGGGTTGTGGTGTCGTAGCGGTGAATGGTCGGAGATCCTTGGTTCCTCCTGAGAAGGTAGAAAGCTTTCACTATCTAGGGATCTAGGGATAAGATTGACAGACTCACTCGGATTGGAGCGGCAACTTGATAAAAACTATCTTACCGTATGTCATAGGTCAAAGTCAATATTGAGATTCCATAGACAGTCACGATTTCGGCCTTTGACCAAGCATTGGAGGTTTACCGTGCTAAAGCCCAAGTTGCGCATTGTACAGCGTTGAGATCTGGGGCTATGCTAATACCCACAAACTGACGATGTGTGAAAATATTTTCATCAGATCACTTGCCTCTGTACCATTTACCACCCCTCTGAATCCATTATTTTTTTATTTTGGGGACGAAAGAGGGGATGTGGTTTCGCTCAAATCCTTAACATACTGGGTAGGGTTGTGGACCACGCCCCAGCTAAATGATTACAGTGTGTCACTACGGGAGATCCTAACGATTAGTAGTGCAAAAAAATTCCCATGGCTTAACACATTGCACATTGGTGTAGATTATTGGGAATGCCGAGTCTGTGGGATTGTCCAGAGAGGGCTAGCATAGACAAACTGATTAGAGTAAAGACCAATTACTGGGCGTATGTGGCAGAGTAATATGCAGTGAGAATGACCAACGGTTGCCTAACAACCCAGTTTTTAAGTTTTAAACCCTGTCCCAAGTTTGAATCCTTTTTTGGATTTGATCTCACCACCCCTAGCTAAAAGTCTATTTGTTAGGTTTCGGCTGGGCAGCTTACTTTTAATGACTCCTAACAACCAGGCCATTGATCCAGCAACAGAAATATGTACTGCAAGCAGCCTAGCACAATAATCTGAGTAACACATTTTGTTTTTCTGTATTAAATACCATTGGATCGGAATGAGTTGGATATGGCCAATATGCTTGAACTTAGGAATCAGACATTATTGGGTTGCCTATAGAATTTTGAAGACCAAAACTTCTGAGCCAATAGTTTTTGCAGTAAGCTGTTTCCTATTCAACTTCTGGATTAGGCGCCAGAAGCTTGTAACCCAGGCTGATTAGGATGGTTGTGTGCCTGGTGTATTAGTAAATCTTGTTATTACAACCATGGAGCCAAAGGATATTTGAGGAAGATTGTGCTTAGGCAAAATGGTGAACTGTCTCTTGCATCCTAAATTGTACTCTTTCTTACTTCTATATGGCTGTGAATTCCTTTAATGGAAGTTTGACTTTTTTTGAGTGTTTTATCCCTCTTTATTTATATATATCTATGATGTTATTTATATGGATTTCATTTCTTTTTTAATGAAAATGTTAATGAGATTGTTCAAATGTATGGATTTTGTATACTTTAATGGTTCTGAAAAAATGAATAAAGTTTTATTGATTGATTGATTGATTGAGTGAGGAATTAAGATCATTTTATAAATTTAGAGTTTAATTAATGTACACCGATGGCATTATTGTATGAGGTGACAAAGTGATCCTGCCTCAAATTTTACGGAGGAAAAGTTTCTCTTTGGTGCATGACGGGCATCTAGGTATGTCTTCTACTAAAGGAAGAATTTGAGAATTTTATTGGTGGCTTAAAATGCAGTATATGATTTCACCAATGGGTGAAGAAGCGTGCACCAAATGCTGATAGTCACAAGTCTATTAAGGCACGTGTTGTTGTGTCTGAACCTATTAGACTGCCATGGAGGAAACTTGGCATTGATATTATTGGCCCTTATACAGTTCTTCCTAAGGGATCTGTTTTTGCTCTAGTTTTGATAGATTATTTTCAAAATGCCCAGCAGTAAGAATAGTGAAAAGAGTGGATTCTAATTGTTTAACTGACTTTCTGGAAAAAAATGTTTGCAGGGAGGATTTACCTGGGAAACTTGTATTAGACAAGGATTTTTAAATTCATAAGTAAGGAATTTAAACTAATTTGGGCTAGGTTTGGGGTGGTACATAAAAGAAGCACAGAGAGATTACTGTGAATTTTGTAAATTGCTACAAAACGCAGAAAAAACAAAGGGGCATATTCACAAGGAGCTATCGCCGAATTAATGGCACTTTATCGCAGCCAAAGTCATGATAAATTTACCTCCCCATTCACAAGCCGGTGTTAACAGCCCACAGCACCAGTTTACCAGCGATAGCAGCCTCAAAAAACATCGCCACAGAGGACCCGCGCAACTATCGCTAATGAGATGCAGAGTGGGCGTTCCCGTGCCAAAAGGCGAGACAACATCACACCTCAACATTCACAACGACCAGCCACATCGGCGATAAAAACACAAAACCGGCGATAAGCCGCATTAGCACCAGGAAATCTACACCTGCCCTGACCTGGTGTAAAGTTCGACCACAGCCTGCACCACAAAAAGGAGCACAGCCCAGAGCCACACATGAAGGACAACAGATGCCCACGAGCAACTGACCATGCAGCACGGACACCCAAGAGGGCCACAACACCCACCAACACCACACCCAGGCCCGCAACACCCCCCCCCGGGACCACCCCCAACCCCGGACTAAGAAACTGCACACCAACACCACGAATCCCAAAACAAACATTTTGCCTGATGTCGCACAAGCGGGAAAATAAACATGCATGCGTGGCCAGAAAATGGAGAATCAGTCATACAGCAATGCAATCACCAACACAAAACACCATACAAACAAAAGCAGAAACAACCCTTAGGATGAGTCCTAGCGGCTCTTCACTGGACAATCCGTAGCACACTGCCAGGAAGACCAAATCCAAGAGAAGAAGGTGTGCCATGCACCCAACAAAGGAAAGAGAGGGAGAGAGCGAGGGAGAGAGATGGAGTGAGATAGCACAAGCAGCGCAAGGCCGCTCGGGCACCTGGCTCCACATGCCAACATGTGTGTGTGCATCGCCATCCGTACACCATGAGCCCAAGGCCGTGTCCCAATCTCAGCGCCAAAGCCACATCACATTCCGAAAACGCAAGTAGTAGTCAGACAAACATCAGGAATGAGAGCACCATTGTCCCAATGCAGAAGGTGGGAGGACACCTGCACCTCTGACCTTGGTCCAGAACGCGCCTGGAACACCCTGATAGAGATGCAATGGCAGATGGGGACGACTCCCACACCACGCATTCCGCAAATGAACCATCTGACTTATCCACAGCCCACACACAGAAGCCCCTGCCTTTGGTACCCCCGCATGGGATGCCCTTGACACTCACGGAAACAGCAATCCATTACCCACAACGTTGCACACACATTCGAATCATTGCTCAGAGCTGTGGCATATCCTCCACACAACTGCCGCAGTTCCGAAGAGTGCCGGTTCACGAGACGCACCAACGCAATGGCAGGCCATACCGGGCACATGCACAACCCCCATCATGTGGAACAGTACCGTGCACGTATGCTGCATTTACTGGGCGCACTGCCACTGGCAGTGCTGCGGATCAGTTAAAGGCTCAGCTTCCGCATTGCCCACGTCACCTGCGTCCAGCCCTGGTTCCACTGCCGAACATGCACATTCGAGTGTCCCATGGATGTCTGCCTATCCAACACAACTGTTGATGAATTGGACTATGACTTGTGTCTGCGCCCCTGTTGGATCACGAACAGGAGTGTAACCGAGACAGCCGTGCATGGGATGCCTTGACATACTGCGTATGTATTGGGAGTTGTGCATGGGAGATTGCACAATTTCTCGTGTGCAGTGACCACATCGAGGCGCTCCCCTATTGGGCTGTGTTGCAGATCGGTGAGACGGCGTGGGCTGAGCACACCTGCCCGGACCACCTAATGGATTGGCTCACCCTGGTGTTCCTTGAACACGACAACGACGTACTAGTGGAACACATTGCACATGAAGCTGCACGGGCATTCATGGACGAGTAACTACGTTCCTGCAGCCACATCCGATTGCCACCCACAGCACATGGCCCAACAACTTGTTGCATCGTGGGGATTGCTCACATATCCCACCACAACAGAGGACAGGTCTGCCTCCGTTCGGGCTCTGGATGCATGTGCGTGGAACAACGCGTGTGTACACTCACCTGTGCAAGGTGATGCAGGTCCATGGTCGGAGAAACACAGCGTCGTTTGGCAACATTGCCAATTCGGACACACTGCTGGGGGAGAGCACACACATGGCAATGTAGCATGACATGTGAACCTGTAGGACCCTCACACCTGAACACTGTCAGCAGAGCAGACAATCGGCGCACTCCAGAGGCAGAGCACTATGCAGATCCCATGTGCAGTGAGTCGTGCCCCCTCACACGGGGCAATGGGCAGACGCCAAACAACACATGACTCATCCAGCAAGGCAAGGTGGGCTGTGAGCGTTGCCATCCATGATGAATGTTGTCCATTTTAGCCCTGACATTGTCTGAACCTCAACATGTACCCATGCTGCGTGTGTCTTAAGCATGTCCCTGCCTGCTGTGGCCGTTGCCTCGTCCGTACTGACACGCACATGCCAATAAAGTCTATGCCACTCCACTGGTGACTAACTGTGAGGTGTGTTGTTTAGATTGTCCACTCGTGTGCCACAATGAGCATCGTCCCTACACATGGAGGAACTGACTGACGCATGTGCAATGTGGGTTTGGCAAGCTACACCTCTGTGAGCCAGAAATTGTTTTGGATATGTGCTGAACGACATGTGCACTTACGTGACGTCAGCAATGTGAGTATGGTGTCCAACCACTGATCATGTGGAGCAATGTCATATCTCACTACAGAATGTGTCCACACAGATGTGTGTGAGTAGGTATGTGACGTGAAGTTCTGTTGTCACATGTGGTGTAGGACACCACTCCTGGCCTGCTTTCGTTTGGGTCAGTCCTACACACAGCCCTATTCAACACATGGACATGTGCCTACGTTGGGGGGTTGTGTGATTGTTGTTGATGTGCAATGGGGACACAGCTAGTACTCACTTTCACAGTCATCCAATTGGCCATCCAATTGGCCATGTGTCTCAGGGATACACATGCGCATAGATGTCAGTTACCAGGGTATGCCTTCATGTGCAATCAGCATCCCCACATCCAGCCATACTTCCATACGTGAGTGAACATAGTGATGACACATCTGTGTGATTTAGAATGTTTTATTCACATTCAGGTGATTGACGGAGCTGGAGCTGTACATGGCCATCCAAACCCACATCACATGGAAGCCCAGTGGTGGGCCAACCAGAGTCCTTTGGGGATTGCACAGTGATTAGGAAGAGGGAGAGTGCAGTCTGCAGCTGGATTGCGGTGTAATTGACCAGCGATGAAGAAATGGCAGTCCGTGTCGGGGTCCGGGTGAATGTCGCAGAGTGTTCCGGGGGTCAGTTGGAGGTATTTCCCAGGGCATGATGCATAGGTCATAACCAGGCAGGGACAGGCCATATGGCGGTGATGGATGCTACTGCCTCCTTCCTCACACAGTAGTTCCCATCCCCTTCTAACTCCCCTGATACGGGTTCTGTGTCCGGTGTGTGTGGCGGGGTGATGGCTGCATCGCTGTGTGCCACTGACACATCAGACTGCGTAGGTGATGGGGCAGCATCACAGTGTGCCACGAACACATCAGGGGTCGGAGCTGTGTGTGTCGATGTTCCCGCTGCAGTCATCGGGGAACGGCTCAGTGGCAGCAATGGCAAGATGAAGTACTGCAGGGCATTGAAGTTCCCAGCTCCTACTCGCTGGTGTCCAGCCGTGGCAGACATACTTCCAGCCTGCATATGCTCCATGGTCTCCAGTGACCTCCGCATCTGTGCCAACTCTGTGCTGTCATGGCTGGTGCCTGTCTGACCTGACAGTTCTTGTATTTGATTCATGGCACCAGCGAGGTCAGCCAAGGTCTGTGGCGGAGCATGGTGCGTACAGGGGGTGTCCGACAGGGACTGTACGTGGTCCCTGATGGGACTCAGACACCCACGTATGGCATCGAGTTTGGCTGCCACGAGCTTGAAACCCACCCACAGCTGATCAGCCAACTCCACCTGGCAACCCAACACACGCCGTAGGAATTCAATGTATTGGACGGGGGGTCCTGGGAGACAGCCGTGGTGGTGTGTGTTTCCTGCTGTGTGGTCTGTACAGGTGGTGGGGTCACCACAAGGCAGCTGGTCTGCCCTGCTCCTGGGGTGGGGTGCAGAGGCCGTCCATTATCCATTGGAGGGTGTCTTGACATATGTGCAGGTTGTCCGCTTCATCATCAATGATGGGAAGTGTGGTGTGCTCTGCAGGAGGTGTTGTTTGTCCCTCTGCAATGTAAAGGGGAGATGCAGGTTAACAGAGTTTCACATGTATGTTGATGATTTGCAGATGTTTACATTCAGACTGCATGCCAATGTACATTGTGACTGTTTTGGGGGAGCTGGCTATTTGATGGCAGTCAGTGTGTTTTTCAACTACATGACTGATGTGTGGTAGTACCCGTACATTATCATCACACAGTGTCAGGCAATGCCAGATGTGAGTGGACAGTTACTACGCACGAGCGGAACCTGTTGTGAGCTCTGTCCTGTGGTGCTGGTGTTGCACTTTGTACCACATTGCCGTCATTGCTGATGTTCTGTGATTGCTATGTGTGTGTGCTGCATTGTGGGGGAGTTGCCCCTGCAGCTCTGATTTTGTGTAGCCTTCTCCCTTTGAGGCGGGGTGCCTTTGAATTGTTTGCTTCTCTGGGCCTGATTTGCTTTTGACTTGGGTCATATGTGCTCTCGGACAGATTTTGTGGCCTGGTGCATTGTTTGTCTGCTGCGTGTATTGTACGGCATGGGTTGTAGGTGCACGTGGACATGTCGGAGTGTGACCTGCTCCTTTACGGATGTGATCCGCACTGGGCTACCTCCATGTCGATTTGTGGGCCATATAATTTTTTGGGGCTGCTGCCATGCTATCGGACAGGCAGTGTTGCTTGCATAGTCAGTGTGGGCCACAGAGCCGCTGCTTTGCTGGATTCAGCACATGTGCATGGGTCGGTTGTGATATTGGTGATAGGGGGGGGCCCCTCTGTGCACATTGTGGATGGGGGCCTACTTGGAGTTTCTATGTGTGCTGCAGTGTGCCAAGGCAATCAGGGACATGTTCCACGGTCATTGTGGGTGTGCTGTGTGCTACACGTAATTGTGCATGTGTGCCATTGTGCCCATCTCCCCCCGTACCCTCCGTCCCTAGTCGTTACTCACCCTGTTGCTGTTGGGTCAGGTCGTATCATGCTGTGTCCAGGCCCCCCAATCCTGCCACCGTCTCCTCTCTGCTGACTGTGGCCACCATTTGCTCCAGCTCATCCAGCTCCTCCTGTGTCGCAGGACTCCCACCTCCAGTCGCCGTTGCTGCCTCCCTGTTGGTGGCGAGCTTATGTTTGGTCTGCCTTTTCAGATCATGCCAGCTCCTCTTGACCTCCTCCAGTGACTTCCTCGACACTCCGACTGCATTGACGTTGGTAAAGATGGCCTGCCATATTTCGGTTTGGTTTGCCAGTGCCGCAGTGGAGGTGCCGAACAGTTGTTGATGATGTTCTATCACCTCCGTGACGATGATCCGGTCTTCCTGCGGACTAAACCCCGTCTTCCTCTTCCTCTTGTCCTTGCCCTTCCCCGAACGCGGGGTTCCTGGCTGGTCCTCAGTGGGGCTTGTGGTGTTCGGCTTGTCCTCTGCACTCGGTCCGGGTGCATCCATGTTGCTACACAGTTTGGAATCTTTTTGGGCTTTTTTTTTTCTTTCTTTTATGGTGCTTTTCCCCGCCGGACGCGTGGGATTTGCAGGCCTTTGGCTGGTGTTCGCTGATTTCTGTACCGCGATTGGCCTCATCGCATGTTTTTTTGCGTTTGCGTTTCGCATTTTTTGGGCGTTCACGATGACATTTGACGCGTTATCTGGTGACTATCGCATGCTACCGCCTTGTTGTGAATTCCACGTTGACACGGGGTTATTTTCCCGCGCTAGGCTGCGATATTTAAAGTTGCGTTACGCTACTCTTGCGGTAGTTATCACACGTTCTTGTGAATATACCCCAAAATGTTGGTGTTAGGTAGCAAAACTGTAAAACATTCATGGTCATTGTACTATGTGAAACTGGAAAAAGATGAGAAATGCACCCAAATGATCTTAACTTAGACCTGGCATTGTGCAAAGCAATCAGTTTGGTTACTTGGAATGTCTACACAATAATGGAAGGCTTAAGCTGATTCTAATTTATGGAAAATGGTCGGTCCATCCTCACACTAAAGAAGCAATTTCTACCAGAAGTATTTCCTATTAGTAATGGATTTTTCACCACGTATATATTTAGGTGGCTTGCCTACCCATATGCCAACTGAATGACCACTATAGAAAAGTCATTGGGCTTTCATTTTTCAGCTGTAATGCAGGCAATGAGGTCAGAGTTTGGCTTGTTGACCCTTAATGCTTTAGCTGAAACTCCATGTCAAAGGTAGTCAAAATGGAAGGAGAAATGTTTAATTGTCAAACATATTTGCATGCAGGTGAACTGCTCAGTGATGGCAGTAGGTTTACAGGGGGATTTAGAACAAAAATATTTGTGTGATTTATGTAGAAAAACAAATATTTATGGTGTTTGTATAGCACAAGAATAGTCAAGCAGAATCTTCACAGCACAAAGATTCTTTGAAGGTAAGGTAAAATGTAGCAGACTTTTGCTGGAGGCTCTTCAGACATTTTCCAAACATTTTGGAGTCCTCCAGTCCTAGAGGCAGATAGAAGGTGTTCCAGAAGGTGTTCCTCATTGATGAGCCTTGTCAATGTAAGGGCTGAACTCTGAAAAGATGGGACATTTGTTCCTTTTTTATCTGAACTTCCTTACATACAAAGAGGCAAAGCCTAAGCAAGAGACTCCTTATTTGTAAGAGTTCAATCAAAAAGCCTTTTGGGCTCCTGTATCAGATTTACAAGAGCAAATGGCTTGATTTAGAACTGCAACGAATTCACAAGCAGCACCTTGCTGTTATAAATCTGCACATTCTCTTGTGGAACATTAGCTCATGATTACATAATATTTTGCTGTAGAAAATTTCAACCAAGAAGTTTTGTGACCATTTACAAACTCTTTTCTGATCCTTTCCACTCTGGAAAAGGTCAAAGTTTGAGTCTAGCCAAGGGCTTCAGTAAATCCATATCCTGGATGGGAAAGGGTAAAAACCCTCCAAACTTCACAGGCCTAGAGGCATAGGTTTAATCTCAGCAAACATATTTAGCTGCAGGGAAGACAAGAAAAGGAAAAACGTTCCTTTGTACTGTAGGGCTGGCTTTTCAAAATGCACAACTGTGCTATTCTGATTAAATAATATTACATTTTTTGTATAATTATTTAACTTCATTACAAAACAGCAAGTGAGAAATACTTAAAAATAACAATAATGCATAATAACTTAAAACCAGATAGTACAGTAAGCTATAAACTGAATACCAAATCAGCATACCTTAGCGCAGCCCTGCTCCTAAAATGCACAAAATAAAAACTCAGTTAGTCATGAGGTGCATGGAAAAAAAAACGTTAGCAAAATATTGTTAGTTATATGGTGGAACTCACTTTTTTTCCTTGTTGTCGCCTTCCCTTTTTAATGAAATGCTGCTCAGTCATTTTCATAAATTTGACAAACCTAGTTGTCAACAGAAGATGGCTGTTCCATCCGGCAGGTAATAACTGGCTGTCTGAATGTAGGCATCTGTAGGTGGTTTAATGGATCGCTGTGTCATCTTTTGTCCTCAAGTGAAAACACAGGGCAGTCTAAAAAAATATACGTGAATAAATCATCTTTATAGTTACATGATTTACAAGTTTTTGCAATACGTGTTTCAGTGCCTGTCAGTTGAAAATCAAATATTGGTATTATATCAAACTGCAATGTCATCAATTTTGCATTAAACCTTGCCGGGAAAGTTGATATTAAGGGGTCAATTACGATGTCGTTAGGAAAGCATTCCGAAAGAATCAGCTCTGGAATGCTTTCAGTACGACTCGGATCCGGGAAGTCCAACTGACCGATTTTGATGCATCCCGATGCTTCCGGATACGATTCGGTCGGACTCTCATTGACTTCAATCGGAGCCTGTGTTCCGACCGAATACACAGGCTCCTATTGAAGAAAGGGGTGGTTGGGGAAAATCGTGCACCCTGTGGCGGGCACCCCATGGTGCCTGCCACACTGTGCATGGTTGGAAAGGGGGCCCATGGGTACCCCCACGTACCAGATTCGGAGGGCCTCAGGTAAAGAGGGGCTTGCTACAGGCCCCCAAAGTCAGATTCCGACAGCCGATTCATTTCGGAACAACCGATTTGGAAAGCCTGTCCAAATCTGACATCGTAAATGCTCAGCTGGAAACGCGCTCTGTAGACAGCAACGATTCGCCTCCTACCAACTCGGTTACTCCCAATGCCTTTCGGAACCGAGTCGGACAGTTTGACCGCTTCCAGGTCATCGTAATTGCTCGTTGGGAAACGTGTCCAAGTTGGTCAGAAAGGAGGGTTCCGAATTGGATTCAACCTAATCAAATGTAGTTCAGAGTCTTTCCTAACGACATTGTATTCGACCCCTAAGTATTGTTGCCCATGACTTTGGTTGCATGAACGTATTAGTACAAAGGAATGAGATATTTTACTATAAGCAACTTTATCCTCAATGAAACAAATAGCCCTAAGAGCTTTATTTATTAGAAATCTAAGTATTGAAGATTTCTCTGTTCAATCTCAATGATCTATAACTTTCAAAAGTTATAACACAGATTCCGAGGGTTTGGTCTACCGTCTCTCTCAATATCTCTTTCCACATTAAATGCTTCAGGGACAAGTCAGGGGCATTTTTTAGTTTGTGACACATTCTAACGTATGCTGCTTGTGGCAACTGTACTTGTTTGTTCAGACAATATTCCAACATTGTTTTTGCTTGTGATGTAGAGCTTGCTAAGGAAGATAAGCCGCCTTGTATCGGTGTTATATTGGGCCAAATCGAGAAACCTCAATAGTCTCCCTAATGATGCCTCTGACCCATAGGTCAGAAATGACAATCATTTACTTTTAACTGCTCTCTGGAGTCGTTCTAATGAAGGGCTGCTCTTTTTCTTCACTAAGGTGAGGAAGCCAAAAGAGGTGGATGTAGATTATATTGACAAACGTTGTTGGCAGAAGCTGTCTTTCTCATCTAACAAAATACTTAAATACTTAGGGGCATATTTACAAGCCCCTTGCGCCACTTTTGCGCCGCCGTTGCGTCACGCATGTGACGCAGCGGCGACGCAAACCATGCGCCGCGTTGCGCTATATTTACAACGTGACGCATCTAGGGAGATGCGTCACGTAGTAAACCCCTGCGCCACATGAAACCTGCGTCAGGTTTCATGTAGGCGTACCGGCGCAGGGGGGGGCGTTCCGGCGCAGGAACGCCTCGGACAAGTGACATAGTGAAATCTACGAGATTTCACGCAGTCACTTTTCCGACGCTGGTGCGTCAAATCCTTACGCCTGCTTCAAGCAGGCATAAGGATTGACGCACCATGTTAGGGATAGGGAAGGTTGGCACAGTGCTGGAGTTGCGTCGCGCTTGTGACACAACTTCAGCACTGCGCCAACCTTCCGCCGGCAGATGCGTCACGCATCTGCTTATCCTTGCGCCACGATGCGCCGGATTGTAAATGCGGCGCATCGGACGTGGCGCAAGGGTAAACTTGCGTGACGCATTTTCCCTGGCGCATCCCTGCTGATATGCAGGGATGCGCCAGGGAACGTAAATATGCCCCCCATAGCATAACACTCACCAAAGTTGACTATTTATGAACCACGAGCAATGCTTATTTCTTTTCCTCCTTATGATCACAGGGTTTTTTTTTTTAATCCAGATGTAGCTCCCTGTAATTATGGACACAGATCTCTATTTAACAGTTAATTTAATTGAACATTTGGTAAAGGACAACTTAAAAAAAGAAATCACATAACTTTTACAGAATTACTCCTGAAAAGCTATGACAAGGGCAGCGTTCCAAAAGTACTCCTCCAACATTTTGTGCCTTCCACAAGACATAAATCTATATCTAGGCTATGTTGTGGATCTACGGGTGTAAATTAACAATTGTATAGTCACATACAGAATTTCAATCGTGGGGCATGCTAATGATTTGTTGAGTTGCCCAAGATTTCTATATGAGCTGCTCTGGAAAGACATATGAAAGTAGGAAACGACAAAAATATGATTTATACAGTGGATGCTGAAATGTATTAATTTTAAAATCTGAAAACTAATGATGAATTTAACGTAAAGGGACTCACTTTTTAATATTGGTATTATGATTATGTGGAAAGATGGACACGTTTTTGAAACTATAGTATCTTGATCTATGTTTCTGCAAAGATTTGTCATCCAACTAAACAATATTTTATTATTTTTGCAAATGTAAAGCTTTTCAAAAAAGTTCATTTGTTTTCGCACTTAACCGAACTACTTAAAAGCACTTTCATGCATGTGCACAAAGGGGTGTGTGAGCAAGGTCTCCAACTGCACAACTCAGTATGATTCAAGTGTGTCCTAAGATGTGAATAGGCAAGATGGATGCCCAGTGGGGTGTCATGTTTTTCAACTATGTAACTTTATTGATTGCCCAGTGTAGACTAACGACATAGCAAGGGGTGGGAATAGGTTATCAATGTATCTTGTGGTGATAAATGGGCTCTGTTTTCACATCGAAGAAGGAAATGTATCAATCCATGCTGTGGTGACACTGGGAACAATATCTCCTGCCAAGGCTTATTAAGCTGCAGAAAAAGAAAAAAAAATTCTTTGACAGCATACTCACCAATGCTCGCACAGGGAGCTTCCTACTGATGGAGAATGCATGAATAATTTAGTTAAAAAAATGAGTATAGGTAGTGAACCAGGTTTATCTGATGCCGGTCACGAGGAAGAAGTTATTCAATTTGTTGAATAAACATATTTAGCGAATATTTTTTTTTATATTTCTAACACTGTTTTCATGGTATCTATCTAATTTCCTCTCTATTTTATTGAAATAGAAATTGAACGAAATTAACTTGCTGTTTTCAAATTACCTAAAATATGCATATAACTATTGTTTGTGTTGTAGTGATTATATCATCGCAAAAAAAATCTAAAAAGTCTAAAAGTGAATCATCGGAAAAAAAAAAATTTAACATCAGGAGGTATTTTAGTCATTGCTTTTTTTTTATAAAATCACTCGCTTTTTGTGAAAAAAACCTGAAAATAATAATTATTGCTTCTACTTATAAAAGAACATTAACCCTTCTCTGTTTTAGCAGTGAAATTTTCCAGGCTCAGCTTTTCCCAGTTTGCTGTTGGCCGTTCTGAAAAATCACGGGACATTATTAAAGAGTGGGTGATTTGAAACTACTTATACAGCACCAGACGTTTTTTGGAAGCTAATTATTTTTGTACAATCCCCTCTTCAAACCAGTTGTATAGGTGTAACGTGTTTATTCATTCAGCTTATGTATTTGCAATCAAGGAATCATGTACTCTGGGATTAATTTCTTGACTTCAGAAAATGCTTAAAAAATCTTAGTTCAAGGTTTTCCGTCGCTTTTGCAATGAGAACCGTGAATTTGCATGTATAATTATATAATTTAATTTCTACTTTCGAAGGCACAGAAATGCGAGACATAATCAATACTGTTGATTTTTAAATATTCTGTGCACTTGCAATGAACCCAGATTAACTATCTTAAAATGCAAGGGTCGCGAACTGTCTGTGCTACTATCGTCTTCATTATGTATGCATGCGAAAATGATGCTTACTTATGCAAATCTGTCCAGTGCTTCACTCAGACAACCCGCGGCAGAGACAGCGCCTGAAGTCTGTGTGGAACATGATAATAATCCCACCCTCTATTTCCACATCTAAATTATCATAGTGAGTCAAGCACAAGAGCAGAAACATAAGCCATAATTTGGACACACTCCTGTGCAATCCATTACTACATAAAGTAGATTTTACCATTTATAATGTTATTTATAAATATTCTGGGTGTACTACTTTCAGTAAAGTCGAGACTAATCACACTAGTGTGCACCGTTGGATACTTGACAAGGATTTACTAATTAAATCAAGGGGCATCTGTTAATCGATATCAATTTACTAAATCACGCAGAAAGCTTGCTAAAAAACTTATTTTGGAAATGTTTGTATTTTAATATGCACGATGCAGTGATTTGGAGAGTAAATGTGTATTTATTTATAGTTGTTTTGAGCATGGTCACTTTAAGGGAATTTTCTACCCCCTACTCTAAAATATTTAAATACTCCTCCCCCTCTACCTCCCATACTCATGTCTATATCTGTGAGCCAAAGGTGCTAAAGTGCTTGTCAATACACCCCACGTAAAGATTCACCGAGCTATCAATTTGCAAAAGCCCAAACTCCAGCAAAAAACCTTCCACAGCACAACAATAAATTAAGTATGCACACACCAAAATAATTGAACAACAACCCCACAAAATGAAAGCATAACCATGCACCAAGGGCCCATTGGATGTTGCAGAATACCCTTTTCATCAAAAAGACTTACCACTTGTACTCACCAAACAACTCAATTATCATCATTCACTTAATCCACACTATCCTCCACTCACTCTTCCTGCTGGAACAAAGGAAATTCAAACACAACATTAACAACCAAAATAAATTGCACTACCCTATTACACCTTCCCAAAAATTCCCCTTACTCCTGCAGCAGATTATTTGACCTCATTCTTATGTCAAACTTTGATTCAAACTATTTGTCAACCATTGACCACACCTTCACTTAGAGGCCTGAAGTCCCCCCTCCATGCAATGTATGGCAAACATTACCACCCCATAAGCAAAATCAAATTATTTTCTGACTCAATTTAGCCCACCCTAACATGAATTTAGCAAGACCTCTTCACCCATACGCTCATTCAGTTCTGCTGTTCTTTGACTATTTGAACAAGATTGTGCACTTCCCTGCAACATCGTTCCTTAAGCAAACAACACACCATTAGCCAGAACTGATGCCATTCATACATGAAACACAGTGATGTATACCCACTAGGAGAGGTGCCCAACCCCCTCATTACTGACAGAATCGCACCCTAAAAACTAACGTCCAGTCTTGAGCATTGCTGTAACCAGCCTTAATCCTTGCACTACAAATACTTATATACATTTGTCTCCATCTGTCCTTACTGACTGTCCTGGACACTAAATTTAATATACTCGTTTCCTTACACGGTACTATCCAATTTACTCTCATGGCATAATATATTGCCTATATCTCTAATCCGAGTTCACTTTTAACCGACTATTCATTGTCTCTTTATTGCCCCTGAACCCTGAAACTTTTTCTCCTTGGCATCTGCCTTGTTCCAGCCTCCCCTCAACCATACTAGTATGTGACCTTTAAGTTGCCCATTCCAATAGTGTATTATTATAAGATTTTTTCACATTAATCTCAAATCATGTTGTACTTTCCACATGCACCTGCCCCTCCCAACTCCAAAACCAACACTCCTGTCCCCTACGTATCCCCAGTGATTCAACCAGCTTTCAGAATCTTCCTGTTCAGTAACCCACAGTGGACCCAACCACTGCCTCATCCTACCATCTAGTCTACCACCTAACCTGTTTCTCCTAATCTGCAGCTAGAAGTATCAAGTAGTGTTAAAAATACATGCACTCCCTATACCTACAGCCTATTAGATTCCATTTAGTTAAGGCAGATATTTTCTCACCACTAGTGTCAATAAACACCAAAACAAGGACATGCCTTACCACTGTGGATCTTTCCATCTCTATTAACAGCATGATCCAGTGTAATCCAGCAATAATGCTCAACACAACACTGATATTTGTGTATCGTTTGTGGCATTAACTGGTCCATTAACTAAGCTCCATTTCAAATGTACAGAGTTTCAATAATATTTCATGCTAAATACATTCAAACACTTGCATATGAATGCCAGCTTCACATATCTCTCTCAATGTCCGAACTTGGTGGAGCATAAGTGTGGTTCATCTGATCTGTTATCAATACAGTCTTTTTTTCATTTAGGTATATCTTGGCTGAATTTCCTATCTATATATGTCTTTGTTGAAATGTATATAGGACCAAGTCTAGCATATTTTTGTAGCATCCTTCCAACCCTGGCACTAGCACCAGTATGGGAGTAAGCGTTGCTTATACCTCTCTTCTTTCATTAAGCTTAGTAAGGAAGTTGAGAGCAATTTACCATCACCCACATTTTGTTAATGCTGATACCAACAACTAATGTAAGTAGAGAAATTTCAGAAAAGTGGTAATAATGCACACATAATGTATGCAGATACTGCTTACACATTTTAGCCTTTATTTTAAATGTGTAAAACTGGTGAGATACACACTCAATATAAAACATATATTATATTTAAACAAGGGTTTTTCATTCCTGCAATTACACTACAGTATAAAGGACTAGACAGTATTTCACACAGTGCTGCTTTTGCATTTATATTCTCTAGATTTCCATACTGTTTTCAGTATCAGAATATTCATGCATATGGGAATTATTTTTAAACTCTAGTAATATGAATTACCTTTGAATTAAATGCCCTTCCTCTCTAGATACTTTAATACTATGACATCTTTGTGGAGCTGGTTCATGTCTCGTGGCACAAAGGGGTTACTAGGCAACAATTATGTCATCGTTTACCTTTGATGTCACAGGGCTTAACCTACTAATGGGCCAAAAGCTCAGTACAAAAAGTACACCTTTTTAGCACTTGATCCTTTAGCGAAGCACGGCGATCCAAGTTTACTCAGGGAAGTGGTGTTGGGTTAGAGACTAAAGACTCAGCAAGGTAACAGTAGTGTGCCATAAATCATTGTCCAGCCAGTGATTTATCCTTAAAAGAAGAAAGTACCTCATCAAGGTAAAACAGAATGCCATGCATCTAATAACGGTATCTGCACAATGTTCTGGGAGCAAACAAAGTGTTGTAAGGTTCAACAGGGCCTGTGCACAAAGTCTCCATTTTGAACTACAAGTTTAAACTTGACATTTTTTTTAGACAGTGACTTTTTACATGCCTTGCACTTACACAATAACATACTTAAAAAGTATTCTGCTTGCAGCACATGTCCTAGTAAGCATTTTATCATGACATTTGTTCACTCTGTCCCACACTAATGAACACTGAACATGTTGCCCTTGCTTTTAGTTGCCTGGTTGGAGACAGAATCGAAAGGCAAATAATCACATCAGCATTGCACCTCTGACACAGTGCGATCGGATCATTGCTTTGATGAACCACATTCTGCAGAGGCGCACTTCTATGGATTATCCTAGAATGCTTGCCTGTGCCTGAGATGCAGCCCTACTGACTCTAATCTCTGTCCTGCTGAGGACAGCAGCCTGCTCTACACCAGATCGGCCTCCTGATACATCACACTCAGGTATGGGGATTTGGGTTGTCCCAAGGGATCTGGCAGAGGGTGCTCCCACTATGCTATAGGTAGTATGAGGTAGGAGTATACCTATGATATATGTTTTATATATTCATATAATCACACAGTAACATTATAATGGTTGAACTGTTTATCTTTTGCACCGTTCTTGTAATGCTCATTACAATGCTTTGTTCCCTCCTGCTAATAATTGCAGTTCATATTTTTTACACAAAGAATACAATTGCTTAAATAAATGTTTGAAATGCCAATTTTTATATTTCTTGTGTCTCCCTTTGGGCATGCCTGAGTGATAATGAAAAAGGTAGATATGTTTCCACAATTTCTTTAAGGGAATTAGAGTGGTCATTTTCTGAGATTGCAGATACCATCTAGTACCCTGTGAGATTAGGCATCCAGATGGTGCATTGTGAGCTAGTTAGGAATTGGGCCTACATAATCTGATGATATGTGTGGACTCAGTCCCCATATTTTGACGTTTATGTTGTCCGGATACACAGTCCTACTTAATTCGTAGGAACCATATGACAAATGTCTGTGGCTAATGGTTATTAATGTTCCCTTCTAGAGTTCCGGAACCCTTTTCCTATAATGAACAGGCCCTGACTCCCACAGGCTCTTTATCCCTGATCCATAAGCTGTCCCAGTGCATAATTTGATTTGCAGCCAGTGTGTCATACTTTCCTTAAAGGACAGCCACTTCACCCCTATTGGAAATCCTTCCTCTTAGAAGTATCCCTGCCCATGTGCCTTCTCGCAGTAAAGGTTCACAACTCAAGTCGAGAATTTGGATGCTGGCTGAATGTCTCACCCTTTAGAACTATGCTTCACCACACTGGTGACACCTGTGAGCTTTCAGTAGGTCCCATCTTTCAGAAGACCATGCATGCAGGCCTCTAGGAGTTGTGTCCTGAAAGTAGGAGCTGAGCTTGGCCCTTGGCAGCACTGACAAAAGTAGTTGGACACAGTGCTCCCACTCCTTGTGGCTCCAGATGGGGGAATCTTCCATGTGTTGCCTCAAGAAAGGCTAATCAGGCACTAAAATCAACCACCCAAAGGATTGGAAAGCCCATACCATCTAGTCAGATATTAACATCTGATTCAAGTGAGAAGTCTTACTGTAGATCGTTGCAGGCTGCAGTTGTTACCGGGTGCCTGAGTACCAAGATACTCTGGCCGTGGGGGCCAACTGTCACTCAAGTAGAAAGGGGTTGATCTGACCATACCTCCATCACAATGAGATCTCAATCATGGTTACTTACTCTTGTGATGCAGCTACTGGGACAACATGGTCATGGGGGTTGCAATTTGTTATTCTTTGGCCTCTCACAATGAGTGGTCTCCACTCAGGGCAGCGTACCTCAAAGTAGGTCTCATATCGAAAGGAGACTCAGCTCGCACAACAATAGTGGAAAAAGACAACAGCCAGCTCACCATAGAGCTTGACAGATCATTCGGTCTGCAACTTCACAGTCAATGCTCTGTTAGTGCTGCTGGGTTGTGATTCACTGATTTTAACTACTGGCTCAATGACTCACTTGGGGGGCCTCAGTCTGTCGAATTATCAGACCTCTTAACTAACATAAATTTTGTACAACATGTATCTTCTGCTACCCATGTTAAAGGGCATGTATTGGACCAAGTGTGGACTACCAATTTAAGTTTATCAACTCCTGTGACCCTCCCCTGTATATGGTCAGATCACTATTTTATAAAATTCACAGTCACACATTCCACGTCTGGCAAAACTCCCACAGCTGAAGGGAGGTTGGCCAGGAAATGGAAGGTCCTCAAAAAACAAGAATTCCATGTTACACTGGCCGATACAGCCCCAACTCCGGACCCAGATGTTAATATAGTCGAGGCAAAAGTCTCAGCGTGGCTACATTCTGCAAGCGATAAGCATGCCCCTCTCAAAAAAATAAAACTGGCTCGTCGATACGAGGCCCAGAGATGGTTCTCCCCTGAATTAAAATCCCTAAAATTGACTCTCTGCCAATTGGAAAGACAGTGGAGGTGGACGTACTCCTTGGAAAGTAAAGCCCCCTATTCGGCAGCACAGAAAGAATACAAAAAGGCCATACAACTGGCAAAAGCAGCCCATTTCTCCGCCAGAATCCCAAATACGAATAGGAACTCTAAGGAGATTTTTTCAATTGTTAACGAGCTATCCAATCCAGATAGACTCTCACTCAAGGCTAAACCAACTCAAGCCCTTTGTGATTCCTTGAACAACTATTTTATTAACAAAATCGCCATTATCAAAGCCAGTATCCCAAAACATTCCCCCACTGAGACTTCTTCTGTCACATACTGTAATCCTGTTAAACTCGAATCCTTCCCGGTCATTAGTATGAAGGCCTTTCGGGATCTCTTGGCGAAAGTCAAATCTGGAACCCCCACTGACTGCTGCCCACCGTACATTCTAAAGGAGGCCATGTCAGCTCTCCCTAGTACTGCCCTCGCCCTCCTGAATGAATCTCTGTCCCAGGGGCGGGTCCCTAAAGCCTTTAAGGAGGCAATTGTTGTCCCCTTGTTGAAGAAACCTGGGGCGGACCCCCTGTGCCTGCCGAATTATCGGCCCATCTCTCTGCTCCCTTACCTGGCCAAAGTATTGGAGGCACATGTGGCGAGATGTCTGTCGGATTTCTTGGAGCAGTCCAATTACTTAGATTCCCATCAAGCAGGTTTTCGACCTGCACACTCGACAGAACCAGATATTAGCGGTCCTGGACAGGCTACGGGTCAAAGCTGATAAAGGTTCCCCCCAGGCCCTGGTGCTGTTAGATCTCTCAGCCGCCTTTGACACGGTCGACCACAAGTTACTGGCAGACCGTGTCAGGCTGGCTGGCATCCAGGGCACAGCCTTGGGCTGGATTACCTCGTTTTTAGAAGATCGCTCCCAGGCAGTCCGTACATCTCAGTTTATGGCACCGAGGCGTAGCACAACCTGTGGGGTACCGCAAGGATCGTCCTTATCCCCCCACCTGTTCAACCTTTACCTTCGCCCCCTGATCCATTCACTGATGGAAAGGAATGTGACTACATTTAACTACGCCGATGACCTTCAATTGATATTCACCATCGATAATTCAGCTGAATCAGTTAGTGAGTTCCAAGCGACCATGTTGTACATCCGTCATTGGATGGATCACAACCACCTAAAGCTTAACCCGGGGAAGACGGAGTTAGTTCTGACAGGGGGTAGTCAGCTGTTCTGGGGCCCCCACTATTGGCCTACGGAACTTGGATCCCCGCCTACTCCCTCTCCAGCTGCTAAAACACTCGGTGTTACCTTAAACAACGAATTATCATTGAGTACACAAGTTGGCTCAGTGATTTCAACCTGTTTCTTTCAGTTACGAAAGATCAGGAAGATCAGTCGCTTACTAACCCAAGGAGCCCTGGTACAGGTTGTGATAGCCATGGTTCTGTCACAACTGGACTATGCTAATTCAGTTTATTTAGGTATTCCACTTTTTCTGTCCAAACGGCTGCAGATTGTCCAGAATCAAGCAGCCAGGCTGATACACCAGCAACCTAGATGCCAACCCACTTCCCCTCTCCTCCGGAAACTTCATTGGCTCCCTATTCCTCAGCGCTGTGCTTTTAAAACAGGATGCCTGATTTTTAAATCCTTGCATGGGCGCAGTCCTAAATTTATTGATGACCTTATTTTAAGGTATACACCCACTCGCAACTTACGCTCAGCTAACCTGGAACTCTTGATCACCCCCACCTTTAAGCGGAAACGTGTGGGAGGAAGTAGATTAGCCTCTCTCGCCCCAAGACTGTGGAACTCCTTCCCTTTAGAGATCCGGTCATGCACTGACTTGCTGGGTTTCAGAAAAGCTCTCAAAACATGGCTATTTGCACAGGCCTATGATTAGATTAAAATCCTTTCTGGTCGCGGTTGATCCTTATGTTAGCGCCATGAAACCAATTGGTGTACGTGCGCTTTATAAATTCCGTATAACATAACATAACATAACATTTCTGAGCAGCTCATTGCTGCAGGGATACCACCAAAACCCCTTTTTCCTGAGTGATATCTTCTTCCATCAAGCCCTCTTCCAAGCATTTCCAGCAGATTTGAGTCTGGACTTTCAGGTTTGTTCCTGACCTGGGAGGTGGATAGCAGCACATAATACCAGCCTGGAAAACATAAATCTTCTACAGTTCACTAATGTAGACCAGCTAGCACCGGTCAGTGAGAAATCTGTGGGACACTGATCTGGGGAAAATATCCAATATTTATACAGAACTAGCAGATTACAATGTGGATCTCAGGGCTCCTCTTTTCTGTGGGTTATATCTGGTTTCAGAGGAGTGGGTTTCACTTCACATTAGCTACTAGCCACTTGCATTTGTTCCACAGATTTGTTAGGAAGGAGTGTGAAACTGAGTTGAATAATAGGGGCTTGTAAGACAATGGCACACAAGGAGATTGGCTTCCCTTACTAAGTTCATTCACAGAGATCATCTGTTCACATGAATGGAGAAGTCCTTACATTTCCAAAAGGTTACTGGCACCTTATTTCCCTACACAGAAATGTAGTCTAGTATAAATGGCTATGAGGAGTGTTATTTGGGCTACCAAACATAAACCAATCCACTTCTCTGTCCAACAGGCTTTCTACATTCA
Organism: Calotriton arnoldi; assembly: GCA_963921515.1. Classification (NCBI taxonomy): domain Eukaryota; kingdom Metazoa; phylum Chordata; class Amphibia; order Caudata; family Salamandridae; genus Calotriton; species Calotriton arnoldi. The sequence goes on along the minus strand of CAWUFW010008464.1, from coordinate 739,515 downwards.
CACAGAGGATCTCAAATGGATTCCTGTGTACCTGCAGTCACATTCAGTTCAAACACTTCATACTCACCTCATCTAACAATTACAGAGCGTTACATGGATGGAGCAAAGAACCCTCGTGAAAGGGATTGTGGGAACCCTTTTAATGGCAGAGGCCAGTATGCCACTCTTCTCATGGAGGTAATAGAAGAATAGTATATTTTTTAATGTGTACTCATAGGCACCCACCAGACAAATATGGAATGGAAGATGTCTGAATATAAGGTAATGCAACCTTTCAATACACTGAGAGATGGTTTAACAGGCATCACATGTTCATAAATCATTATCCCTATTGAAAACATTGTACCCCTTACTTTTATCCTCAGATTTGAAACATGTCTAACATTCTTCACCTGACACCGCTGATCCAGCGCAATATTAGCCACCGCATTCATACACCATATACTCACTTGGGCCCATACATTCACACTACACTAATACTTACGCTGGGTGTCAGATGTACTCTTTTATCAAAGTCCCTGCTACCAATTACCTTCTGATTGAAGAGTAATAACTTACCAATGGATCCTTTGCTAATTGGGAAGTTTAAAATGAGTGACATTCATTATATTACATAATCCTGAAATAACCACTGAGTCAGGAAGTTTTAAAAATGTTTATCTAAAGTTTTGGCAGAGTAAAATACAGAAAACACGGTACTTGATTGAAATTACCCAAGAAAATGCAAAGACATGATATTGCTAATAAATGACGGTGTTTAAGGAAGAGGAGAAGATAGAAACAGCAGCGCAACTAAAGGTTGCAGTATAATTACCTAATGCGAGAACCAAGCCCCTTAGCCAAGGAGTTGGAAAAGAAAGGACCCAGGAAGGATGAAGAGTAAAGACTTCTTCCAGGATCAGGACAGGACCGGTGACCTCTCTACAACGACGCCTGCGCCGTTCCCCTCTCTGATACTCGACTTCTCTCAATTCTCCCGTCTAATGGACTCCGCCGCCCCTCCTCAGGACCTCTTCCGGACAGGAATTCAGTCAGCAACCGATCAGCTGGGCAGTCTGGAGCTCTTCTGTCAGCATCTCCGCTCTCCTGCGCTTCGTGAAAATATGCTCTTCTCTGACTAATTTACTAATGCTATATTCTATTATACCCTTCTACGCCCATATACCTCCCCTTAATGTTGCTAAAATATGGGACCACTACTTCTGATTGGACAGGGACAGGAGGTGGATTCTCGCACCATGTCAATTTGGCCTAAATTGTAAAGCCTATTGTCTTTACGTTCCCTCCCCTTCAAATTAATACATTCGCTTTATTTCCCACCCGTCTCATGACAAATGTTATATATTTTACAGAAGAAAAGTAACAATTTGTTCCGCCGGAAACCTTGGGTACATCATCTTCGGCCAATAGGTCGTGGCCTTGGGAGACGTCCAAGTTGACTTCACTTGGCAGGCATACAGGACACATGCGCAGAACCCTCTGTCTCTCGAGATTCAAGACACCAACCCAGGCCCAAGTTTACGAATTACTAAAAGTGCAAGAAGAAAATATTAAAATCACAAATAAAAAGTTTCACTGTATACCCACTTTCCCTAACTCTATTCCCATTTAATCATAATACTATCCTGCATTAGTAGCATTAAGAAAACGATAATTTAATAATGACATAAGAGCAAGCTTAAGCATGTGAAAACATTTAGCGGGCATTTTAATACACACTGCGCAGAAGCAGAAGTTTCCCACCAAGCAAAGAAAGACGTCACACCATGTGATCAGGTTGCGACATGCGCAATGAAGTCCCGCGCTTTTAGCGGCCATCTTGGTTTATGGACAAGCGTTATTCATTAGTAAAACACATAGGCAAGCGTCTATCCCTTTCGTGTTTGTGAATGAAAGGATTAGTTTTGACAGTACACATTTTAATATATTAATACTATGAGGAAGATTGCATACAAGCAAGTTTCAATTTTGAAACCTTGCTCCATCAATCCCCTCTCTGATGACGTTTCTGAGCCATCAAAATACTACCCTCAATCAGATGCCAACTTCTAGCAATTCGTTTCATTCTCAATTTTACTTTTTCTATTCTTACACTCTCCTTTTAATTTCTTGTATAAATCACTTCTCCATTCTTCTAGTTCGATTTCATCTAGTTTTCTCTTCTTTCCTTTTCCTGTCACTTTATATGTCCCATTCTTTCTACAGCATTTGCACCATATTGTTATTGCTAAAATTATTATTGCTATCCCTGCTAAGGGTACTAATATTTGACCTATAAGTCCTTTCCCTATATTAGCAAACCAGGTTCCAATTGACGATATACTATTTGTCAATCTTTCCCATACACTATCAACTTCCAGTGGTTTAAGTTCTTTCTCAAGTTTAGTTATGTTCTGAATGTACGTTCCAATTTCTGCACTCTTATCAGGAATATAAGTGCAACAATGTTTTGTCTTCAATAATTTACAGACTCCTCCCTCTTTTGCCAATAGAATGTCAAGAGCAAGTCGATTTTGCATCACCATAGATCTAATCGCAACCATCTCCGTATTAATCATTAGAAAACCTCCAGCAGTATCCGTTGATAAACGATCAACCACTGTAGATAATTTACATATTTTCCTTGAGTTCAGAATTATTCCCACTGAAGGTATCAATGCACCAAATATATCACCTATAATTTCTGAAAAACTAGCTCTTTTTCTACGTACTAACTCATTAGTGTTTTCATTGCTTCCAGTGTTTCTTTTTACGTGGTATATCTTTGGAAAAACTATTCCAAAATAACAACTTCCATACCACCTTGCAGGAAGCCTAAAGTAAGCCTTATTCCCACATACATAATAGATTCCAGGAAAAACTGAATCTGTTCCTCCTTTGAGTCCCCAACCTCCAATAATTAAAAAATTGTGTTCTCATTCACTGGTACCGATGAAAACATTGTTATAATCAGTCTTTAACCTATGAAGACAAATTTTCCCTTTCTTTACGAAATCCAGAGCCATTGCAGCTTGAGCTTTACCAGGTGTATAACTCCCTTCTTTCTTCGCCCAAGGTGGCAACTGAGCCTTATGCTCTGAAGCTTTCTTTTGAAAATCATGTCTTCTATCTTCTACTAAATTCAAAAATATCTTTTCTTCTTCTAGTAAAGAACATGTTAGATTGTGTCTATGTGCATGTGTTATGTCTATCGATTTCATTGTTAAGAAATACTCTCCCATAAACTGTGCGTCTTGACTAGTAAGCACTGGGTTCATACTTTTGCGAATCGGAACCTCAGAAAATATCACATCTAAATTTGAATAATAATATTGTAGCCTACCTGTTCTATAAAATAAACTTGTTAATACACTACATGAGATGCCATATGTCAGTGGTAAATGATGATATGTTAATCCTTCCGCTACTGATTCAGGTAACTTCATACAGACATAACAATTACTAACTTCCATTGTGTCTACATACTGAAATAATAACTTCGTGAAAACATTTAAACTAGTGTCGTTATCAGCTATTTCATGATGAATTTCTGCCTCATCTTCTGCCATTAATTCTACTCTACTGCCCTTCATGTTTGCTGTCCTTCCTTTAGTTTCATTATTTATTTTCTCATCTATTATCATAAGGTAAGGAATTGCTACAATCAGGACTAACCATACTATAAGCACCAATACTAGACTACATATGCAGATTGCACAGCATCTCCTACAACAATTTCGTTTTGGTCTCCCAGTAACTCTATCATCAGGCATTTTTCGACAAGGAAGATTGCTCTTCTTATCTCTTCTTCTTTTCTTTAGATGATTCTTTTGTTTAGTCAGGGTGGTCTTGTTTCTTCTTCGTATGTTAGTTCTGCACTTGTTCCTTCACCACCACTGTCACTTGACTCTGAGCTTTCAAAATCTTCAAGAATGATATAAGTCCAGTCAGGACCTTTGAATTTGTTATTCACAAGTCTCAGTCTTTTACTTTTTCTTTTTCCTGACTTTTTCTCTTGTTCAGTTTGACTTGTTACTTCAGGTACTTGTTCTGGATCTTCACTTCTGGTTGTTATGTGGTATTTTACTCTTTTAATGACACTTGGCCAATGATCTCCTTTTCTTGTTTTCTTTGTTGGCACTGTTTCTTTGTTTACGTCTTCAGAGATTTCGTTATTTTCACTGCTCAATACTGTTTTGTTTTCTTTGATTATTGTTTCTTTTGTTTGTTCTTTTTCAGGTCTGATTGGTTTCTTTTCAGCAGCTTCACAATGACTTTCAAAATGTTGGCTTTGTTCCTTTTTTATTTCTTTATGTTCATTTGTATTAACTCCTTTTTCTTTAGTGAATTCTTCTTGATCTAACTGCTTCTGATCAGGGCTTATCGCACTGTGAACTTCTGCAGCCTGACCTGATTCTTCTAAACCTGTCTTTCCCTGTGTAAAGTCAATTAAATCTTCACTGTTTTTAGTCCAATTTTCTTTCCCTATCTGATTTAGTTCAGGATCTTTTACTATCTTTTCTTCTTGATCCTGAACTTCTTCTTCTTCACCTATCTGATCTTCTTCAATTTCTTCCAATTTTGTTTGATTTCTCGTTCTGTAATATACTTCAGGAACTTCTACCACTGGTATCCAATCCTGACTTGTGCTCGGTTGTTCTCCGTCAGCTTCTCTCGAACCTCTAGCCTGAGATTCCTCAGCTGGGCAACCTTCAGCTTCTTCAGTGATTGGCGTTGTCTGTGGATTCTCTTCTTCAGGTTCTGGTACTCTCTTTGTATGGCTTACATGAATCCAATTAGGAAATCTTGCACACTTCACTGCTGTATTGGTGGTCAATATGACTTGACAAGGTCTGCTCCACCTGGGTGATAGACACGTTTCTCTGGTGTGATTCTTCACTACCACCCAATCACCAGGATTCAGATCATGTTCTAGTTCAGGCTGCCTGGAAACTGCGTCTTCTCCAACCTGATGAGAGACAGAACGCACTAGGTCAGCCAATCCTTTGCAATAATCCAAAACCATATCATCAGATATATTCACCAGTTTGTTTGTGGGAACATGTGTTTGTCTCATTGCTCTTCCCATCATTATTTCGTGGGGGCTCAATCCTGTCGTTCTGTCAGGTATACTTCTGAGTCCCATCAAGACAAGTGGCAATGCGTCTGGCCACTCTAATGATGTTGATGCACACATTTTTCCCAATCTTGACTTTATAGTGCCATTCAATTGTTCAACCACTCCAGAAGCCTCTGGGCGATATGCACTGTGCAATTTCTGTTTAATTTGAAATGCTTCACAGATTATCTGGATCACTTCGCTATTAAAATGTTTTCCTCTATCTGATTCCAAAGATACTGGGAAACCAAACCTAGGTATGAGCTCTCGTAACAACAGTTTTGCAACTGTAATACTGTCATTTCTCCTAGTAGGGTAAGCCTCCACCCACTTTGAAAACATTCACACTATGACTAGTACATATTGTAATCCTCTGCATGGTGGTAACTGTATGAAGTCGAACTGGAGTCTTATAAATGGGCCCTCTGCCTTTCCAATTTTCCCAAACCCAATTATCGTTTTCCTGCCTGGATTATGCATTTGGCAAGTTAGACATCTCTGGCAAAGACTCTCTGCAACAGCCCTGAATTTGGGATTGTACCAATTTTGTCTGAACAGCCTAATCATTGCATCTCTCCCTATGTGTGAGTCTCCATGGTGCATTCTAGCCATTTGTGATAGTAAACAGTCTGGCATGACTGGTCTGCCATCTGCACTGATCCACACTTCATCTTCTCCTCTTTGGGAGCAACCCACTTTGATCCACAAATTCTTCTCACTTTCATCAACCTCATCTTGCAATTTCTTCACTTTATTCCAAGTTTCAGGTGGCATATACAGCATAAGTTGGCAGCTGATTCCCATTCTTTCCACTCTCTTATTGACTGACGTTCTGGTTTTGGCACACTGTTGAGCCACCAAGTCTGCATATCTATTGCCGACTACCACCCAGTCATCTCCTGACTGGTGTGCGGCACATTTCACCACAGCCAATTCTTTTGGTGATTGTATTGCTTCTAGCAATTCCCTTACAAATTGTCCATTTTTAATGGGGGATCCTGAAGAAGTCATGAAATCCCTCTGCATCCACAGTTGGCCAAAATCATGCACAACCCCGTAACCATATTGACTAGCAGTAAATATGGTCACTCTCTGATTCCTCCCAATTTTGCAAGCTTTTATCAAAGCAATCAATTCAGCTACTTGTGCAGATTTGACTCCTGGTAAATAGGATGCTTCAACTATTCCAGTTAATTCACATACCGTTTCATTTCATTTCATACCGCATAGGCAGCAGTTAGTTTACCATATTCACGTCTTTGACATGAACCATCGACAAATAGCTCCCTGTCTGGCTTTTTAAGAGGCTGTTCCTCTATGTCTGGGCGTGGTTTTGTACATAATTCTGTAATTTGTACACAATCATGTTCATCTTCTTCGTCATCTTTATTTGTTTCATGATATGGGTCTGGCAATAAAGTTGCTGGATTTATTATTGTACACCTTACCATGGTCACATTTTCAGCACCCATTATTATCCTTTCATATTTAGTCAGCCGACTAGGAGTAAGATGCTGAGTTCGGGTTCTTGTCAACAGAATGACAACTGCATGTGGAACATACACTTTTACAGGATGTCCCATCACAATTGACTCACTTTGTTCAATGCTCAAACACGTCGCTGCTACTGCTTTTAAGCATCCTGGCAACGCGGCTGCTACTGGGTCCAATGTAGCAGAAAAATATGCTATAGGACGTCTGTCTAGTCCATGTCTCTGAGTTAGGACAGAAAGTGCACAATGTTCTCTCTCTTGACAGAATAATGCGAATTCTCTTTTATAATCAGGCATGCCTAAGGTAGGTGCTGAACAAAGTGCGTTTCTTAATTTTACAAAAGCTTCTACACTTTCATCCTCCCATTCAACAGGGTCCTTTGCTTTCTTTTTCGTCATGTTAATTAAGGGTTTAGCCAACATGGAAAAATTTGGTATCCATTGTCGACAGTATCCTACTATTCCTAGGAACATTCTCACTTGTCTTTGAGTTACAGACATTTGCATTCTCTTAATTAATTCTACTCTTTCAGAGGTTACTCTTCTTTTTCCCCTCTCAATTTGGTGTCCCAGATATTTAACAGCTGTCCTGCAAAACTGTAACTTTTCAGGTGAGACTTTATGCCCTTCCTCAGCCAAAAGATTTAATAATGCTATGGAATCAACAACACAGTCTTCTCTGGTGGTCGAAGCTACTAACAAGTCGTCGATATATTGAACTAAAACTGAGCTTCCTGGCATCACTAGTTTTTCAAGGCACTTTTTCAGTATCTGATTGAAAATTGAAGGACTTTCTGTGTACCCCTGAGGAACACGGTTCCACACATAGACTTTGTTCTCAAATTTAAATGAGAAAAGATACTGGCTGTCTGGATGCAATGGTATTGAAAAGAATGCTTGACACAAATCAATTACTGTGAACCATCCTGCATTCCAAGGGATCTGGTATAGAATTACTGCAGGATTTGGTACTATGGGACAATATGGTTCCACAATTTTGTTAATTTTACGCAGGTCCTGAACAATCCTATATTTTCCACTAGGTTTCTTTAGTCCCATGATTGGTGAATTACATGGGCTACACATGACTTCTTTTAGGATGTTTTGTTTTACCATTCAATTGATTTCTTCAATGACTCCTGCTTTTACTTCTGCACTCATTTTGTATTGTTTAGTATTTGGGAAAATAGCACCTTCTTTTACTGTAATTTGAACTGGATCTATTTTTGCCATAAGTCCTACTTCTTTTCCGGTAAAATTCCATACTATTGAGTTTACTGTACCTTTTAATTCTTCTGGCAACTCATCTTTTGTTATCAGCGAAAACATTTCATCTATTTCTGTACCTTGTTTTGCAACCATAATTTTATAAACATGGTCCTCATCTGGTGTCTGAACTGCCACACCATCCGGCGTGCAAAAAATTGTACAGTTCATTTTGCACAATAAATCTCTACCTAATAAATTCACTGGGCTAGAATCGCACACTACAAATTGGTGCATTTCTCTGAAGTTTCCAATTTTAACTTCCATTGGTTCGGTAAGAGGTGTTCTAATTCTTTGATTAGCTACCCCTACTACTTGGATATCTTCACCAGAGAGAGGAAGGTCTGGGATGTCTGCTGATCTCACAGTAGACCTGGTAGCACCAGTGTCCAAAAGGAAAGTAATATCATTACCTTTCACATTTCCTTCAACATATGGACCAGACTGATCTACCTGTAAGGATGTGCCAAGTATGCACTCCTTCTTCCCCTCTCCTAGGCACCGTCATGAGTCGAATTTACAATAATTGTCCTGCAAAAGAAATTGTGATGTCATATAATCATTCTTACCACTCCCTCCTGGGTATCCAATGTCTGTACCATGTTTTGCTCTGTTTACATTACCCTGAACAGGTGGAGGTGGTAATTGACTCTGGGGATTCACACCCTGTTGTGAGTCATTCTGCGTCTGTGGATTTAAGTTTTGATTTGGGCCATTATTATTCCGAATCTTTTTACATTCATCCTTCCAATGCCCCAATTTTCCGCATCCATGACAAGGAAATTTCTTTTTAGCTTCTTCTCTACTCATTCGTCCTCTAAATTTTCCACCATTTCCCGTATCACCACTTGTACCAGAATCTTTTCCTGGATTTTCACTCGGATTTTCCAAATTAATTCCCTGCTTTTCTGCCATTTTCACCTGAGCCCACATCACTTTTTCCTGCAATTTCTTGTGTCTATGCTCAATATTGTCTCCGCAATATTTTGCATACTTCAGAATCTCATCTATGGGCTTTCCCTGCCAACACAGCATATGTTGTTTTATCATCTGGCAAATCTCTGGCTTCAGACCGTAAACAAACCGATACACAAACTGACTCATGTTTTTGTCTCCAATGTCCTCGAATCCACTATACTGTTTAAATACTTGCAATAAACGCTCATAATAGGAATGTACTGTTTCACTGGCTTCCTGGGTTGTTCGGTCTATTTTCACCCAATCTGTTTCTTTCGGGGGTATTTTCCCTTTCAGGTATGTTATCACCTGTTGATACTTTTTCATCACATCATTTGACGGGGCACCTGTTTTCGGATCTCTAGGATATTCATCACTAGGCCAATCGACTGTGATCTTACAATCTGTCCATAAATCGGCAGGTACCACTATGTAGAACAAACCATCTAAACCCTTCAACAATACCTTTGACACTTTCACAAACCTTTCAACCTGCTTGTACCATTCAATTGGTTTTTCTCTCAGCTTTGGAAAATCATTCGTAAATGATAAAATATCCTGTCTGCTCCATGGGACATGTACATATCCTCCTCCCGCAACTTCTCGCATTGGATACATCTGGTCTGCTTTTCCTGCTTCCTTCATCACATATTCTGATGCTGGTCTACTTGTTTGTGCTTCTTCCTTTTTCTTGGGCCCATCTAGATCTCCATTTATCTAGATCTCCCCATTTTTGTAAAACTAACATTAATTCTCTTATTTGTAGTCTTCTTCCAGATGCATTCATATTTTCTAAATCTTTGTCTGCAAATTCTGCTCTATAGGGTTTCTGTAATACTTTTGATCTCCCTATTTCAATTCCCATCTGTAATGCTAAGTTGGACAATTTTTCATGGAATATCTTTACACTTCTAGTGATACTCCTGCACAAGAATAATAATTCTTCTTCATCATAGGTATTCAAGCGTTCTACTCCTACATTTCCTGCTATTATTTCTTCTAATTCAACTTTCAATTTATGAATATCCAGTACTTTTGGAGGTGTGCACTGTTTAACTGACCCTTGTACCCATCTTTCTAGATCTTCAGGTGTTACTATGGTAGCACTTTTTGCTCCTGATGAAGTTACTAAACTTACATCTTTTGAACCTCCAGGCACATCTTTTCTTGGAGTACTATTTACAGAACCTCGAATAGGCAAATCCATAAGTGATATTGTGGATTCACAGTCACTAAATTGATCCTCAATTATAACCGGAGCTTCAGTTCTGGGATTACTCACAGGAGTAGGTGCAAGTATAGGTTGTGGACAATTTCCTGAGTACCATATAATGGAACTACTGGACCAATTGTTACTGGTATGGTCAACGAATCAGGATGTACTTTTATCTGAGTTATTTTCTGTATTAATTCTGTTCTGGTCTTTTCTAGGGCTTCTTTTTCTTTGTCATGAAGTATTCTAGTCGGGGTGAACTCATGCATTACCTTTGGTACCATGGGAGTTTGTGGTGGTGCGCTAGGAGGGCATCCACTTGTCCCTTCCTGATATGGTGGGGGATTTCTTAACATTTCTTCCATAAATTCGTCTTCTGAATCCTCATTTCTCATTAAATGTTTTGTCTTTTCCGTACATTTCCCTCCTGATTTCTCTCCTTCTGTGAATAGTGGATATAGTCCCTCTGTAATCATTGTCCTTCTCCATTGTTTCATCTGACCCTCTCTCGACTCACGTAAATATCTGGGGTAAAATCCTGGATAACTCCTATTACTTCTAGATCTATCCCGCTCAAATGCCTCGGTTTCCCATTCTTCTAGAGCTTCGTACTGGGTTAATCTAGGTCTGGGTTCTAAGTCATTCATCCTCAATCTCAAGTTCTGAAGAATTCGCCCATTGAACGTGCCATTCTGAGGAAATGCTAATACTCCATCATTTTTGGTGTATTCTATCCAATTCTCCATCCATACACAGGTATGATAACCTCTCTCCATCATCATAAATGATGCTGGCGTTTTAGCTGGTGGAATAATAATTCCTTCTCTAGGTTTGATTGGTTTGTCCTTTTTAAAATAATTCTTAATCTTTTGTAAGAATGACATTTTTCTCTTTTCTCCGTACATTCTATCTAATCTTCGGTGTACAAAATTATATTCTGCAAAACCTAGGAATCTCCTATCCGGACGAGTTCCTGTTAAATTCGGATCGCGTTTTAACATGCAATCCTTATCCACTAAGAATTTTGCTTTTATATTTTCGACCAATCAAATGTCTGCTATCTTTTATTTCCAGACCAATCCTTGCGCGGCCTTTTTGGTGACGTTTCTCTGTCAACCCCTCCTTTACAATCTGCTCTTTTCTGTCCTCGCTGGTTTAACCAATCCCAGCGCGGCTCCTTTGACGTCAGTACTACTCCTGACTCCTGACTCCTCCTTTACAAGGGTTTTTCCACACCCGCTGTTTCAACCTACCACAGCGCGGCGTTTTGTGACGTCAGCTCCCTCTCCGGCAACTGACACTCCCTTTACAAAAATTTACGCAAACTTATTTTCTCTATAAATCTTTATTAAATTTCAGTAACAACATAAAACATTCGCTATCGTGCCAGTTTCCACTAATTTCGAAAAAGATAGTTTCTTCCACACTTTAGTAAAACCTTTCCGTTTACTAATACATACACTACGAGTAAAACACTTCCGTCTACTCTTCACACAAGCTCCAGAAGTACCTGTTACTTCTCCAATGTTACCCTTACTAGGTGATATAACATCAAATTTTTATCAGCGTACCCTTTTTGCTATTACTCACACGCATAGAGTCCCTAACGAGTACTTGAAGTCCTGCTTAACTTCTCAGTACTATTTCTGCCTGACAGATAACCTCACTGCAGTATGGCTTCCACTTGCCACCCACTATTCTTTTTCCCTACCCCGGGGTATTCTGGACAACATGTAACAAAACTCAAACATAAGCGGATGTTAGTTCATAAAAATACAAATAAAATTCTCATTACCCAATTAACAAAGAGTAACAACAACCGTCCTCTGCTTACCAGAAAACTGATCCAGCGCAATATTAGCCAACCGCATTCATACACCATATACTCACTTGGGCCCATACATTCACACTACACTAATACTTACGCTGGGTGTCAGATGTACTCTTTTATCAAAGTCCCTGCTACCAATTACCTTCTGATTGAAGAGTAATAACTTACCAATGGATCCTTTGCTAATTGGGAAGTTTAAAATGAGTGACATTCATTATATTACATAATCCTGAAATAACCACTGAGTCAGGAAGTTTTAAAAATGTTTATCTAAAGTTTTGGCAGAGTAAAATACAGAAAACACGGTACTTGATTGAAAATACCCAAGAAAATGCATAGACATGATTTTGCTAATAAATGACGGTGTTTAAGGAAGAGGAGAAGATAGAAACAGCAGCGCAACTAAAGGTTGCAGTATAATTACCTAATGCGAGAACCAAGCCCCTTAGCCAAGGAGTTGGAAAAGAAAGGACCCAGGAAGGATGAAGAGTAAAGACTTCTTCCAGGATCAGGACAGGACCGGTGACCTCTCTACAACGACGCCTGCGCCGTTCCCCTCTCTGATACTCGACTTCTCTCGATTCTCCCGTCTAATGGACTCCGCCGCCCCTCCTCAGGACCTCTTCCGGACAGGAATTCAGTCAGCAACCGATCAGCTGGGCAGTCTGGAGCTCTTCTGTCAGCATCTCCGCTCTCCTGCGCTTTGTGAAAATATGCTCTTCTCTGACTAATTTACTAATGCTATATTCTATTATACCCTTCTACGCCCATATACCTCCCCTTAATGTTGCTAAAATATGGGACCACTACTTCTGATTGGACAGGGACAGGAGGTGGATTCTCGCACCATGTCAATTTGGCCTAAATTGTAAAGCCTATTGTCTTTACGTTCCTCCCCTTCAAATTAATACATTCGCTTTATTTCCCACCCGTCTCATGACAAATGTTATATATTTTACAGAAGAAAAGTAACAATTTGTTCCGCCGGAAACCTTGGGTACATCATCTTCGGCCAATAGGTTGTGGCCTAGGGAGACGTCCAAGTTGACTTCACTTGGCAGGCATACAAGACACATGCGCAGAACCCTCTGTCTCTCGAGTTTCAAGACACCAACCCAGGCCCAAGTTTACGAATTACTAAAAGTGCAAGAAGAAAATATTAAAATCACAAATAAAAAGTTTCACTGTATACCCACTTTCCCCTAACTCTATTCCCATTTAATCATAATACTATCCTGCATTAGTAGCATTAAGAAAACGATAATTTAATAATGACATAAGAGCAAGCTTAAGCATGTGAAAACATTTAGCGGCCATTTTAATACACACTGCGCAGAAGCAGAAGTTTCCCACCAAGCAAAGAAAGACGTCACACCATGTGATCAGGTTGCGACATGCGCAATGAAGTCCCGCGCTTTTAGCGGCCATCTTGGTTTATGGACAAGCGTTATTCATTAGTAAAACACATAGGCAAGCGTTTATCCCTTTCGTGTTTGTGAATGCAAGGATTAGTTTTGACAGTACAAATTTTAATATATTAATACTATGAGGAAGATTGCATACAAGCAAGTTTCAATTTTGAAACCTTGCTCCATCACCCCCAACTCTCATCTGAGGCACACTTCTCACCAGTGAATCACTTTGCCCCGTACAATCTGGCCTACATAACTTTTGAGCTACCATGTCCCTGTGTTCTCTGAAGCCTATCTAGCATTCCAAAAGCCTCAATTTAAAAGAATACTGACTGAACTAAAGCTCTGATATGTAACCCAGTGACATTGACCTTTCATGTGGGTAGCCTTCCAAAGCCGTTTGTACCCTAGTCGCTCACACTTTAGCCTAATATGTGCCTGATCCACCACGGGACCTAAAGGTCCTGATATCTCTCACTTTTTAATCTTTACAAACAAACCCAACACAGTTTTGTAAATCTAATCATTGGAAGTCAAAATATCGAGCACACAAATATCAAAATACGCAAGTATCAATTGTTTTTATATCATTTGAATTAATGTCATCTTCCTTCACTTATAATAGGAATGACAAAAATATTGTGTCACAAATATCTTGGAAGGGAATATCATGCAAAGCAAGGTAAGAATATTGGGGCTGATTATGATGGTGGTGAACCCGCCACCGACAGGCAGTCGGTGGTGGGTTTACCGCAATCGTGAGGCCATTTTCCACCTGCCATATTATAATGGTGGGCGGTACCGAGGCAGTCGGAGTTCCGATGGGCTCCTTGAGCCTGCCAGTGCTGCAGAGGCTTCCCAATCCCATAAATGGCGGCGGTGCCTACCAGGCACCGCCGTTGGGATTACGATGGTCCATCCCCACCAGCCTTTCCATGGTGCTTCACCTGTCATGGAAAGGCTGGCGGGGATGGACATTGGGGGCCAGTAGAGGGCCCCTCTACACCCCAGGCACTTTCATTTGGGGGTTGGGGGGCACCTATGGTGCCCCCCTACATTTCCCTGCACCATATGGCAGGCACTGCATGGTGCCTGCCACGTAGTGCAGGGAAATGTAAACAGTGCCTTTTTTACATTGCAGTGGGTGCTGCAGCCAGCAGCTCCCACCGCAATGCAAAGTATCGCAAGTGCGACCACCACAGTGGCTGTCGCATCCTAATACCCCCTGTGGGAACACCACCCTGTAGGCGGGCGGTCCCACTCCCCGAAACAATGGCGGACGGACTGGAGTCTGTCTGCCATCGTAATCAGACCCATTGTTTTTAATAAATGTAAACTGTAAATAATATATTCATATTTAATTATAGTTAATATGATGTAAATTAAATAATTTGTATATTTTATATTTAAAAAATATATACAAATATCATAAATAATTAAGCAAATATAATAATTATAAACAAATTAAATAAAAACACATTTTTTCTAAAAATACAAAATAGAAGCAAATATTAAAAAAATTCTAAACCGGAAAACAAAATGACAATACTAAAAGAAATTAATATAAATAATATTTTACAAACAATACATAAAGACTATACCCTGTAATAACTAAGGGGCTGATTACGATGGCGGTGAACCCCCCACCGCCATCGTGAGGCCATTTTCCTCCCACCAAATTATAATGGCGGGTGGAACCATGGCGGTCAAAAACACCGACCGAGACGCATCTGACGGGCTCCTACCAGGCACGCCGTTGGGATTACGATGGTCCATCCCTGCCAGTCTTTCCATGGTGCTTCACCTGCCATGGAAAGGTTGGCAAGGATGGACATGGGGGGGCCGTAACGGGCCCTCCTTCACCCCGGGTACTTTAGTTTGGGGGTTGGGGGCAACTCTGGTGCTCCCCTACATTTCCCTGCACCATGTGGCAGGCACTGCATGGTGCCAGCCACGTAGTGCAGGGAAATGTAAACAGTGCCTTTTTTACATTGCTGCGAGTGCTGCAGCCGCAATGCAAAGTATGGCAAGTGCAACTGCCACAGTGGGGGTCACATCCTAATACCCCCTTTGGGACCACCACCTTGTAGATGGGAGGTCCCACTCCCCGAGACGATGGCGGATGGACTGGAGTCCGTCCATCATCGTAATCACCCCTTAAATTTATTATTCCCATTCCAGCCTATAAAAAGCACAGTAAGTGCTGGACTCGGAAAGTAGGTTACATTTGCTATTTCTGACTCAGTCTAAGCAACAGCAGGAAAATTGATGGACTCTGGCGGGGTAATGTTTACTCGTCATAATTCAGTGTACTCAATAGTAGTAAAAGTGTTTGACAGTGAAGGGGTTAGATTTACTATTCCCACTCCAATCTAAGCAACAATAGGGCAGTGTTAGCCTCTGGATGGGTTAGATTTACCATTCCCACTCCAATCCAAGCAACAATAGGGAAGTGTTAGACTCCGGATTGATTAGATTTACCATTTCCACTTCAGCATAAGCAGCAGTACGGAAAGTGTTCTGCTGCGGAGGGGTTAGATTTACTATTCCCACTCCAGTCTACACAACACAGGAGAAAGTATTAGACTCCAAAGGGTTATATTTACTATTACCACTCCACTATAATCAACAGTGGGGGAAGTGTTGCACTGCGGAGGGGTTACATTTACTGTTCCCACTTCAACCTGCGCAAAAATAGGGAGTGTTGGTCTCCAGATGGGTTACATATACAAATTTAGGACTCTGAAGAAACTAGAAATAACATTCCACATCCTAATAATTTTCTGCCAAATGTATAAATACTTAAGATGTTAAAAAAATTACTTTAAAATATTTAAAAATATTTTTATGTCATAATTAAAAGAATAAGAGATAAATAATTAATTTAAAATTGTAATGAAATTAAAGCAACAGGAATATAACTTCCCTACCAAAATATGTAAACATCTAAAAAAATGAATTTACATATTAAATAAAACATATTTTTTAAATATAAATATAAATATTATTAACTCTTAAATAAGATACATTAAAAATACATTTTAAATACATTATTAATAAAAACAACCATCAAATAATGAACAATTACAAAAATAATATGCATATGTCCAAGATTATATTAAAAAATAAAAGGTGATCAGTTCATCAATAAAATAATATTATCAAATGCCAAATTAGTTTTTTATAACTTCCCACCCTATTCCCCATAAAACTAAAAAGCCTCTATTAAAATATGAATTGCTAATGAAAATGTCTACATTTACACATACCATAAAATGTTAGGTAAAAACATTAAGTAAACCAGCAATTAAAAAATAATACATTTATATAATTAATAAGCAATTTACATAATTAATTAACAATTGAATTTTTTAAACATTAATGTAAAACTTTTTAAAATGTTAATCAACTTCCCATCCTATCCCCCAACAATCCGCTATTAGAAATCATTACAAAAAAAGTTTAAAAATGAAATATAATATGAAAATAACATTTTTTTTCGGCCCCAAGGGGCAGGTCCTCATTGATGACATAATCCACCATACCGTTGTTATTTTTTTCTACAAACCAATACAGTCATTAAAGTATGTAAATATGTACTAAATGGCACAGAATCATGTAAGATATAAATTAGATAAACATAAGTGGCTATTTAAAATATTTAGATTGTAGTCCACTGAATTTAGTCACAGGATAGGTGAGGGCTGTGGAGCCGGCCGGGCTGCAGGGGCCCAGAGGTTCCTCCCACAGCCACCAACAGATTTGCAACATGTGTGTGTCCTAGCGCTCATGACACTCACAAACAAAATGAAAAGAAAAAAGGAAATACATAATAAATGAGTGGCCGGACCAGCTCGTTTAAAATTTACTATTCCTAGGCAAGGAGCACCCGATAATGCCCTTTTTGGACTAATTTGCATTTATGTTCATGCTTTGTGATGCCCCAAAACTGTTGTGGAGGAGGGGGCTGCCGGGAGTGATGCAACCCTCCAAAAATAATTTAAGTGACCCAATTTATCCTGTGGGTGAATACAGTTGAACCTAAGAAAAATGTATGGCATTTCAAAAGCATTCAAAAAGCTTGTCCTTTTGCTCTTTAGCTAAGGATTGCAGGGATTCCTTGTTTTATGGCTGTAAAATGTGGCCTAAAGACTGTAAAAGAAATATTGTTCAAAAGTGTTGACAAAGTCCATAGGCTTATCATTATATATTGATGGGGTGGCCACTCCACAAAGCCAATTGGTGTGTCTTCTAACACTGAGCGTGAAACTACGCTCCGCTCGTGGAGTTTGCAGAGTTTTGGCAACTCCGTGTTCTGCATAGAACGTGGAGTTGCTGAAAAACTCCGCACTCTGCAAAGGAGCGGAGGTTTTTTTCTTTGCGCCCCCGAAATACATTTTTGCGCACTCTGGAGTGACATAATGGGTGCCTGCAATTTTCCGCCGAGATTTTCCGAGCCGTTCGCGAGCGCCACGAGATTTGCTAGGTGGTCGCATGGTCCAGCGAAAGTTTGCAATCGCAAACACGTCATTCGGGCACGCCATCGGACTTCCGGCGGAAGTTTTGTGAAGAACGCAATCCTGAACATGCAGAATCTACCGCAACTGCAATCTGGAGAAGGTTCTCTCCCCGAGCAGCATCAAAACCTTCTCAAAATTACGATTTGGATTAAAAAGACTCCTCAAATTGACATTTGGCTATACTTTTTTGTGCAAGAAGTCTTTTTTATTTTTTTTAACTTTTTTATAAGAAGAAGGAAGTGCCCCAGAGTCTCCAACTTCCTGTTCCTGTTCAGCAGGGTGCTCCCAGTGCTTTGTCCATCTCCTGGTCACTTTTCATTTGGATTTGGAGCTGAAAAGATCACTCTTTGTGTGTGCTGCATCATATATCATTGGATTTGATTGAGGACTTTTGAATTTGAGATTTCACAAGTAAGTTGGAAAATTGGTGTTTGTTTGATTGGGGACATGCACCTAGATTTATTTGTACTTTTCATCGTTTTTTCAAAATTTATTGTGGTGGGTGGCCTGTAGTTTCAGGAGGGGCCTAGATGTTTCTTTGTAAGTAATTTTTCTTCTTTTATAAAGGAAACATGTTGCACAGTTCACTACATTTTCTCCAACTTTTGAAATCAATTTGCCATATTTATTTAATTCACCATGACCTTCTGTCTTCCACAGGGTTTCTTCAGGTTCCACTAGGAAGGGTCCCTAATTTTTAGAATTCCAACTGCGACTTGCACATAGACTTGTATGGAGCATGCAGAAGTGTTCACACACTGCACACGCTCTCTGTGGGGTTCCTATCTACTTACCTTGGGTGGTTCTGTGGGTCCCCAGCAATTCTACGTCCTCTCGACATCGTCCTGACTCGAGTCGTGGTTCTTATGCCACTTTCTTAGCATATGGTTTGGTCCCCCCCTGGGGCCCACTGTGTATTAGTGCTATTTACTGTGAGTTATTTGCTAAGGTATTGTGTGCTTTGTGTCTATCTCTGTGTGGGAGATACTGTAACGTACAAGATAGTGTTATATAATAAATACATATTTTTATAAATACTTTGTGTGGTTCTTTTTCATTTAATCTATACTATAAGATTGCATTCTGGTAAAACAAGCTGCTTTACACTCCTTCAAGACTAAGCCTGAAGGCTGCTCTCAACAGCTACCACTTGGATAGCTTTCTAAGGTTGTCTGAGACCTCCTAACTCACCATAAGGGTTGTCTGGACTGGTGCAAGGTGCCCACTTACATTAGTGGACATCATATACCAGGCCAGCTTCTCACATCAGGCAAAGAGGGGATGCTACTGTGAAAGGCATTATCATTGAGATGGACCAATTGGGCCTAGTTAAATGCCTGACAGAGATGCTGCTTCCTTTCGAGGTCTTCACACATATAGTCAACAAGGAGGACTGTACTATGGGCCAAGCTGTCCCATTGTTGCACATGTTACAGGAATAGCTGAAGGAGGTGTCTGCAATGTACTCAGGTGTGGAGGAAAAAAAGAAGCGTATGAGTTGGTGGAGAGCTTAACCCTTCGCTTATCTGAAAATACAATGGTGCAAAGAGGCATTGTGTCATCCAATCATTACATTTGTGCCACAAGTCTTGATCCATGGTACACACCATTACTGCACACTTTCATTCCTTTTTCAGACAGGGATGTTGCCAGCTACAAAACTTGGATAGCTGTGCAAGCCAGTCAGCTAGAAAAAGAACGGCTGGGAATTAGAGGCCCACTCCTCCAGGGCACAACAAGTACTGCAGGTCAGCCTTCAAGTTCAACTTCAGGGCCTGAGGGCAGTGCGTTTGGCTCACAGCAGCCAAAACCGCCAAGATCAACATCAACAACAAGAACAGGAGCATCAGCCCCAAAATCGGCACAGGAATGGTTTCTACAGGCAGGGCTTGAGTCCAGTGCTGAGGCAAAGGCAAAAAAGGCCGAGCAAAGTGGAGCACCCATGACCATTGAGAAGATGGTCCAGGCCTATCTGGATGACCCAACAGAGGTCTACTTTGATCAAAACCCATTAATGTATTGGCTTGGGAAAAGGCGCCAATGGCCAGTGCTCAGCAGGCTGGCGATAAACTAGCTCGCTTGCCCCATAGCAAGTGTCTCTTCTGAGCGTGTTTTCAATGCTGCTGCTGCCGTTCTGACAGTTAGACGGACCAGTCTCTCGCCCCAAAATGTGGAGAGGTTAACCATGATCAAAATGAATCAGCACTTTATACCACCGGATTACACCATACCTGAAGTACCACAGCAGAAGATGATGACAGCGACTCAGGTCATGGAAGTAGTGTGTTAGGTGACCTACTTCTGGGTGAACCACCAAAGTTTGAGGACAAGCTCTACTTCCCTGACAACTAGGCTTTCGAGTTGCTTTTTTCTACCCTTGACGCCCAAAAAAAGCCCCCAGAAAAGATATAGCTAAGGAATATTATTTACTTTATTATTTGTGTGTGGGTCACTGTCTCTCTGGTTCGAATCACAACAAATCTATCCCCACCGTCTTACTCTTTTATTGCCAGATTGGAGTTGCAACTGTGTGAAGTCAGTGAAGAAGTAAGTCCACTCCTCCTGACTCGCCCTAAATCCATTTCCCTCAAGCAAGACATTGGATGGAGAATACATACAACAAATGTGAAATGTGTGCCTGCCTCCAAACCTGGGCCCTGACTATATATCTATCCTTTCCAAGCTTAAAGGGACTGCTCCAAAAGAACAGGTAAATGAAGGCATGCATTGCACGCTGAGTGATTGGTGTTTGTTGTGCATGATGTCTACTAGTATTCTACATACAAAAAAGTGACTCAAGTCAATCTTTTCCTTCTTGTTGTTCAATAACAAAATTGTACTACTGCAGGCCGATCCATTGCTTTTTGAGTCGGGACGAGTCTGGACTCACTCAGGACACTTTTGGTACAGAGTTGGACACCATGACCATACCATACTCACAGTCAGAGTCAGGAGGATCAGAGATGATTGATGGAATAACTCGGGCATGAAGTGGCCTAAAAGGTAAACAACAACGCCAGACCTACATGTCTGTAGAGTGTGCTGTGACTGACAGCGTGCATTGATTTTGTTACTTTATTTGGAAAATGCTATGTTGCTGTGTATGTATGTGTGCTGAGTGCTGTCTGGCACAAATTCGAAGCTAAGTGGAGGTTGGGTGGGGGGGCCTGCTCCTGTTGTTGGAGGTAACTGCGGGAAACAGACATGATTAAGCCATACCGCCTCCGAAAGTCTTCTTGTTGCACTCCTCCTTAATTATGCAGTATAACTTTTCTCCTTGATTTTTCAATATCCTTTTTGTTTTTCCATCTACAGGCCGGCCTTTACCCTGCGCTATACTGGGAAAAACAACTCACACTTACCTTACCAAACCGCATCTGCCAGGCATCCAAGATTGAAGGACGGACAGTCCAAGGAAGGACCAAGAGGAATGCTGAGATTCAACTCCCAATTTGGCAATAATATAGTATCATTTCATTTGATTAATTTTTCTCTTCAATCATTATGACTATGTATGTTGTTTATGTTTGCTTATATTTGACTCCTACAGATATTTTATAATTTTATTTGCTATCTTTCAAAGCCCAGTGCAACAGAACATAAAATGTATGTAACTTGGGCATTTTTTTAATTGTAACTTAAAATCCAACTTTGCCATTAAAGAAATTTTTTTATGACAGTTTCTCAGATACCAAACAGGAAATGTTTGCCTCTTACCAATAAAAAGTTAACACTTATTACAATTTATAAGGCAACCCAATGTTATCCTAAGGGAGAGGTAGGCCTCACAATAGTGAAAAACAAATTTAGGAGTTTATCACTACCTGCACATGTAAAACTTAAAAGTACATTCCCAGCCTTTTAGTTACAATGCACCCTGCCCTATGGGCTACCTACGGTCTACCCTAGGGGTGGCTTATATGCATTAAAAGGGGAGCTTGAAGCTTGGTAGGGGGGTTATATTGCCAAGTCATATTGACAGATAAAAACTATATTCAGGTTGCAATGGCAGACCTGGGACCATTTTTAAGGGATTACTTAAGTGGGTGGCACAGTAAGTGCTGCAGGTCCACTAATAGCATTTAATTTGCAAGCCCTGAGCATATGGTATACCACTCTATAAGGGACATATAAGTAAATGAAATATGCCAATCAGGTGTAAGCCAATGTGGTCATGTTTATAGGAGAGAGCAGAAGCACTTTAGCACTGTTTAGCAGTGGTAAAGTGCACAGAGTTCTAGAGCCAACATCATCCTTAGGTAGGATAATAAGATCTTACTTTACATTAAAAAAGCTTCAGAAAATTACTGAAAAAGCCAAGGGGTAAAGTGACATTATGGTTAAGTTTGGTAAGAGTATCTTACTTTACCTTTAAAAAACTCAGAAATTCCCTGAAATTAACAAAGTTTAAAGTGAGGTGAAAATGTCAGTTAAAAATATCATGTTAACTAAAAACAACCACTTACATTCACCAGTTATAGTTTAATGAGCTAACTATGACTTGGCCCCAGTCATGCACTGCTTATGACCCCAATTATTACATCATTGATGGCATAGTAAATGACATTATAAGTGACATCATTGATGACATCTCAAATTATATCATTTATCACATCAATGATGATTTCAGTGTTTGTTCCTATTTAAAAAGAAGTAGCTTTTTTATTTCATGAATTTCAACTAACTATAACATTGCTTTAGTTTTTTTCATGCATGTTAAGATCTTATTACCAAACCTAATTATAACGTCACTTTAACCTTTGGTTCTTTTAGTGAATGTCTGTGCTTTATTAAATTCTAAATAATTGTATTCCTTGGAGATGACCTCTGTTTATG
This sequence comes from Calotriton arnoldi, assembly GCA_963921515.1. Taxonomy (NCBI): domain Eukaryota; kingdom Metazoa; phylum Chordata; class Amphibia; order Caudata; family Salamandridae; genus Calotriton; species Calotriton arnoldi. The sequence goes on along the minus strand of CAWUFW010008464.1, from coordinate 716,889 downwards.
GGTAAGATCTGGCCAGGCACTGCTCTCAACCCTCTGCACACAGCCAAGGGTTGGCTACAGTGCCTGTACCCCAACTCTCCACGAATAAGGGGAAGGTGAACAGCATTTCATTTGGGAGTGAGTTATGGTTTGCATGGCTATTGTGCAAGTTATGGATTTTGGTCCTAATTTCAGTGGCTTTTCTGTTTTAATTCCAGCCATAACTGTAATTTAGACCAGTTTAGTTTAAAACTTTCTAAAGGTAAAAGTCAGAACTGAATTTAATATGTAGGGTCTTAGATAATGTTGGTGCTATTATAGTTACATTTCAAAATAGGGTTATGTTAATGGAGAATGGAGTATTCAGCAATGCTACCATTGCTAGTATTCGATAAGTTATTCAAATTCAAGGAGGCCTGGTCAGTATTCCTGAGTGACTTGGCCATGGATGGCATTCAACATTCAGGTTCTTTCCAGTAGTGTATAAATGCCTAATTTGCCCAAATTCTACATCAAAATATCCCCACATCATTTTGCAGTGATTTCTCTTTGTCTTACTATAAAATTAACCAGGGGCACCTGTTTAAATATGGCAGAACCCTTGTGGCAGCAGGTAGGCCTGTCATGAGCTCTTTTTCCACATCCCAATTTAGATGAGCCCTCCTACCACTTGGTCAAAACTAGCTCTCTCACTACTGTGACTGTTACCTTGCTGTCTAGGGTTGTCCTGGAAATGAATAAGGTTCCGCTGGCACGTTCAAGTCAAAAGAGATACTGCTAAATCTACCCTTTTTCTGCCAACTGTTCCTGCCTACACCTGAGGGATATTCCCTGCTAAGTGGTCAGCAGTTCACATCTATCTGCTCTTTCTGGGTTTGAGGCATTATATTGTTCTTTGAGAGAGATGTGTTAACCCTCCCAGCCAAGAATGTATATTCCAGCTATGGAAGGGTTTAATGGCAAAACTGATCTTAGCCCAGGTTGGGTCCAGGCTGAACTAAGTACTTTTTTATAAAGTGACTTTTCCACCTACGTTATTGCAAATCTGACTTCTTCATTAAATCAGATTTTGAAAATCAAATAGGAAATAACTTTGAAGAATTTTCTAACATTTTTCCAGGCAGAGTTAGGAAATAAATATGTAATTCCACTAAAGGCCTGTTCAGGGAAAACCTAGCAAATCCCATGCAATGAACGAGCTTTTGAGTTTCATTTCTCTTTGAAGCATACTAACCCAGATATGTAGCATACTGTATTTTTATATATTAGCAGCTCTCCTGGCGGGCTTACAAATAACACATTTTTGGGGTGGGGATCTTTTGTAAATCATCTTTTGCTACACTAGAAAGGCATTTTTCCTTGTCCATGTGTTACTGCAGGGCTATTAAACTACAGCCAGTCAAAGCACTGTTGTGATCCTGGTAGACAAATACTTTTGCCATATATGCGAGTACTGTAAATACACACTGCAGCCCATAGATGGGAGTTAATCTTTTATGCCATAGGTACATTTTAGGCACTATTTAAATGGACATATAGGAAAGTTAAATAGGCCAAAGAATGAGTTCTACTATATAGCACATGTTTAGGGTGAAAGCTAGGTGCTCTACTACTGTGCAACAGAGGTAAAGCGCACAGAGTTCTAAAGCAAAATCAATGGGACAAAATGGAGGGACCATGGCAAAAATTGCGTCATTCTTTACAAGCACTAAATACCTTAGGTGCCTTGTTTTTAAACTAACAAATCCATTACTATAGACCATCCAGTATTTACACTCTTTGTCATTGTATTTTCTACAACTTCATAAACTGAATTAGTTCTGTTTGGGTGGCAGAGTGGAAGCCCTGTTTGTGGATTCCCTTCTTTTACACATCAAAGCACTAAAAATATATTGTACTTCACATTATAATTCTAAAACACCCTTCTTTCCCACATAGACCAATTTCCTTTACAGCTATTGGTCATGGGCGACACAGTCTTTTTTCAGTGCTGTGAGATCACTTCTGTGGTGGTTATTCGCACTTCATAACATAACTTTATCAATTGTCCCATATTGAACAAGTCCTTTGGTTTTGGTTTTTAAAACTGCACAGACAACTTCTAGATAAATAATACAACTGGAAAACTCTTCTGATTTGGAACATTTGCAAGCTAGGAACTTACTTGTCAATAGTTAGAAGGTGAAGCATCTTCTACAATGAAAGGACAGTAAGACTGTAGTCCTGAAGTGTAGAAATGTATGTTTTTTTTTTCTAGACCTCCCCGTTGCCAACAGATCTGAGGCCTCTTCCTACTTTTCCCAAATCTATGTGGAACCATTGAATCTCCATCTGAACTATCCTTGGAACCACTAGTCAACTCAGCAGTAGGGTCAACTCAATAGTACGTTCATCGTTCAACCACCTGTAACTAATCTTTCCTTTCACAGGATTTCCTCTGCCGATGAAAGCCACCATAGCTTGTATACTCTATCAACCAAACTGTGATCCAAGCATGTAAGAGTTTACTCATGGATAATTTATCTTCCACATAGGATAAATATTTAAGAAATGTGTTAACTCTTTTTATATAAATCATTTACCATATTAGAATTCCATTGTTCCATGATGTTGAAATGTGTAGTCACTGCCTGTAAAAATGTTTTCCATGGATTGGTAAGACTCTTTCTTTTTAATATTATTTACTTAAAAAATTAGAGATTTTAATGAAACCCAAAGAGCATTTTTGAAGGCATAGCGCATTTTTAGGAATAATGCTAGTTGTGACATAGCTTGTTTAGAAAGGTTAAACCCTAAATGGATCTGGGATTTCAATGTGGAGATTTTAAGGCATATATCATCCTATATTCACTCCATTGTGCCAGACCAAACAAATTTGCAAAATTGCCATGGGTAATTTCAGCACCATAAGATATGGTTGGCATAAATTTGGCTTCGACAACTTTCTGCAATGGAACTAATGATAACTGTCACAATTTTTCACCAGGGTTGTTAAAACAAACCCTGCAGAATTTGACTTAAGCTTTAAAGCTGATATAGGTCACTCAAAGCTTGTTTACTCGTCAAATAATGTGCTTAGATACTTATAGATGGAAAGTCAAACAATTTTATTGTAATTAATATCCCATGTCCTAAGTTTCTTTATTTTTCACCTAATGACTACTATTTTGTTTTTATCAAGATTTATTTCCATATAATTGTTTGAGCAAAAATGACAAGTGCATTAATAAACCTCTTCAGACATACTGCCAGGTTACTTAATGAAAAAGTATCATCAGCATATCGAAGAGAGGAAATTATTTGGCTTCTCTTTATTTGGTGAATGAGAGGACACATAGTTGATACTGTTATTAAGATCTGAAATGTATAAGTTAAACAATAATGGTGCTAATACCATCCCTGTTTAAGCCCCGTTCTGGTTTAATTGTACAGAAAAATATGTTGCCCAATCTGAATTTAACCTTTACCTAGATATTGGAATATAATACTTGAGTTGTACATAATAGAGAAGTAGGACACATAGGAGTGGGGTTAGCTACCATCCATTCCTCCACCTTTTAGCTATACTGGCAAGGTACGGCTTGGATCAGTGACAGAATATCGGAAACACAAATATCGTGTGGACAGAATATTGTGTCAAAAATATCAAAGACAAGAATATAGAGAAGGTAAGTGCAAATAGGTAATAATAAGTTTACTATTCTTAACTCCAAATCTACATACCTTGAAGACATATATATCATCATCATCAATAAACTTTATTCAGTCGTCAGACCATAAAAGTACAAAGTACATACCCAATAAAAATGTTGAATAATAAAACCTGTCGTGAGCTTAAAAAAGACACAGTAATTCATCATTTTTGCATCAGCTTAGAAATTAGTGCAATAATCGCTGTGCAAACACCAGCACATCAATTCAAGATGCCTAATAAAATAAAACAGGCTAATTAAAACTAGGTTGCTAAAAGGTAGAACAAGTAGCCTGTTGTATTTGTGCTTCCACAACATAGGAAGACATAAAATGGCATAAAATCAATGGTCAATGGTTCACTCGATAATAATATGCCCTCATATTTAAACTCAGTAACTTGACCGTCAAAGTCAGGGAGCATTAGGGTAAAATTAAAATTGAGCTCTTGGCCTTCCTTCTTACGCCCTACATATGGCCCAGGAACTTCGCAGTTGCGCACACCAATGACTGTCTAGTATCTGATTTTAGTATGCGCAGAGCTGCTCCATAGTCGCGGGTTCCAAGCTGCTTACAAATGGGTGTTAGCCATTTTGCCCTGGGTCTAGAGTATGCAGGGCAAATGAAGAAAACATGGACGTTTGATTAGATCGGGGCAGAGCAGCAGGGGCAGCCTATAATCTGGGCAGCATTGCATGACCAAGAATTTGTAAATAGGTTTACCGGCAATGAACCTTGCCTAAATTGCATATATAGTTTTCTATCGGCCAGTACCTTGATAAGGTCAAGATAGCCTTCCAGTGAACAGCTTGGTTTGAAACCTATGAATTCCTCGGTTAGTCTGCCCGGGTTGCTAGCCATTGATTCCAACTGCACTACCCAGTCCCAATACAATACTTTAATTTGTTTCTTGGTGCATGATGCTGGGCAGTTAATGTTATGTCCCCTTAAACCAATACTAGTGATGATGTTTCTAATGTTTTTAATCCATCCTATTTTGTTCGATGTATCTAATAAGCAAACCTCATCTAAAGTAGATACGTATGGGGACAGTTCTGGGGTGGATACAAGCCTCTGCCAAAATAGAAGTGGGCGGAGCTTCGCTAGATCCTTGATTGATTTTATGCCCATGTCCAGTTTTAGTGGGGAAAGTGGTGTTCTCAGTGGGAGGGACACTAAATTTCTGAGAAGCTTCTTCTCGAACGCTGTTAAGTCGCTCAATTTTTCAAAGCCCCAGAGCTCAGCCCCGTAAAGAGCACTGCTTACAGCCTTGCTTTTGTATAGTTCCAGGGCTGGTGCAACTGTATCTATATATTGTCTAGGTACATTTATTCGCAGTTATATATAGTAAAACTTTACGTACCCATAGAAAATGACCTGCTCAATAATCCGAGCGGACTCCTCGCCGAAGGTCAGATTTTACGGCCTCAGCTACTTTTTTAATAATTTTAATTAGAAATCCTGCATGTATTCGCTCTAAAAGTTGTCAGGTAACTGGTTAATTATTTTCTTTCAATGACAATAGCAGTTTTAGTGGCAGACACTGCATTTTAAATTTTGCCATCCTCTCACCTACCTCCTCATACTTAATTCCCCTTCGTGAGGTGTGAGACGTCCCCGTTCCCCCACGTCTTGTGCCGCTTGAGCGGAGGGACGCGGTCTCTTGGTATTTCTGGTGTGCTTACCGGAAGTGAGGGTCAGCGTTTCAGCTGCTACAGCCTCCGCTTTTCCTCCCATCCTACCTATTTAAGGCAGGAAAGGGCCAGACGTGCAGCGGGCTCCTCGCCGAAAGTCAGATTTTACGGCCTCAGCTACTTTTTAAATAATTTTTATTAGAAATCGTGCGTGTATGCGCTCTAAAAATTGTTAGTTAACTGGTTAATTCCTTTCTTTCAATGACAATAGCAGTTTTAGTGGCAGACACTGCATTTTAAATTTTGCCGTCCTCACACCTACCTCCTCATACTTAATTCCCCTTTCGTGAGTTGTGAGACGTCCCCGTTCCGCCACGGCTTGTGCCGCTTGAGCGGAGGGACGCGGTCTCTTGGTATTTCCGGTGTGCTTACCGGAAGTGAGGGTCAGTGCTTCAGCTGCTGCAGCCTGCGCTTTTCCTCCCGTCCTACCTATTTAAGGCAGGAAAGGGCGTGGACGCGCAGCAGACTCCTCGCCGAAGGTCAGATTTTACGGCCTCAGCTACTTTTTAAACAATTTTAATTAGAAATCCTGCATGTATGTGCTCTAAAAGTTGTTAGTTAACTGGTTTATTCTTTTCTTTCAATGACAATAGCAGTTTTAGTGGCAGACACGGCATTTTAAATTTCGCCGTCCTCTCGCCTACCTCCTGATACTTAATTCCCTTTCGTGAGTTGTGAGACTTCCCCGTTCCACCACAGCTTGTGCCACTTGAGCGTAGGGAAGCGGTCTCTTCGTATTTCTGGTGTGCTTACCGGAAGTGCGGGTCAGCGTTTCAGCTGCTGCAGCCTCCGCTTTTCCTCCCGTCCTACCTATTCAAGGCAGGAAAGGGCGTGGACCGCCGCCAGGATCCCTGCCCGATTTTATTTCTCCCTCAGTTAAGCATCAGCTCTCCCTAGCACAGGCAATGGCAACACTCCGCTACTCAAGCCAAGAGCTTAAATCCTTAAACAAACCCCATACCGCCACTGCACCTGATGGCCTCCTGGCCACTCCAGTACCTTTACTTACTCCCAAAGTAGACACTGGAACCAATCACAATGAGCCCGACCGCCACCTCAAACCCCGGTTTAAGAACAAAACAGACATGGATACCACTGAGACACCTAAGCAACTAACCGGGCTCTACTTTAATGCCCGCTCAATCCCCAAACATGCACTATAAATATGGAGCCTGCTTGTTACAGAAAAGCCAGACATTTGTTTCATTACTGAAACTTGGCTCCATGAGCACGCCCTCCCTGATGTGGCAACCGCATTCCCTCCTGACTACCATCTATCCAGACTAGATAGAAACGTCAGGAGAGGAGGCGGTATAGCAATAGCCGCCACAGTTGGATTGGAGATCGCTATTCTAGAGACCATCACCTTGGAAAAGTCCGAACTTTGTATTTTTAGAATTGAAAGTCAATCCAAGGGAACCTGGAGAGGTGCCCTAGTGTACAGACCTTCCGGCCCAAAAACCAACTTTATAAACCATCTGATTGAGACAATTGCCCCACATGTACTAGCAGCTGACAACTTTCTACTCATTGGGGATTTAAATTATCATGCAGAACTTTCTTTAGACACTGATCACTAATTTGAATACACTGGGACTAGTTCAAATGGTGATGGGACCCACCCACTCGGCAGTTCACACCCTTGATCATTTATTTACCAACTCAGCCAGTGTCAGAGTGGAGTCCTGTAGGAGAGTAGGATCTGCCTCTTATGTTGCCCCCACTTTTTTTCTGATGTTTACACTGGTTTCTGGCTATAGTCTGGCTGGGACCCTGCTAATCAGGGCCCCAGCCTCTCTGTTCTCTCTAAACGACTTGGAGTGCACTCTAGGTGCACTAGTGATTGGATACTGTGGTACCTTATGAGTCCCTAGTATATGGTACCTTAGGTACTAAGGGCATAGGTACTTAACAGGCCTACCAGGGGCTGCAGCATGTATTATGCCACCCCTGGGAAGCAGACTAAATCTGACACCACAGGCCTGCTACTGCAGCCTGGGTGAGGTGGTGCTAGCACTCCTCACTGAGATATAGGTTCCCTATATCTCTCCTACACACACATATAAACCTATCAGTCACCCCTAAGGCAGGCCCTATCAATCCTGAGGGCAGGGTGCTTGGCTTCTATGTGAGGGGGTGCCTCTGCCTGAGCAGGGCCCCTCTGCAGCTCTCAGAGTCCATTCTCTGGTGCTGTTTGTGGATGCGGTTAAACCATATACTTTTAAGTGCATTATATCCTCGAGGTAGAATGCTAACTTTGGAATGGCAGCATCGAAACATGTCGTGTTTGGTGTCAAACATCTTGGAATACTACCCCCCCCCGCCAGTCCTGGCGGCGGGGGTAGCATTCCACCCTTCTAGAGGGATAGACATGTACCTACTGTGGAAACGCGGTAGAATCCTGCAGAGCCCTGGCATCACAAAATGGATGCCACCAGTCACAGACACTGGGCTGCCCTCCTGCTGATGACCAACACTCGCAGTGGAGGAAGCCCAACAATAGATATCCTGTCCCAAGGGGGTGTGACCACCTCCCAGACAGGGTTTAGTGTATTGGGGCTGGGTGGGTGCACTCTTAGAGTGCTTTGAAGTCCTGCACTGGGGGAGCAGAAGGCTCCTCTGTGCATACCCCAGTTCAAACCGGCTCAGGGGCTACCTGCCCCTGCTCTGGCGTGAAACTGGACAAAGGGAAGTGGGTGTAGCCGCCCACTCCCCTGACCCTCCCATAGGTAGGGTCATAGAGCTAGTCCCTCCCTTTCTTGTAGTATAAGAGGGGGAACCTGTGCATTGCACCCTAGATTTCCCTGGACGACGCTCTGAAGAAGAATCCCGGATCTTCGACGTTCCACTACCTTTGGAAGGCTGAAGAATCTCCCTTGGAGTCAAGGAGTGACTCCCCTGCTTGGCAGGCACCAAAAACTACAAATGACAGTCGCAAACTATGCCGCTCCCGCCGGAGTCCGAAGTCCCTGCAGCCCAAGAAGTGGATTTCCTGACTTCTCAAAGGCCATTGTGAGTCCCCAGCGAAGCTGAGGCCAGTGGACCCCAAGAGTGACGAGGAACCGCGACCCCTGGGTACTGTGCACTATTGTCAAGTGCAACCCCTTCACAACGTTCCACGAACTTGTGCTTTGGACCACGTGTGGTCCTAGCCTCCAGCAGGAACCCTCTGAAGATCAGAGGCCTACCACATCCCGAGTGACCGTGGGCCCCTGTGAGCGAATCCTCCCAAGGCGTCTTCGCGATCCCTTGCCAGCCGGCTTGTGGGTCCCCAGAAGACTTTCTAAAGACACCAAAGGGCTCCCCTGGTTCCTCCAGGCTTGCCCTAACTTACCCTCGCTGGGTGAGTCCCCCAGACCTTGCTGGTCTGCGCCATTGCCTCTTCACACTTTCCCCAAGACTTGCTGTTACCAAGGCTTGTTGACTCCAATCGAGTCGTCAGCACCGCAGTAAGCTGCAGACATTGTGGGAGACGCTGAATCCAGCTCCTGATTGTCGTCGCCGCCTCCTGGACCTCGTGGCTGAAGAGTCAAGGCACCTGCGAACGACCTGAATCTTGCGACGACGGTGGGCATCCATCTTCCTTGCCCCGAGTCACTGCCAAGTGACTTTGAACACTGTCCCCTCTGCTTTCAGGTCTTCCATTTTCCGAATCCAGGCTTGGATTCCTCCGGACACTTCTCCTGTCGCCGCAAGCAGCAAGTCTTCACTGGCTCCCATTGAAAACGACGCCGCGACCCGACACCAAAGGACACCTATGCACCCGGCTCCCCTGGGTGAGGTAACTTCAGCACTACAGTGCTCCTGTGGGTGTGGGACCCTGTAAGTTACTTGCTTGTAGCTTCCCTAGAAGTGCCCTAAAACTCTTATTTTCTAAGTGCGACAATTGCGCTGACTCGTACAGGGTTCGCGTCTGTGTTAGACACACCGCGTCCATCTCCTTTGTAACACTATCTAGAACTGTGTCCTTCGACTCGTACTGAGTCCGATCGGTGTTCACCTCGAACACACAAGGGGCCTGTAACATCGAGACCTCCATTGCACTGACTCGCACAAGGTTTGCGTCTGTGTTAGACACAGCGCGTCCATCTCCCTTGCAACTCTATCTGTAACCGCGTCCTTCGACTCGTACGAGGACCGATCGGTGTGTTCGCCTCGAACACGCAAGGGACCTTTAACATTGAAATCTCAATCGCGTCTGAGCGCATAGACTCGCACAGGACTCGCACCGGTGCCAGGACACTGCGTCCGTCCCCTGTGGGTCTCCTACAACTACCTGGGGTGGTTCTTGGGGTCCCTCGATTCTAGATGCCCTAGACCTAGGTCTAGCCAAACTAAGATTGTGATATTCGATTGTGCTAAACTTATTTTGATAACATTTGATTTGTACATATGTTCCTGACTTCTAATCTCATAAAGAGATTAGTAGAGAGTGTTTATTAATAAATACATATATATTTGATATATACCTGTGTGGTGTCTTTTCATTTGGTGATTCAAGAGATTGTGTGGTAAAACAAGCTGCTTTACATTCCTTCAAGACTTAGCCTGAAGGCTGCTCTCCACAGCTACCACTAGGATAGCTTTCTATAAAGGTTGTCTTAAACCTATCTACCATAAGAGTCGAATTGTTCTGGTGCAAGGTGTCCACTTTAATTAGTGAACAGCATATACCAGGCCAACTTCTCACAAGTCCCCTCTCCCTCTCCTCTGGTCCGACCATAGCCTACTGAAATTTTCCCAACCAATAGTCACCACTAAAAATTACCCAAGCAGTGAACCCGTATGGAGGAGGCCTTGGCGAAAAGTCACTCCTGCCTCCTTTTTGGCCCATTTTAGCCCCCCATCTCTACCATGTACCGAGAATATCGATCATGCAGCAACAGCCTTTGAGGCAGCAATCACACTCGCCCTGAACACCCTGGGCCCTCTATCAAGGGTCAAGCCTAAGCCTAGGGTATCACCCTGGTTCACTGAATCATTGAAAACTGAAAAACATTCCAGTAGGAAGGCCAAACACAAATGGAGAAAAAACAAAAGCATTGGAGACCGACAAATGTATAAACTCATCCACCGGAGTTACCTAGACAACATTAAACTAGCCAAAAAACTGTATTTTATTAATAGGATCAATGAAGCTACTAATTCCAATAAAGAGTTCTACAAAATATTAAAGGAATTTACCAATCCACCCCTCTGTCAGCCCAGTAACCCGTCTTCACAAGAATGGGTAGACACGTTGTCCACATTTTTTGAGGAAAAGATCAATTTTATCCATAGTTCTTTCCTGTATCATGATACCAAAAATCCTGACAATGATTCTGACATCAACTTTAACCCCACCATTCCTCTCTTAGAAGAGTTCACCGCATTCAATTCAGATGAAGTTTCAACTGCCCTGTCGAAGATCAAGTCGGGTTCCCCTGTAGATCCGGTCTTTCCCCGTTTCTTTTCAACCATTGCCCCCTCGCTCTTCAGGAACCTCACCGATCTATTTAACATGTCCTTAGTTCAAGCAACAGTCCCGGTCAGATGGAAAGCAGCAAGGGTTAAGCCCATTCTGAAAAAGCCTTCTACCGACCCCAAGGAACCCAGTAATTTTCGCCCAATTTCTTTGCTTCCTTATTTTGGAAAGGTACTCGAGTCCTTGGTCAACAAGCAGCTCACTACCCATCTAGAGAGCCATGGATTGTTGGATCCTTCGCAATCAGGGTTTAGGGCTGCCCACAGCACTGAAATCTTGCTGGTTGAGGTTGTCGACAACATAAGACTTGCCCAGGACAATGGGCAGTCAGCTATGCTTGTCCTGTTGGACCTGTCGGCCGCTTTTGACACCATCTCCTATAGTATTTTAGAACAACGGCTCTGGGAGATGGGAGTCAGGGGTTCAGCCCTGGACTGGCTTAGAAGCTATCTAACTGATCGTACCTCCACCATACAACTGGGCACCCTGGTCTCTTGTAGTCGGCCGGTAAAATAGGAGTCCCTCAAGGTTCCAGCCTAAGTCCCATGCTTTTCAATCTTTACGTGACACCTTTAGCCAAAGTGATCAGGTCCTACGGGTTTGATGTGGTGTCATATGCTGACGACACCCAGCTACTGATCACCCTTGGCCCCGACCCCACCGACACGAGGCTCCGTTTCAAAAACTGTATGACCCACATTGACAATTGGATGCACACCAACCATCTCAAACTCAATGGTAGTAAGAAGGAGGTCATCTTTTTTGGTAAGGCACACGAATTTTGGTCAAATTACTGGTGGCTCCAGAGCCTCGGTCCCTGTCTATCTCCCAAGCCCATGGTGCAGAACCTTGGAGTGAAGATTGATAATCAGTTATCCATGAAAAGCTATATAAATCACATAACCAGTACTTGTTACGGAATAATGTGCAGCTTACGCAAAATCTTTCAATGCATTCCAATTGAATCAAGGAAACCACTTGTCCAGGGACTAATCATAAGTCAGATCGACTATGGAAATGCCCTGTTGGCCTCCATCAATGAGGAGTTCTACTCCAGACTCCAGGTCTTGCAGAATACTGCTGCCAGGCTGGTAGTAAACCTCCCATCGAGATCTCCATCTGCATCCAGTCTGAAAACCCTTCACTGGCTTCCCATCAGGAAGCGAATCTGCTTCAAGGTCCTCTGTCTGGTTCACAAGAACATGTACGGAAATGGGCCAAGCTACTTTGCTAAAAAACTCAGCTGGTATCAGCCTAATAGGACGCTTAGGTCAAGTACCAAATTTCTCCTTACCCCTCGTAGAATCCGTACCATCAGGAATGGCGGCAGATCTTTCTCCTTCCTGGCACCTGCTTTTTGGAATAAACTTCCAGCACAGCTCCGCTCTATCATAGACCATAAGCTATTCCGCAGGGAATTAAAAACTTGGCTATTTGATCACCTATAACTGCCACCCCGTTTAGCTGACCTTTTGCCCTAGAGGAGTTTTACGCTAGCGCCATGAGACCCTTGGGTGATATGTGCACTCAATAAATCTCTTTGACTTGACTAAATCTCTTTGACTTGTCCTCGATATTTTTTACACAATATTCCACGATATTTGTGTTTCCGATATTTAGTTCAAATACCACATGGCTTTTTATCCATCGGACAAAGCAACAACACTACACAACCAAACCAGTGGCAGCTTTGGCACTAGACAAATGCCACATGGCAATTAGTTTAATGGTTGTGCAGCTTCTACCTCTTCCTTACTTAAAAAAGTGATGATTTGAAAATATATTGGCCATCTTCTTTAGAGACAGTACCAATAGGAAAAAGCATTGCAAAGCCAATTGTTCTGTTTGCCAATGCTCCTTGTTTGCTCCTATTGGCGTTGCCAGTGCTGGATGCCTTTAAAATATGCAGGCATTGCAAAAGCCAATAGTAGCAACTAGCTAAATTTAAGTAAATAAAACATTCTTATCATTTTTTCAGGATTGCCTCTTCGTGACCACAAGCAATGTGACGATGCAACACAATGCCATCTTGAAATTATTGAAACCAATATTTTTTTAACTTTCAAGACGGTCACGACAGTGCATCATGGAGCGTGGCCACACAACATGGTGGCCAAGTATAAAAACATTGTTTTCAATGCTTTCTAGATAACCACCAGGCTATGTCACTATATTGCTTTACGCAAAGTGGCAACTATTTTGAAAGTATAGAAAACAATGTTTTCTAAAGTTTAAAGTGTGGAAAACAATATTTTTTATTGAAGGTGGCCAGATGGCAATATTAGCTTTGCCTGTGCCGACCCATTTTAAAACTATCTGGCATTGGCAAAGCCGGTAGAAATGACATTGTGGAGCTGGAGCCAGGCGAGAGGTATTTAGAGAAGATGAGGGAAATGAGACACTACGAGCCATAGGAAAGCACTGTAGAAGAAAATCTGTGGCTTCACAAAGTCCAACCTCCAATACCTGGTGCACAACAGAAAATAATAGTTGGGAGGGTGGAAGGGAAGAGTCAGGGTGGGGAAGGTTTGAGGCTACTTGACGACACCCAGAGCATGACCGAACTCACCATCCTTTGCCTGAGGTGCTGCAGACGGATAGTAGAAGAGATGGTGGTGAGGGAGAAATGGGATAGGTAGGTATTGAGAGCAAGGAAAAGGCGCAAGAGCACTTTGAAGCAAAGGAAGGGGCGGGACATGCACTCTCATTCCCATGAAGTGCTAAACAAGAAATTAAATTTAAAAAAAAAAGAAAATTAGCCACACGATGTCAGTAGTTGAAGGCTGCACCTTATCCAATCCAAAGCAAGGATAAGGAAGAATTGGTCCACGATCGGGACAAATAGAAGAATAGGAAGGAAAGTCATGCAATAAAGTGCTGGGAACTACGATAGTGAAGAAAGCCATCCAATCAGTCTATGAAGTGTTCTATACCATGTTCTCTGGACAGACAGCTTAAGATGAAGCTGTCTGTAGTAAGACTCCACATAGAGAGGGCAGATTCCACACTAAGGGGCATATTAGCAAGACCCACGTTAAAATTATCACCGTTTTAGCGGCAGGAAACTGCCGCTAAAACGGCGATAATGGGCTTGCTAATATGCGTTATAGAATTCCAATAGAAGCCCAGGTTAGATGTGCAGGACATCTAACCTGGGCTTCTATTGGAATTCCATAACGCATATTAGCAAGCCCATTATCGCCGCTTTAGCGGCAGTTTCCTGCCGCTAATGCGGCGATAATTTTAACGTGGGTCTTGCTAATATGCCCCTAAATTCTATCAGTAAATAAGGGGCATATTAGCAAGACCCACGTTAAGATTATCGCCGTTTAGCGGCAGGAAACTGCCGCTAAAGCGCGATAATGGGCTTGCTAATATGCGTTATGGAATTCAATAGAAGCCCAGGTTAGATGTGCAGGACATCTAACCTGGGCTTCTATTGGAATTCTATAACGCATATTAGCAAGTCCATTATCGCCGCTTTAGCGGCAGTTTCCTGCCGCTAAAACGGCGATAATTTTAACGTGGGTCTTGCTAATATGCCCCTATGTTTTTCTTAAAAAGTGACATTATGACTTGTGCGATAATAGTGTCTGTAGTATTCATGATTTATTGTGTTGTTTTAATAAAAGTATGTGGTTGGAGACAATGTTTCAATTGGTTTGTAAAACTCGTTGTTAAGGTCGAATATTTTTAATATTCGATGAGAAACTATCCTTGCATCTAGCTGCACAATCCTGGCACAATTAAATTGTGATATTTGGACAGGTGGTGGTACCCAGTAGGAGCAAGTTACTGCAATATAATGTTATTTTTTTATGTGTTGAAGCTGCAGGTTTGAGATTAATTTGTACTTGCTAGACTAGCATTTAAATTCAATATATTTTTTCTAGGTTAATATGTAACAGTGAGGGGTTAAACTAGTGTTGCTGGTATTACAGCCTACTTTCTTCCCCTGATAAATGCCATGCACTATTTACCTTTCAATGGATTTTATTCTCCAAATTATATACCAAATTGTCCCATGGGTTTCTTGAATACATGGGTGCTAACAATGAAAAATGTGCATAGTTTTAATGCCAACTTTGTAAATGGCCTTAATAATAGCTTGTGTAATGTAATAGTATTTGCAACCAGTACTTTTAATTTCTAGCTCATAAAGCCTTTTTTCATTGAACCCCAAGGGGCTAGCTATAAAAGTAAGATTTAATTTTGTATATAATGCGGCTTAAATTAGCTTTAAAGCAATAGGAGCAACATGCAGCTCGAAGAGATAAAGTTGAAATTATGACTTAATGAAATTTCCCACAGTCAAAATTAATCATGAATTCTGTTTTAACATAATTGACAAAACTAAAAGTCTGATGTTAAATTTCTCCTAATATAAATTTTCAAGTCTTTCAGAAGTGGGAGCTTCACTGAAAATAAATGAGAGAGCATTAGCGTCCCAGTTGATTATGCATAGCTGTAAATTGCCTTTCATAATGTAAAATAAAGAGAGTATTGAACTCACAAGTGAATGTAGGGGTGAGTGTATCCTCCTTGACCTATAGCTATGCATTTACAGCCTGTCAGAATATTTACATGAATAATTAAAATATCCTGGGTCAGATCTACAAGCCCCTTGCGACAACTTTACGCCGCCATTGCTCACTTCTGTAACGCAGCGTCGTCGTAAACAATGCGCCACGTTGCGACATATTTACAACGTGACGCATCTAGGGAGATGTGTCACGTTGTAAAGCCCTGCGCTACATTATACCTGCATCAGGTATAATGTACGCAGGGTGGGCGTTCCGACGTGAGAAAGCCTCATAAAAGTAAGGCAGTGAAATCTACAAGATTTCACTGAGTCACTTTTACGACGCCACTGCGTCAAAACCTTACGCCTGCTTGAAGCAGGTGTAAGGAGTGACGCAGCATGTTAGGAATAGGCATTCCTAACCATTGCTGGAGTTGCGTCGTGCTTGCGACACGACTCCAGCAATGCGCTGCCTGTACGCCAAAAGATGCGTCACGCATCTGTCTATCCTTGCGCCACGGTGCGCCGCATTGTAAATGTGACGCATCCATGGTGGCGCAAGGGTTTTTTTACGGGACGCAAATGAACTGACGCATCTCTGCTAATATGCAGAGATGCGCCAGTTCTTCTAAATCTGCCTCCCTATTTCTAGGTAAATGGCCCCATGACTTGAATCTGATAAAAACAAAGAAAAAGGCTGAAAATGTAAGTGTTGCACACACATACACACACACACACACTTGTAATGCACTTGACTGTAAGCCACACCTTTTGTTACGGCCTTTTACGAATCTAGCATCAATTTATTCTCCTAGTGAGGACAATGCATTGATTGATTCAGAGAGCCTTAAGCACGTGGACCATGCCGTATGCCTTCAAAATGCTTTTTCTGTGCCACAACTATTGGTCTCTTGACATATACTGACATAACCTTTTGAAGAAAGCTTTGCGGCCTGGCTATCGTGAAGTGATTTAAATACGTTGGGGTTCTTTCTTAGTAATTATTAAACGCCATACTACTGAATTGCGCTGTTTTCTTACAATTGGTGCATTGATTAATTGTTCGAGAGCATTCTGATGAAATCAGTGAAGTGTTACCGTAGTCATTTTCAAAAATGCGGCTGTAGTAGTATTTGCCACAGACAACCAATGGCTTAATTCAATAAACACGTAAACTCAATTGTAGTTGTATTGAAACAATAATGTGGACACTTAAGATCTGAGTTTAGGGGGTAAGACAGGAAAAACACCCTGGATAGTGATGTGAGCCTGGTCTTAAGGAGACTCCTGTGATGCATTTCCTTGCATCAGGAAATGCTCATTTTCCGAATGTATTCTATTATGTTCTACAGTCGCGGCCGGCATGACTCGCTGGTGGGTGGGTGGGGGGGTCGCACGGGGGATCGCACGGGGAGGGGTAGATTGCGGGGGAGGGGGGATCATGCGGGGAGGGAGGGTGTTTAATTTAATGAAAAAAATATATATATATAATTAAACTTACCTGTCCGCCGGCCAGGTCCTGCATTTTCTCTGCTCTCCTGCTCTCCAGGAACAGGAAGCAGAAGCAGGCAGCCAGGATTCCTCCCTCCCCTAAGCCAATCACAACGCTGCTCAAACAGCGTTGTGATTGGTTGGGATGCCGCCCAGCCAGCGGCTTATGGGGAGGCCATTTTCTCCCTGTAGGCTGCATTGCAGCCTACATGGAGAAAAGGCAGAGTGCGCATGACTGGTTTGGGTGGCCCCAGGGGGCCGACCAAACAGTCTTTGGGCACTCAGGAGTAGGCAGGCACACCACTCCTCCCCTGCCCTGCTCTCAGAGCAGCCTCGCCCACCCGCCCGCCTGCAACCAAACATAAAATGGTAATAACGGAAAGTTATTACCATGTCATGTTTCTGCTTCTCGCACTGCAAGAAGCAGTGGGGCGACGCTCCTCTGCCCTAGTGGAGGAACCCCCCTGATGTTCTATTCTGTTCTGCTCATTCATTCATCCATTTATTAATCCATGTTTAAAGTGCATCTGCAACCCAAAGTTGTCTAGGTGCGATGGTGTCAAACTGGAGAATAAAGAAATAAATACTGATTGCACAAACAGATAGCAAAACTGACCACGAATGCCAAGTGTCTTCCTATAGCGCTGCAGGTATGTATGTGGTAATGGGCAAAAGGTGTCCACACTGCACGAACCAGCGCGTACCAGCCTGCCTGCGCATACATATGAATGTAATATTTCACACATCACTAAGTTATTGCAGAAAAACAAGTTACGATTTACTGCTAGTTTAGCGCAGATAAACCTAGGAAAAAGGAGAAAAAAGAAACCCGTATGTTTTCCAATTTTACACAGGTAATGATTATGGGTTATTGTCCAGGATTTTATTTGTACATTATAAATTTATATATGCATGTCTGCATGTATTTATTTATTTATTATAAAATGCCATGCAAAGTTCAAAAGAACCTTGCAAAACCACGAATACTAAACAATAAATACACTATTCAAGCAATCGATTCTTAAACACGTAGAAAATGTAAAACATATTGAATTGAGAAAGGCTAGTATAATATTAGAATGGCTTTGTTTCAGGTATTTACATACCATACTGCAAATACTGGAAGCAGCAAATACAGAAACCCTACATGGTGCCTATTTAAATTTCGACAAATTAATAATCCATTATTTAGATTTTATTAGATCTTGACAAGAACATTTTGGTGGATTTCGGGTTCCTAGACAACACATTCTCTTAAGGGTAGATCACCTGTTTTGAGACTGAAAAAATTGCAGACTTTGGTGACCTAAATTCTTTACTCCAATAATATGGCATGGAGCAGTGATCAGCAGACTGATGGATAGCATTTAACATTGTTGTGTGCATTACATTCACAAAAAGATGATGCAGCTGAAGACAAACCTAGCAAAATATGTTTTGGGTTTGATTCACTATAAGTACATATGTGCGCATTGTGTATGTAAGGACGTTTTGGTGTCCAACCTTGGCTATGGGGGAGTATGCGTATACATGCATTTAGTGTGTTTTGAACTTGTGCTATAACCATTATGCTATTGTTTATAGCCACTGTGCATAGACCTCTGAGTAGGACATTGTGACTTGGGGAAGGCAGTGTCTGGAAACATAAACTGGTGTATATGGATTTTTGGGTTTAGGTGATTTCTGTGTGCATGATTTTTTAGCTGTGTCTATCTATGCAAATGTGATTCCATAAATTTAGGTCATCAGAGCATGTAGGTACATCTTCATGGGTGGAAGCAAACACTGGATATACGAGAGTGAATTTCCGTTGTTTACCCTTCCTATTCGATCTGACTTACCTGTTGTCCATTCCACTCTTGAAGCCAGCATCCTGACAGTGGATGAAGAGAAGAAACGGTGTACAAGGAAAACATAGTCAGGAACAATGCTAGAAATGGGAAAAATGATCTGGAAACACATAAATTGGGGAGGTAAGAGAAAGAGGGAAGGCATGAGGAGCAGCACAGTCAGGAGTACAGAAAATTACAGTCAGTCTGTGCAATAATTTATTACTAACTATGATCCCAAAGAAATTGCCAATAAGGACAAATGTGATAACAAAAATGTCCTGGCTTACTCAATTGATCACTATCACACTTCATTTTAAGCTAGCCTAAGGGGTTAAAAGACCTCCTGTGGATATCCACCTGTGAGCAACACGTTTCCAAGTATAATTGTAGGAAGATATCTCTGTTGAGTAATTCATTTGCTGTAAAGGTCTTCGTGCACTCCCTAGTTTCATACTTTAAACCTTATAAAACAGCTCATTGGTTATGTGCCTTCCGCAGGGCATAGTTTAGAAGCACAGTCAACAAATGTGTTTTTGTATGTATGATTGCTCCTCGGGTTAATGCTTTTGTTGCAGGAATACTTTTGTTACCTTAAGGGCACAAGCCATAAACCTGGCATAATTGCCCAGTTGGCTATGTATCCTCTTCAGTCAGATGAATGCATCCCGCAAGGCATATGACTGAAACCTTGGAGATTTTAACTCAAACTTTCTTATACTAAGATTTCTAATATGTATTCCAATTGCTAACTAAAAATCAGTTTTGAGCTTCATCTCTATTAATGATTATTAATGTACTTACACTTAGAAAGACATAACTCATATTTTTACAGTCATTTCATATTATGATCTACCAATCTTACTTAGCAGAGAGCCTGTGTCATAGGCCAACTATCTGGATCCCAAATGATACCAATGGGTCAGCGACGCTAGTTCCTGAACGCTCCCTAAACTTGCGCTCGGTTTACAGGAGGAGACACTGCACAAGTGGCAACTCCCAGGGGGAAGGGGTTGGGATAAAGAGAGCGTGTTTATTCAAAGATGCTGTGGCTCGTCTACTCAGCAGCAACACTGCAGCAGACATTCACACCAGTCTGATTAATGGTACCGGCACTTATGGTACTTATAAACAACCAAATAATAAGGCTTTAGTCTAGTTTTAACTCTATCTCTTAAGGTATCACCTCACGAAAGCTTTTCAAATCCCAACCAACCTTTAGTTTTGTTGTTGTTTTGTTTTCATTTAGATTGTCCATAGATGCTCCTTTATCAAAATGTTTGAAACTGTAGTGAGTATGATTTCAGCATCAAACCCACAAGCAAATTTGGACGGCGTTAGCTTCACCCAAGTACTCTCTGGAAGAGCCCTGCCAACATTATGTACAAGTTGAACAAAAACACTGGTTACATTTTCCTGCAGCACGATGTTGTGACTGAGCTCAGCGCATAGTAAAGGTCGCTCCCCCGCCACACAGCTCCGCTTGTGGTGTCCTGCCCGCTGCTGCTGCTAGTAAGCTCGCCCCTCTGCTTGTGGCCTCGGTGCCCGTTTTTCCTTCTGTTCCCCTCGCTGCCCCCATTTTTCCTGTGTCCATTTTTCCTTCTGTTTCCCTCGCTGCCCCATTTTTCCTGTGTCCATTTTTCCTTCTGTTTCCCCTTGCTGCCCCCATTTTCCCTGTGTCCATTTTTCCTTCTGTTTCCCTCGCTGCCCCCATTTTCCCTGTGTCCATTTTTCCTTCTGTTCCCCTCGCTGCCCCCATTTAACTGTGCCCATTTTTCCTTCTGTTCCCCTCGCTGCCCCCATTTAACTGTGTCCATTTCTTTCTGTTTCCCTCGCTGCCCCCATTTAACTGTGTCCATTTTCCTTCTGTTTCCCCTCGCTGCCCCCATTTAACTGTGTCCATTTTCCTTCTGTTTCCCCTCGCTGCCCCCATTTAACTGTGTCCATTTTCCTTCTGTTTCCCTCGCTGCCCCCATTTAACTGTGTCCATTTTCCTTCTGTTTCCCTCGCTGCCCCCATTTAACTGTGTCCATTTTCCTTCTGTTTCCCCTCGCTGCCCCAATTTAACTGTGTCCATTTTCCTTCTGTTTCCCCTCGCTGCCCCATTTAACTGTGTCCATTTTCCTTCTGTTTCCCCTCGCTGCCCCCATTTAACTGTGTCCATTTTCCTTCTGTTTCCCTCGCTGCCCCCATTTAACTGTGCCCATTTTGCCTTCTGTACCCCTCGTTGCCTCTCTCCACTCCCGCCACTGCGTCCCCTGCGGCCCCACCCCCCTGACTGCCCATTCGCTGCCCCTGCCTCCCGCCTCCCAGCTGCTCCTCCCTCCCACCTCCCCACATATGGCGGCCGCTGCGCGGTGAGGAGAGCGACCCTTGACCTTGCCAGTTAGGTCGCTCCCCCGCCACACAGCTCCGCCTGTGGTGTCCTGCCCGCTGCTGCTGCTGGTAAGCTCGCCCCTCTGCTTGTGGCCTCGGTGTCCGTTTTTCCTTCTGTTCCCCTCGCTGCCCCCATTTTTCCTGTGTCCATTTTTCCTTCTGTTTCCCCTCGCTGCCCCCATTTTTCCTGTGTCCATTTTTCCTTCTGTTTCCCCTCGCTGCCCCATTTCCCCTGTGTCCATTTTTCCTTCTGTTTCCCCTTGCTGCCCCCATTTTCCCTGTGTCCATTTTTCCTTCTGTTCCCCTCGCTGCCCCCATTTAACTGTGCCCATTTTTCCTTCTGTTCCCCTCGCTGCCCCCATTTAACTGTGTCCATTTTCCTTCTGTTTCCCCTCGCTGCCCCCATTTAACTGTGTCCATTTTCCTTCTGTTTCCCTCGCTGCCCCCATTTAACTGTGTCCATTTTCCTTCTGTTTCCCCTCGCTGCCCCCATTTAACTGTGTCCATTTTCCTTCTGTTTCCCCTCGCTGCCCCCATTTAACTGTGTCCATTTTCCTTCTGTTTCCCCTCGCTGCCCCCATTTAACTGTGTCCATTTTCCTTCTGTTTCCCCTCGCTGCCCCCATTTAACTGTGTCCATTTTCCTTCTGTTTCCCCTCGCTGCCCCCATTTAACTGTGTCCATTTTCCTTCTGTTTCCCCTCGCTGCCCCCATTTAACTGTGCCCATTTTGCCTTCTGTACCCCTCGTTGCCTCTCTCCACTCCCGCCGCTGCGTCCCCTGCGGCCCCACCCCCCTGACTGCCCATTCTCTGCCCCTGCCTCCCGCCTCCCAGCTGCTCCTCCCTCCCACCTCCCCATATATGGCGGCCGCTGCGCGTGAGGAGAGCGACCCTTGACCTTGCCAGGTAGGTCGCTCCCCCGCCACACAGCTCCGCCTGTGGTGTCCTGCCCGCTGCTGCTGCTGGTAAGCTCGCCCCTCTGCTTGTGGCCTCGGTGCCCGTTTTTCCTTCTGTTCCCCTCGCTGCCCCCATTTTTCCTGTGTCCATTTTTCCTTCTGTTTCCCCTCGCTGCCCCCATTTTTCCTGTGTCCATTTTTCCTTCTGTTTCCCCTCGCTGCCCCCATTTTCCCTGTGTCCATTTTTCCTTCTGTTTCCCCTCGCTGCCCCCATTTTCCCTGTGTCCATTTTTCCTTCTGTTCCCCTCGCTGCCCCCATTTAACTGTGCCCATTTTTCCTTCTGTTTCCCCTCGCTGCCCCCATTTAACTGTGTCCATTTTCCTTCTGTTTCCCCTCGCTGCCCCATTTAACTGTGTCCATTTTCCTTCTGTTTCCCCTCGCTGCCCCATTTAACTGTGTCCATTTTCCTTCTGTTTCCCCTCGCTGCCCCCATTTAACTGTGTCCATTTTCCTTCTGTTTCCCCTCGCTGCCCCCATTTAACTGTGTCCATTTTCCTTCTGTTTCCCCTCGCTGCCCCCATTTAACTGTGCCCATTTTGCCTTCTGTACCCCTCGTTGCCTCTCTCCACTCCCGCCGCTGCGTCCCTGCGGCCCCGCCCCCTGACTGCCCATTCGCTGCCCCTGCCTCCCGCCTCCCAGCTGCTCCTCCCTCCCACCTCCCCAGATATGGCGGCCGCTGCGAGGTGAGGAGAGCGACCCTTGACCTTGCCAGGTAGGTCGCTCCCCCGCCACACAGCTCCGCCTGTGGTGTCCTGCCCGCTGCTGCTGCTGGTAAGCTCGCCCCTCTGCTTGTGGCCTCGGTGCCCGTTTTTCCTTCTGTTCCCCTCGCTGCCCCCATTTTTCCTGTGTCCATTTTTCCTTCTGTTTCCCCTCGCTGCCCCCATTTTTCCTGTGTCCATTTTTCCTTCTGTTTCCCCTCGCTGCCCCCATTTTCCCTGTGTCCATTTTTCCTTCTGTTTCCCCTCGCTGCCCCCATTTTCCCTGTGTCCATTTTTCCTTCTGTTCCCCTCGCTGCCCCCATTTAACTGTGCCCATTTTTCCTTCTGTTCCCCTCGCTGCCCCCATTTAACTGTGTCCATTTCTTTCTGTTTCCCCTCGCTGCCCCCATTTAACTGTGTCCATTTTCCTTCTGTTTCCCCTCGCTGCCCCCATTTAACTGTGTCCATTTTCCTTCTGTTTCCCCTCGCTGCCCCCATTTAACTGTGTCCATTTTCCTTCTGTTTCCCCTCGCTGCCCCCATTTAACTGTGTCCATTTTCCTTCTGTTTCCCCTCGCTGCCCCCATTTAACTGTGTCCATTTTCCTTCTGTTTCCCCTCGCTGCCCCAATTTAACTGTGTCCATTTTCCTTCTGTTTCCCTCGCTGCCCCATTTAACTGTGTCCATTTTCCTTATGTTTCCCCTCGCTGCCCCCATTTAACTGTGTCCATTTTCCTTCTGTTTCCCCTCGCTGCCCCCATTTAACTGTGCCCATTTTGCCTTCTGTACCCCTCGTTGCCTCTCTCCACTCCCGCCGCTGCGTCCTGCGGCCCCACCCCCTGACTGCCCATTCGCTGCCCCTGCCTCCCGCCTCCCAGCTGCTCCTCCCTCCCACCTCCCCACATATGGCGGCCGCTGCGCGTGAGGAGAGCGACCCTTGACCTTGCCAGGTAGGTCGCTCCCCCGCCACACAGCTCCGCCTGTGGTGTCCTGCCCGCTGCTGCTGCTGGTAAGCTCGCCCCTCTGCTTGTGGCCTCGGTGTCCGTTTTTCCTTCTGTTCCCCTCGCTGCCCCCATTTTTCCTGTGTCCATTTTTCCTTCTGTTTCCCCTCGCTGCCCCCATTTTTCCTGTGTCCATTTTTCCTTCTGTTTCCCCTCGCTGCCCCATTTCCCCTGTGTCCATTTTTCCTTCTGTTTCCCCTTGCTGCCCCCATTTTCCCTGTGTCCATTTTTCCTTCTGTTCCCCTCGCTGCCCCATTTAACTGTGCCCATTTTTCCTTCTGTTCCCCTCGCTGCCCCCATTTAACTGTGTCCATTTTCCTTCTGTTTCCCCTCGCTGCCCCCATTTAACTGTGTCCATTTTCCTTCTGTTTCCCCTCGCTGCCCCCATTTAACTGTGTCCATTTTCCTTCTGTTTCCCCTCGCTGCCCCCATTTAACTGTGTCCATTTTCCTTCTGTTTCCCCTCGCTGCCCCCATTTAACTGTGTCCATTTTCCTTCTGTTTCCCCTCGCTGCCCCCATTTAACTGTGTCCATTTTCCTTCTGTTTCCCCTCGCTGCCCCCATTTAACTGTGTCCATTTTCCTTCTGTTTCCCCTCGCTGCCCCCATTTAACTGTGTCCATTTTCCTTCTGTTTCCCCTCGCTGCCCCCATTTAACTGTGCCCATTTTGCCTTCTGTACCCCTCGTTGCCTCTCTCCACTCCCGCCGCTGCGTCCCTGCGGCCCCGCCCCCTGACTGCCCATTCTCTGCCCCTGCCTCCCGCCTCCCAGCTGCTCCTCCCTCCCACCTCCCCATATATGGCGGCCGCTGCGCGGTGAGGAGAGCGACCCTTGACCTTGCCAGGTAGGTCGCTCCCCCGCCACACAGCTCCGCCTGTGGTGTCCTGCCCGCTGCTGCTGCTGGTAAGCTCGCCCCTCTGCTTGTGGCCTCGGTGCCCGTTTTCCTTCTGTTCCCCTCGCTGCCCCCATTTTTCATGTGTCCATTTTTCCTTCTGTTTCCCCTCGCTGCCCCCATTTTTCCTGTGTCCATTTTTCCTTCTGTTTCCCCTCGCTGCCCCCATTTTCCCTGTGTCCATTTTCCTTCTGTTTCCCCTCGCTGCCCCCATTTTCCCTGTGTCCATTTTTCCTTCTGTTCCCCTCGCTGCCCCCATTTAACTGTGCCCATTTTTCCTTCTGTTTCCCCTCGCTGCCCCCATTTAACTGTGTCCATTTTCCTTCTGTTTCCCCTCGCTGCCCCATTTAACTGTGTCCATTTTCCTTCTGTTTCCCTCGCTGCCCCATTTAACTGTGTCCATTTTCCTTCTGTTTCCCTCGCTGCCCCCATTTAACTGTGTCCATTTTCCTTCTGTTTCCCCTCGCTGCCCCCATTTAACTGTGTCCATTTTCCTTCTGTTTCCCCTCGCTGCCCCCATTTAACTGTGCCCATTTTGCCTTCTGTACCCCTCGTTGCCTCTCTCCACTCCCGCCGCTGCGTCCCTGCGGCCCCGCCCCTGACTGCCCATTCGCTGCCCCTGCCTCCCGCCTCCCAGCTGCTCCTCCCTCCCACCTCCCCATATATGGCGGCCGCTGCGAGGTGAGGAGAGCGACCCTTGACCTTGCCAGGTAGGTCGCTCCCCCGCCACACAGCTCCGCCTGTGGTGTCCTGCCCGCTGCTGCTGCTGGTAAGCTCGCCCCTCTGCTTGTGGCCTCGGTGCCCGTTTTCCTTCTGTTCCCCTCGCTGCCCCCATTTTTCCTGTGTCCATTTTTCCTTCTGTTTCCCCTCGCTGCCCCCATTTTTCCTGTGTCCATTTTTCCTTCTGTTTCCCCTCGCTGCCCCCATTTTCCCTGTGTCCATTTTTCCTTCTGTTTCCCCTCGCTGCCCCCATTTTCCCTGTGTCCATTTTTCCTTCTGTTCCCCTCGCTGCCCCATTTAACTGTGCCCATTTTTCCTTCTGTTCCCCTCGCTGCCCCCATTTAACTGTGCCCATTTTCCTTCTGTTCCCCTCACTGCCCCCATTTTTCCTGTGTCCATTTTTCCTTCTGTTTCCCCTCGCTGCCCCCATTTTTCCTGTGTCCATTTTTCTCTCTGTTTCCCCTCGCTGCCCCCATTTTTCCTGTGTCCATTTTTCCTTCTGTTTCCCTCGCTGCCCCCATTTTCCCTGTGTCCATTTTTCCTTCTGTTTCCCTTCGCTGCCCCCATTTTCCCTGTGTCCATTTTTCCTTCTGTTCCCCTCGCTGCCCCCATTTAACTGTGCCCATTTTTCCTTCTGTTCCCCTCGCTGCCCCCATTTAACTGTGTCCATTTTCCTTCTGTTTCCCCTCGCTGCCCCCATTTAACTGTGTCCATTTTCCTTCTGTTTCCCCTCGCTGCCCCCATTTAACTGTGTCCATTTTCCTTCTGTTTCCCCTCGCTGCCCCCATTTAACTGTGTCCATTTTCCTTCTGTTTCCCCTCGCTGCCCCCATTTAACTGTGTCCATTTTCCTTCTGTTTCCCCTCGCTGCCCCCATTTAACTGTGTTCATTTTCCTTCTGTTTCCCCTCGCTGCCCCCATTTAACTGTGTCCATTTTCCTTCTGTTTCCCCTCGCTGCCCCCATTTACCTGTGTCCATTTTCCTTCTGTTTCCCCTCGCTGCCCCCATTTAACTGTGCCCATTTTGCCTTCTGTACCCCTCGTTGCCTCTCTCCACTCCCGCCGCTGCGTCCCCTGCGGCCCCGCCCCCCTGACTGCCCATTCGCTGCCCCTGCCTCCCGCCTCCCGCCTCCCAGCTGCTCCTCCCTCCCACCTCCCCATAGATGGCGGCCGCTGCGCGGCCTCGCCGCTGGCGCGCCGAAGGAGCGCCTAAGGCAAGCTTGTCTGCGCCCGTCCGTGCCTGGACCGCGCCCAGCGCCAGAACCCCTGGGCCGTGTGCCCCCCGCACCAGCCTCGAGGACCGACGCCGATACGATGCCACCACACTCCACGCTCTCAACCCTGGACGGACGCACAACTGCTTCAAGGCCGCCCCGAAACGCACCCATGGTGCCTTCACCTGCCGGAACTGCAGCTACACCAGCCTCAGAGCCACCGAGGCGCCCGCCAAGAAGGACCTCAACCACCTCCGATGCATCCTACTGAACACCCGCTCCGCACGCAAACACGCTGTCGAACTCTGAGACCTGCTCGACACATCATCACCAGACGTCGCCTTCCTGACAGAGACCTGGATGAACGACTCCTCCGCCCCCGACATCGCCATAGCCATCCCAGACGGCTATAAGATCACCCGCAGAGACCGCGTCAACGCAGTAGGAGGAGGAATCGCCATCATCCACAAGAACACCATCAGGGTCTCGACCAGCACCGACGACACTCTCAGCACCGCCGAACACATGCACTTCCAGATCCACACGGACCCCAACACCACCCTTAGAGGCACCCTTGTCTACAGACCCCTGGGCCCCGACCCCAGTTCAGCGACTCCATCGCCGACTTCATCAGCACGCACGCCCTGACCTCTACCGACTACATCCTCCTCGGAGACCTGAACTTTCACCTGGAGAACAACAACGACAGCAACTCCACCACCCTGATCGACAACCTCGCCAACCTCGGTCTGAGCCAGCTCGTCACAACACCGACCCATTCCGCCGGCCACACGCTTGACCCCATCTTCTCCTCAAGCTCCCACGTCTCCTTCAGCCACACCACGGAACTCCTCTGGACCGACCACTGCTGCATCCATTTCACCTTCCAGAAACCCACCACACACCACCGCACCCAACAGATCCCACGCCGCTGCTGGAGCAAAGTCACCGAAGACCAACTACGGGCAAACCTCGCTCTCAGCCCTCCCTCCGACCCATCCAACACCGATGACGCTGCCTGCAACCTCAGACGATGGATGGACGACTGTGCCAACACCCTTTCCCCGCTGAAAAAACTCACCTACAGTGACACCACCAAAAGAGCCAGCTGGTTCACCTCGGAACTCCTAGCTTCCAAGCGTACCTGCCGGAAACTAGAGAAGAAATGGCACAGTGATAAGACACCGGACAGCCACGCAGCCCACAAAGACGCCATCCGTAACCACCACCACCTCATCAAGTCCGCCAAGAGAATCTCCTTCAAAGACCGCCTCGACAACAACGCACACAACAGCAAGGAGCTTTTCAACATCGTGAAGGAACTCTCCAACTCCAGCTCCAACACCAACGACATCCCGCCGTCGCAACCCCTGTGCGATTCCCTCGCCACCTTCTTCCACCGCAAGATCGCCGACATCCACGACAGCTTCAACACCCAGACAGCCCCAACTAAGATCGATGCACCAGACCCGCCGCACACCATCGACCACGACCCCCTTCCAGCCTGGGCCAGCGTGAACATCGATGACACCATCAAGACCATGAGCACAATACACTCCGGCTCCCCGTCAGACCCTTTCCCGCACCACATCTTCAACAAAGCCAGCAGCTCCATCGCACCCCACCTGTGCAACGTCATCAATCTCTCCTTCGAGACCACGACCTTCCCAGAGAGCTGGAAACATGCAGAGATCAACGCCCTACTCAAAAAACCCAAGGCGGACCCGAGAGTCCTCAAGAACTTCTGGCCCATCTCCCTGCTTCCGTTCCCAGCCAAGGTCATCGAGAAGATCGTCAACAAACAGCTAACCCGATACCTCGAAGAAAACAGCATCCTGGACCCATCCCAATCGGGGTTCCGCAGCAACCACAGCACTGAGACTGCCCTCATCGCCGCCACCGACGACATCAGGATACTGCTGGACAACGGTGAGACCGCAGCCCTCATCCTGCTGGACCTCTCCGCCGCCTTCGACACTGTCTGCCACTGCACTCTACGCGCACGCCTCCACGACGCAGGGATCCGAGACAAGGCCCTGGAATGGGCCACCTCCTTCCTCGCCGGCAGAACCCAGAGAGACCGCCTCCCACCATTCCGATCCGAAGCCTCCGAGATCATCTGCGGCGTACCCAGGGATCGTCCCTCAGCCCAACACTGTTCAACATCTACATGGCCCCGCTCGCACGCATCGCCAGACAGCACGACCTCAACATAATCTCCTATGCCGACGACACTCAACTGATCCTCTCCCTCACCAAGGACCCCCTCGCCGCCAAATCCAACCTCCATGAAGGAATGAAGGCCGTCGCCGATTGGATGAAGATCAGCCGACTAAAACTGAACACGGAGAAGACAGAGGTCCTCATCCTCGGCTCCAACCCCTCAGCCTGGGACGACTCCTGGTGGCCAACGACGCTGGGAGCAGCCCGACACCCACCGACCATGCACGCAACCTGGGAGTCATCCTCGACTCAACGCTCTCCATGGCCAAGCAAGTCAACGCAGTCTCCTCCTCCTGCTTCAACACCCTCCGCATGCTTCGCAAGATCTACAGGTGGATCCCGACAGATACAAGAAGAACAGTCACCCAGGCCCTCGTCAGTAGCAGACTTGACTATGGGAACGCCCTCTACGCGGGAGCCCCGGCCAAGCTCATCAAGCGACTGCAACGCATACAAAATGCCTCCGCACGCCTGATCCTCGATGTACCACGCCACAGCCACATCACCCCCACCTGAGGAACCTGCACTGGCTCCCCGTCGACAGGAGAATCTCCTTCAAACTCCTCATCCACGCACACAAGGCACTCCACAAGACTGGCCCAGCCTACCTCAACAGACGACTCCTCTTCTACGTCCCCAACCGCCAACTCCGCTCCGCCGACCTCTCCCTCGCCACCGTCCCTCGCATTCGAAGAACTACCACAGGTGGCAGATCCTTCTCCCACCTCGCCGCCAAGACCTGGAACACCCTTCCACTAAGCCTACGACAGACCCAAGACCTGCTGACCTTCAGGAGGCTACTCAAGACCTGGTTGTTCGACCAGTAGCAGCATCCCCCCCCTTTTTTTTCTCCCCAGCGCCTTGAGACCCTCGCGGGTAAGTAGTGTGCTTTACAAATTCCGTGATTGATTGATTGATTGAAGTCTGTTAATGTGTCTCTCCTTTTTTTCTTGTTCTTTTTCCCATCCAGGTGCAAGACCATTGCGGGACGTTTTTTGTGGTGAGGTCCAAGTGGGAGAATCAAGGGAGCTGGCAAGACAGAGTTCTGGAAAATGGGAAACAGGTAAGTGGCAGGCAAAGAGGCTAAGCGAAGGGGAGGAGTGTGGACGGTCGTTAAATAAGACTGCTGTAGAATGTTCATAAAGGTCACATTCTAATTGTTTGGAACAGGGAACAGGTGCAGATAATTAACTTGATGAGGCTTCCTTCTAGAAGGTGCTTTAGAATGTTCACAAAGGTTGCATTCTAATTGCTTATAGCAAGGAACATGTGCAGGGGAATAATTTGATGAGTGTCTTCTGGAAGGTTCACATTGAGGTCATCTATGCCGGTTGCTTGATGCTTATTCTGGTGGATTTTCTGGATGTTACCATGGGGCCTGAAACCTGACCATGCATATACATGGTAAAACATTTATGAATGCTATTAAGACTTTTCAAACAAACCGGGGAAGACCAGCTGCGGCTAGCTATTACCAACATCATGTAGTATGGTCAAGAGACAGGGTGCAAGACGTTTGTTCATTCATAAGTGCTGTGAGTAATGATATGAATCATGCCAGTATATTGTGATAGTCAAGAGAGGTGAGCTGTGGCAGGAATTCTTACAGTCGCCCCTCCCAAAGGCGATCTTACAGGTCGTGGTTTGGTGGGGTGGAGGGCATGAAATCATCTCACCAGATGGGGGGCACGAACCGAGGAGGCCGGTTCCCAGGAACGCTCTGAAGGGTCATAACCCTTCCAATCTATAAGGTAATATAGTTTTCCCTGAGATCATTTAGAGTCCAGGATACGGTGAACTTCATACTCTTGTTGGCCATTAAACAGAACGGGTGGGGGTGAGGTATCTTTTTGTGTTGTGAGGTGGTGTGGCTTGATCAGTGAAACGTGAAACACTGGGTGGATAGTGTATTTAGGGGGAAGCTGTAGCATGATGTTGACAGGATTAATTATCTTTTTAATGTCATAAGGACCTATAAGGTCGTAGCCCTTGGGCCTTCTAGTTGTAGGTGTTGTGTTGATAACCATACCCTGTCTCCTTCCTTTTCTATAGGTGCTGGGGTTCTATGCTTGTCAGCTTGTGCCTGCATGACCAATTTGGCTTTGGCTAAACTTCTCCTAGCGTGTTTTTAAATCTCATGCAGTTGTTCTAATCTTTCTGTGACTGAAGATAGCATAATAGAAACTCCTGATATAGCAATGGAAACTGCCCGAGGATGTCCTGACATGAAGAAGAAGGGTTTGTTGTTTGTGGCTTAGTGAGTGCTCTTATTATAAATTAATTCAGCTAGGAGTGAGGCCTGATCCCATTGTCCTGTGTACATGGATAGTAAGCATCTTAGTGTAGTTTCTAGTGATTGGCTGACCCGTTCAGTTTGCCTGTTAGTGTGTGGGTGGAAGGCAGATGACAAGGCTACCTCTATTCTTTACTTATCACAGAGTGTTCTCTAAAATTTAGATGTGAACTGAACTCACATGCAGTCTTACAATATGATCGATAAATATTTGACTAAATTCTGGGGCAGTGGATAACTTTTTAAGGGGGATGAAATTTGCCATTTTTGATTACTTGTCAACAACTACTAAAATGGTAGAGAAGGTATTGCTTGCTGGAAGGTTAGTAATAAAATCCAGACTAATGGTGTGCCAAGGAACTGGGGGTATAGGCAGAAGCTGTAATAAGCCTGCAGGTACAGTGTGAGTGTTCTTGTTTCGTGCACAAGTTGGTCAACCAAATACGTATTCATGTATATCCTTCCACATGTTGTTCCAGCAGAAGGTTTTTTGACAATTCCTTAGAGATTTCGTTATACCTGGGTGCCCTGCTAATGCTGTGTCATGATTCCATTGAATTACCCGACGTCTTAATTCTATAGTAGGGATGTACAGTTTCGGAGCATGAAGGAACAGCTTGTCTGTGATAGTATTGTTATGTGTTTTGATCATTTCCTCGGACTTTAGCTTTTTATAATCTTCATGTAAGGCCGCCATAAATGTGTCACCCTCGCTAACTGTGACTACCTTTTCTGGTGGAATGAAAGTAGGAGAGTCTGATGTGGAATGGGAAGAGTGAGCATACTCCAGTCTAGAAAAAGCATCAGACTGTAACTGCTTGGTCCCTGGGTGATAGGTGATGATGAAATCGAACAAACTAAAGAAATGCAGCCATCGCATTTGACAGGATTGAGATCCCTAATAGAGCTAAAGAATTATACCTTTTTATGATCTGAGAATATTGTGACTGTATGTTTAGCACCCTATTGGTAATGACTCCATTCAGTGAACGCCAGTTTGATGACCAGAAGCATTGACTTCGACATAGTAGGGCTGGTCTAGAATGGGATGCTAAAAAATGGGTACAGTGGTGAATTTAGTTTTTAACAGTTGCAATACCTGATTGGCTTCTGGAGACCATGCAAATGATTGCCCCTTTATTAGCAGCTGTGTTATAAGCATCACTATCTCTGAAAAGTGAGGGATGAAACAACGATAAAAATTGGCGAAGCCAAGTATCTGTTGAATTTTCTTGACATTTGTTGGAGTTGGCCAATTGGTAATGGCTTCTTCCTTTTTAGGGTCCATAGTGATGCCTGTCGGAGACATGTGATACCCTAGAAACTCTACTGACTGTACATGGAAGGAACATTTGTATAATTTAGCAAAGATAGAAATTTCCCTAAGGCGCTGCAAGATGTCGCGTACATGCCATGCATGTTCTTGTTCTGAGTTTGAGTAAATCAGAATGTTGTCTATGTAAACAATTGCACAAACATCCAAAAAATCCCTAAAGACCTTGTTAATGAAATATTGAAATGCTGCCAGAGCATTACATAGCCCGAAGGGCATAACAGTATACTCAAACAGCCCGAACTTAGTCCTAAAAGCAGTTTTCCATTCATCGCCTTCTCGTACACAGATTAAGTGGTAAGCTACCAGTAAATATGATTTAGTGTAAATTGTGGAATTTCTGACCTGATGAAGTAGTACCGGAATTAACAGTAGAGAATAGCGGTTCTTAATAATCAACTTATTGACCGCCCTATAATCCACACACACCCTCAACTCCCCATTCTTTTTGGGTACAAAGAAGAGTGAGGAAGACACAGCCGATGTGGAGTGGCGTATAAAACTTATCTCTAGTAGTTCAACCAGATATTTGTGTAGATATTGATTTTTAGGTTCTGTCAACGCTTAAACTCTACTGCAAGGCAGCGTTGCTCCCGGGAGGAGATCTATGGGGCAATCAAAGGCTCTGTGTTGGAGCAGTTGGGTGGCTTTCACGGGGTCAAAACCATCTTGCAAGTCCTGGTATTCTTTGGTCAGTTTAATGTTTTCTGTTCCTTGGACCAAGGCACAATATAGAGGTATTCCCACCTATGGAGCCTTTTGGTTGCAGATAGTATTGCAGAATGGTGAGCCCAAGATTACGGAGCGGTGTACTCAATCGATGTTTTGATTATGGTGTTATAGCCAAGATACTCCCAAATTACCCCAAAGGTGGGAGTGTCTATTAGATCAAAGACAAGTCGTTCAGTATGGCCATTAACGCACACTAATTTTAGAGCCTCTGTCTGAAAACAAATTAGTCCAGAAGACAACTCTGAACCATCTACTGCTCGCACTGGCTCAGGTTTTTCTTTGGGAACATTTGTGAGCCTGAGTTTGGCAGCTAGGGTCAGGTCAAAGAGTTTGCCTGTGGCCCCTGAATCAATAAGCATGGATATTATGTGCCTCCACTGAAGGGATAGGAATACTGTGACTCGGATAGTCAGATGCTATGGAATTCGTGTTCCTAAATTGGTCAGATATTGTGAGATCTGTACGGCTTCTCTCAACAAGACAATCTTCCTTTTGGTCGAAGAGCCTTAGTTTTCCCTGTACTTGATCGACCTCTACACGAGCCTTAGCCTTATTCTTTTTTGGTTTTGCAGAATATTCCCTAGCGAAATGACCATCTTTGCCACAAAAAAGACATAGGTTTAATTTGTGGTGACGTTTCTTTTCCTCATTAGATGGTGGACCCCTTATACCTCCTATCTGCATTGGTTCAGTATCAAGAGTCTTACTGTCTTACTCCTTCTTCTCGGATTTTAGAACAATTACTCTGGTGTCACTGGGAGATCGGTCACCCTTTCGCTTGCCCAATCGGTGATCTAGCTTAAGCACAAGATCAATAAATTCTGCACAATCATCGGGCAGATCAACGATGTGCGAAGCGAAAGGCACGTTTCCACCACCAGTCGAATGAAAGTAGTGATATGTTAGCAGGTCCTTAGAACCTTGTCGTAGGTTTAATAACTCATTGTTACTTGCTTGGATAAAAACATGTTTTGCGAATAACTTGATCATAGCAGCCTTAAAAGCAGAATAGTTGTAAAAAAGGGGATCGTTTGTTTCTATTAAAGGAATTGCCAAGTTTGCGGATACAACTCCCAAATAAGAGTTTTCAAACACTACTTTAGCAGCGTCATTAGGGAACGCCTGATGTTTGCATAGGAAATGTAATTGGCATTGACTCATAAAGGCTGCAAACTTAGTACTGTTGCCATGAAAGCATTCTGGAGCTGCTAAGGGCACAGAACTAGGTATAGAGACAAGGTACATGCAGATTCTGGTTCAATATCTGTAAACGTCCCTCTCTGAAATGGTTCTCCAAATACAGGATGGGTCAAAACTGGATGACTATCCTTGGGTTTAGTATCCCTCCATTCAGTGAAATATGCCCCCCTCTCATTGCAATTCTTCCTTAAGTGTTGCATTTTCTGCTTTTGACCTATTCAGATCTAGTTGTAATTGCTGCATCAACTCAGACAGATTGTTAGTGTCATTGAGGTCCCCTAAGAAGGCACGTGCTAGATCATCCGTGAATATTTGGTCTTGATTGGTCATGGTGCCGCCCGAAAGGAATGTTAGGTGTGTGGCTTAGCCTTCTGTCATAAGCCACCTACCTGGTTTCCAGATGATTCCAATGGGACAGCGACACTAGTTCCTGAATCCTCCCGAGACTTGCCCTCGGTTGCAGAAGGCACGGCTCTGGTGGCAAATTCTAGGGGGAAGGGGGTTGGGATGGAGAGAGCTTGTAGAGTCAAAGATGGTGTGGCTCATCTACTAAACAGCAATAATGCAGCAGGCATTCACACCAGTCTGATGACTGATACCTGCAGATATGGTATCTATAAAGAAATAATAAGGCTTTAGTCTAGCATTAACTCTATCTCTTAAGATATCACCTCACGAAAGCTTTTCAAATCTCAACCAACCTTTAGTTTTGTTGTTGTTTTGTTTTCATTTAGATTGTCCGTAGAAGCTCCTTTTTCAAAATGTTTGAAACTGGAGTGAGTATGATTTCAGCATCAAACCCACAAGCAAATTTGGATGGGGTTAGATTCAATCAAGTCCTCTCTGGCAGAGCCCTGCCAACAGTATGTACAAGTTAAACAAAACACTGGTTAACTTTGTTTGCAGCTTGATGTTGTGACTGAGCTCGCGCATAGTAAAATCAAGTCTGTTAATGTGTCTCTCCTTTTTGTCTTGTTCTTTTTCCCATCCAGGTGCAAGACTAATGCGGGACATTTTTTGTGGTGAGGTCCAAGTGGGAGAATCAAGGGAGCTGGCAAAATAGAGTCCTGGAAGCCGGTAAACTGGTAAGTGGCAGGCAAAGAGGCTAAGCGAAGGGGAGGAGTGTGGACGGCCGTTAAATAAGACTACTGTCGAACGTTCATAAAGGTCACATTCTAATTGTTTGTAACAAGGAACAGATGCAGATAATGAACTTGATGAGCCTGCCTTCTAGAAGGTGCTATGTTCAGAAAGGTTGCATTCTAATTGCTTATAGCAAGGAACAGGTGCAGATTATTGATTTGATGAGACTGTCTTCTAGAAGGTGTTTTAGAATGTTCACAAATGTTGTGTTCTAATTGCTTATAGCAAGGAACAGGTGCAGGGGATTAATTTGATGAGGGCTGCTTCCCAGAAGGTTCTTATTGTGGTCATCTATGATGGTTGCATGATGCTTATTCTGGTGGATTTTCTGGATGTTTCGGTGGGGCCTGAAACCTGACCTTGCATATGCATGGTAAAACATTTGTAAAAGCTATTAAGCCTTTTCAAACTAACCGGCGAGCACCAGCTGACGCTATCTATTGCCAACAGCATGTAACAGAGTCAAAAGTCAGGGTACAAGATGTTTGTTCATTCATAAGTGTTTTGGTAAGGGTGATATGAGTCATGCAGGTGATGAAGCATGATTTTGCAAAATGATCCTGCTTGATCAAATCTGCTCATAAGTAAGTTATTAACAAATAAAATATTAACATGGGAATATTCGAAAGTGCAGTGTACAACGTGACATTGTGCAAGAAAAACACAACCTGTTTTGTAAAATAGAAGCTGCAAAGTTTAACATGCTGAAAGCATGGAAATTACGAAGTGTTTTCACATGAACTAAAATATTATGAGAGCGACTTGAATAAAAATATGCATTAGTAACTTGCACGTGGAAAATGAATTAGCAATAACAGACATGCTTACAGGAAATGTCTCATGAAGAGTTTATTCTTTCCTCATGACAAGTGAAAAACATTTTGATTATTAAAGTTTGAATAATGAAACATTTAGGTTATGCTAATGAGATTAATTAGAATAATGAAACCTCTGAAATATCAATTATTGTAGGTATTTTTCTTGTATTTCCCTTGTAATTCAAAGTGTGTTTTCTATTCTTTAGAAAATTGATGATTTTCCTGGTTTCTCTATGAAGGCCTTAAAACCCTGTTAATAGTATTTTTCCTTTCTAAAACGTAGGTCTCAGAAGAATGTATTTTGTCCTTCATAACTTCTGAACTGCTGATTTATTTGTTTAGCTGTGTACGAGGTAATCACTAGGATTTCCTCTTCCTACGAGTAGAATATTTCTTTCTATGAATAATTGTGTCAACTATGTTGCAAGCTGATGTGGAAGCGAGCGCGAGGACACGAAATTACTACAATTTGTTTCCTACTTCCGAAGAGCGATGATGACATATTTTTCTGACAACGAACTCTAACAGAGAAACTAGGATGAACTGGCTCGAATGAAGATCACTCCATAAGTCTGACCAATGGAATTATGAGGAGCTGTGAATTTGTTACTTTAGGGGGCTGACCTTTTAACATTTTGAGGTATCATTATTACCATGTGAAAAGAACTGGGCGGTGGCTGTTTCTATGAGAAGAGATCCTTGCTGCTGTACTCTCAATGCTACTCTGGCTGGCTAATATCCCTGCAATTCCTGAGCAAGACTATCCTGATTACTTTGCACTTCATCGGCTGGTGATGATGCTCAAGCTATAACTTTCCGGCCGGAGGGTTAGCTATTTCTGACTTGTGCATGTTGTGCATTAGTATTTCTCTGATCTAGGTCCGTATGAAATTCTGAATTGCATTCCGATTTTGCAATGATTTATCCTTTTGTATCTCTCTCTCTCTCTCTCCCCTCTCATTTGTCATTGAAATATTGATGTACTGACAGAAGCTGTGTTTCCTTTACTGTGAAATTACATGTAACATTGATATAACACAGAATTTATGATTCTAACGTGCTTGTGTATTGACCATTCATATTTTTGAAATATTTAGATGAATTATTTACATATTGCATATTGTGACTTTGGTTATTCGTTAGTCATTTTCTTCATTATAGGTCCTCATGAAGGAAATAGCATCCTTTCTCCTATTATCAAATCCCAGTTAGTTCTACCAATGATCTATCGGAGGACCTGATGATTTGTAAGTGGTTATTGAGTTTTCATGGGCCCAAATTTTGGTTATAGTGCAAAAACCTATTTATGATAAAGTAGGTTTAATGTGTATGATAAGTAAAATTTACACCGTTTCCACTGGATCAATTTCTGGTAGTGTCATCGGATGGTTTGTTTAGATTAAATATACTAGGTAATGAAGAGACGGAATATAGGGACAGTCTTTTATTGACAACGTACCTTCTGTTTTATGTTGTGGTCTGTCGTTGACATTAATGGAAGTAATGGGTCCGTTGTTGGCCTAAGATCCCGGGATATGCCCAAGGGCAGTCTTAGTGTGGCGTACACTTAGTTAAATGTGCGTTATCTGCTGTTGATGCAGTGCTGAGCAATGGTCGTATTGTCGGTATTGCGCAGAGAACTTTGAAGTGTGAATAGTGGAGATTTATTTGGGTCACTTCAGAAAGCACATTTGGGAAAATCCCGAGAGTTTTCCACTTGAATGAGAGTAAAATCGCGCTGGTCGAGATTTTGCTAGAAGCAAGAAAATTCTCAGAGTATATGATTCTATCGATTTATTTCTTTAGTGGAGCAGACAAGCTATGGTTTTTATGAAGTATGTTTTGTTAAAGACTTTGAAAAGACGCTGACACTGATTTTGTAAAGGGAGGTTCAGTCGCAGGAGTTAATCTGACGTCATAGAATGTGCTGCGCTGGTATTAGTTGATTAAGTGAAATCATCACAGAAAGTGCCGCGCTGGTATAGGTTAGTTGCTGTGAGTCACGCTGGGATTGGACAGTGTGATAGATTCTAATTGGTAGCAGAGAAACATAACACAGAAGAAGAACTTTTTGAAGATTTACTTATATAGTTTAGCGCTAGTGTAGAATAATCATGAAGTTATTAACATTGCTGACAGCTTTATTTAGTAAAGATGAGCTGATACCCATTAGAGAAGGAATTCCTGTAGCTCCTGAAGGAACCCCCGCTGCTTTCATGTGAATAAAAAGGGGTTATCATATGTGTACATGGTTAGAAAACTGGATGAAATACACTGAACAAGATGGTACTTTAGCATTTCCAGAGAATGGCACTTTTAATATTAGAATTTTAGTGAATTTAAGAAGACAAATAAATAATTTGAGACCTAACCCTAGACCTATGCAGTATGAAGCACTTGAAGAATGGGAATTTGAGGCATGAAAAAGAGAAAGAGAAAAGTATCAGACTAGATACAAGAATACTGTGAGCAGATATTCAGAAGCAATATGGGATGCTAAAATAAAATGTGGAGAAGAGACATAGCAGAAGGAGTGATAATGTTTCCAGTTATGGAAGCTGAGAATAATGAGGGAGAAACATTTAAGGAGAAAAAGAAGAATGTTGAGGAACAAAATCCAGAAGTACAGAATTCGCTGAATGAGTTGATGATATAGATGATGAATTTTTAAATGAATTACTAATGAATAAACCTCCACCTTATCAAGAGGAACCACCTTATCAAGAGGAACAGAACAGAGTAGAGATAAACACCTTACCAAGTGCTCCATTAATTCAAATAGAAATCCCTCATGAGAAAACACCTGTAAGTGTAAGTCAGAATCAAAATTCAGTTAGAGAGGAATTGTCGAAAATAATAACACCAATGAATCCAGGGGGCATATTAGCAAGACCCACGTTAAAATTATTGCCGTTTTAGCGGCAGGAAACTGCCGCTAAAACGGCGATAATGGGCTTGCTAATATGCGTTATAGAATTCCAATAGAAGCCCAGGTTAGATGTGCAGGACATCTAACCTGGGCTTCTATTGGAATTCCATAACGCATATTAGCAAGCCCATTATCGCCGTTTCAGCGGCAGTTTCTTGCCGCTAAAACAGCGATAATTGTAACTTGGGTCTTGCTAATATGCCCCCAGATGTTTTGTCAGTTCCAGTGACTATTAGTCCGATTGATCCATTATACAATGATGGACAAGGATTTCTCGAGTGCATGCTTTAACAGTATCAGATAGAAATATGAGTGGAATTCATACGGTCTACAGAAAAATAAATGAGACTAATAAAGGATTGATTGAGAATAGTGGAATAAATGTGAGTGTAGTTACAGGAGAATCAGAACAATTGATTAATATTTCAGAAAGATCAGCTGAAACCCCAAAACAAGGTATATATCTAGATCCAAAAAGATTGTTGCAGACTGAGAAAAGAGTGACACCTACATCATGAAGGTCAAGAAGTGAGATAGGTGAAAATACTCTGAATTTATTTGCTCCTTCTCCAGAAGAATTAGATGAGTGGATAAAAGAAATAGCACCTGGTTGCAGTGTACAGAACAATAACTCCAATGTAGATGTGAATAAGTTAAAAGCAGATTTGGAAGAAATGATTCTTGGTACAATAATCCCAGATAGATTAGGCAAATATCAGGATGAAGAATTACTCTTTATGTGTAAGAATATTACAAGGAAAGCAAAGACGTTACATGAGAAGTTTGCTGAAATTGCACAAACATATGGAATTGATATAGAAAAGTATAAAGCTCTACAAAAAACATATAGATTGGATTTCAGTGACAAAGATTTGGAGAGATTGAATGTTTCAGGGAAGTGATTACAAATTAAAGAGTTAATTAGTACATTGAAACGATGGGGTGAGTTAGATCGATGGAAAGGAAGATGGGCTAAAAAGAAAGAAGACACAACAGTGACTTCAGTGGCTTTACCATAGTATCCTGTGAGGGAGATAGGAGTAGAAGCAGCTGATGCGACGATATATCCCATGAGAGAAGTAACAGGAGGTGGGTTTGTTCACGTTCCATGGTCACGGCAGGATATATTATCATTTACAAATCTTTTTCCAAGATTGAGAGAAAAACCAGTGGAATGATACAAACAAGTAGAGAGGTTTGTGAAAGTTTCAAAAGTCTTGTGAAAAGATTTGGATGGCTTGTTTGATATTGTAGTTCCAGCATATTTGTGGGTTGAATGGAAAATTGCTATAGATTGGCCAAAAGAAGAATATCCAAGAGATCCAAAAACAGGAGCACCGTCTGAAGAAGTTATGAAAAAATATAATCAGGTTATTACCTATGTGAAAGGGAAAATTTAACCAAAAGAAACAGATTGGGTGAGGATAGACAGGACTACTCAAGAGTTAAAAGAGTCAGTATATGCTTATTATGAAAGGCTTTTACAGGTGTTCAAACAGTACAGTGGCATTGAAAACATCACTGAAAAAGATATGGGACATTTTGTGTATAGATTTGTGTATGGATTTAGACCAGAAATTAGTGCTATGACTCAGCAGCATTTAATTTGTTGGCAGAGTAAGACAATTGATGAAATTCTTTGTTATGTGAAGTATTGTGGTGATGACATTGAAACAAGCGTAAAAAGTTAAAGGAGCAATTAATGTTGAATTAAGGTCAGATGAAAGCTGCGAAGAAAAGAGGATTTATAAATGCAGATTTTTCAGAAGCTTATCAAGGAAATGGGCAGACTACTTCTAATATGAGAGGTGTAGTGTCAAATGGAAATACTGTGACACAGATGATACCGTTTCCACAAGGAAGAGGTAGAGGTAATAGAGATTAATTGAAAAAGATATTCCCTTGTCATGCGTGCGCAAAATTGGGGCTTTGGAAGCGCGAGTGTAGAAGTCTACAGGTAAATACAGGTGATACAGGAGTAAATGAAATGAATCAGATGCAGATGAATCAACAGAATTACAATCAGCAATTGTCGGTTGGTAGAGGACAGAATCTGCAGATACCTCAAGCTCCTATGCAAAATGTAAATGTGAATGGTCAAGTACAGAAGTACAATGCGAATGTGGGATTTCCTACTAATGATCAAGTAAATCCAAATGTGCAGGTGACTTCACAATATTTGATGCAGTGGGAAGAAAATGACTCAGATACATCTTAATGACGGTGCCTGAGGGGGGAGGAGGAGTGCGTACTTGGCACATCCTTAGAGGTAGATCAGTGTGGTCCTTATGTGGATTGCGAGGTTGACGGAAACTCAATTACGTTCCTCGTAGATACTGGTGCTACCCGTTCCACTGTAAGAACAGTGGAAATTCCCAACCTACCCCTCTCGGGAGAAAGTATCCAAGTTGTAGGAGTTTCAAACAAATTGATTAAGACCCCAGTAACTAAACCAATGAAAGTACAAATTGTAAGTTTCCAAGAATTACATCGTTTTGTGGTGTGTGATACAAGTCCAGTTAACCTATTGGGAAGGGACTTGTTATGTAAAATGAATTGGTCCATCTATTGTACACCTGATGGAATAGCGTTTCATACAAATGATGAAGATGTGGTCTTTAAAATGGCAAGGCAGGGGACAGAAGTGAATGATTTATATCCTCTATTTACCTGTTGAATTGAGAGATACAGTGTTGGCTGAAGTGTGGGATTTTTCAGGGAAAGACATTGGATTGATGAAAGGAGTAGCTCCAATTCAGATTACAGTTAAACCAAATGCAGAATTTCCAAGAACACCGGATTACAAAATGAGTCCTGAAACAATTGCAGGAGTAACACCTGTGATTGAAATGCTGATTGAGCAAGGTATCCTAAAAGGGATTCTAGGGAGTCCATGCACTTCACCTAATATGGGAATTCGCAAACCTAACGGGAAGTACAGGATAGTGCATGATTTATGAAAAGTTAATCAGATAGTAATACCATGTTGTACAATAGTGCCAAATCCAGCTGTGATACTTTATCAAATTCCTTCTGAAGCAGAATGGTTTTCAGTGATTGATTTATGTCAAGCATTTTTCTCGATACCCTTGCATCCAGATAGCCAATATCTGTTTGCATTCCGGTTCGGAAACCATGTTTTGGCATGGTGCCTAGTTCCTCATGGGTATACAAAGAGGCCCTCAATTTTCAATCAGATATTGAAGTAATGTTTAGAATTACTAGTAATGCCTAATAATTCAGTACTGGTCCAATATATTGATGATCTGTTGGTTGCGTCAAAGACAAAAGAGGCTTGTGTGACAGATACCATTGCTCTACTGAACCATTTAGCAGTAGCTGGGCATAAAGTGTCACCAGAAAAATTGCAATTCTGTCAAAAAGAAGTTCTTTATTT
Organism: Calotriton arnoldi; assembly: GCA_963921515.1. Lineage (NCBI taxonomy): Eukaryota > Metazoa > Chordata > Amphibia > Caudata > Salamandridae > Calotriton > Calotriton arnoldi. Next base: position 674,298 of record CAWUFW010008464.1, on the reverse strand, counting down.
GGGTCATAAAATTGAGAAAGCAATCAAGAAAGTGTCTCTAGATCGGATCAATGCTATTTTGCAAATGAATGCACCGAGAACACAGAAAGAAATCCGAGTGTTTCTGGGAATGGTTGGATATTGCAGGCAGTGGATCATTGGGTTTTCACTGATAGCCAAGCCATTACAAAGACTGACGCACAAAGATGTGTCAGATCAGCTTAATCTTGATGATGAAAGCATGAGAGCATTTGTTGAATTGCGAGACAGCTTGTGTCGGGAACCAGCATTGAGAATGCCAGATTTCAATACGGATTTCGCATTGTTTTGTAGTGAACGCGATGGCTGGGCACTTTCAGTTCTGATGCAAATGCATGGAGCTGCACGCCTTCCAGTGGCTTATTTTTCAGCCACGTTAGACCCTGTAGCTGCAGCTTTGCCTGGTTGTCTAAAAGCGGTTGCTGCTACTTGTATGAGTCTGGAGCAGAGTGAAACGATTGTAATGGGACATCCATTGAAACTGTATGTGCCACGTTCTCTTGAGATTTTTTTAACACGAACTCGCTCACAGCATCTTACAAACAGTCGGTTAACAAAATATGAGAAGGTGATTTTGGGAGCTGAAAATGTGACAGTGACAAGATGAACGAATTTGAATCCAGCTACTTAGTTGCCAAATCCAAGTAGTGAAGTGGTGGTGGACAAAGCAGATCAGGATTGTTTGGATGTTACTGAGTTGTGTACAAAGCCAAGACCTGACATACAAGATGCTCCATTGCCTGAGTCTGATATTGTTTTGTTTGTGGATGGCTCATGTTTGAGAGACCATGAAAGTACCTTGTGAGCTGCATATGCGATTTGTTTGGTGGCGAATGTCATTGAAGCCTCATGGTTGAAAGAAGTGAGTTCAGCGCAGGTAGCTGAGTTAATCGCATTAACAAGAGCATGTCGTCTTGCAAAGCACATGAGTAACCATATTTACAGATAGTTAATATGGTTTCAGAGTTGTGCACGACTTTGGGCAGTTGTGGTCTCAACGTGGATTTTTAACCTCTTCGGGTTCACCAATACGAAACGGAGAGTGTGTGAGAGATCTATTGATGGCACTACAATTGGTGACAAAAATTGGGGTGGTGAAATGTTCAGCACACAAATCTGGAAGTGATTATATTACCGTCTGCAACAGATGTGCCGATGAAATTGCACGATTTTGTGCTCTACATTCACATTCAATCAATGGGGAGCAATTAAAAGAACTATCTGATCAAGCAGAATGTAGGCTAATGTTCTCATCTCTTGAAACATGGGGAGAGATTAGAGAACTACAAGATGCAGCTAGTAATGCAGAAAAAGAAGGGTGGATCAAAGCAGGATGTACAGGCAGATCAGATGATGAGGTGTGGATTTACACTGATGGAAGACCAATATTGCCAGATAGTCTGTTATCTCAGATGGTACGAGTTTGCCATGGCCCTACACATGTGGGTAGAGATGCTATGATTAGACTTTTCAAGCAGACATGGTTTAACCCTACGTTCAGAGTCATTGCAGAAAGTCTCTGTTAGAGATGCATAACTTGCCAGCAACAGAATGCAGGGAGGAAAACAGTTGTCCGTATGGGTTGAATTGGAAAAGCAGCAGGTCCATTTAAGCGTATGCAGGTTGACTGACTTTATAGACAAGCCTCCTTGCCATGGTCTAAAATATGTACTAGTGATTGTGTGTCTGTCTTCTCGTTGGGTTGAGGCATATCCAACAAGACGTAGTGACAGCCTAACTGTTGCTAAATTGCTTCTTAGAGAGATTATTCCTAGGTTTGGATTTCCAGTCTCATTAGAAAGTGATAGAGGTACACACTTCAATAATGAGATAATTTGGTTGATTTGTCCAGCATTACAAATTGAGCAGACATTACATTGTGCTTATCGACCTGAGGCGTCAGGTGTGGTCGAGCAAGTAAATGGCACAACAAAGTCAAGATTGGCTATGGTTTGTGCATCTACAACACTGAAGTGGCCTGATACATTTCCATTGGTGTTGATGAGTTGGAAAAGTATCCCAGACAGAAGAACAGGACTGTTCCCACACGAGATTGTGATGGGAAGGGCTATGAGACAGCCAAAAGTCCCAGCAAATCAACTTGTGAACATAACTGATGATTTAGTGCTCGATTATTGCAAAGGATTGGCTGATGTAGTGCGTTCTGTGTCTCCTCAGGTTGGAGAAGTCGCAACTACAGTTCAACAAGAACAAGCACATGAATTGAGCCCTGGAGAGTGGGTGCTTGTCAAGAAGCACGCGAGGAAGTCTTGTTTGGAACCTCGTTGGCGTGGGCCATATCAAGTGATTCTTGTGACAACAACAACAGTTAAATGCGGTGGCTTGCCGAATTGGATTCATGCTAGCCATACACGTTGAGTCCCATGTTCACTTGAAAGCACAGAGTCAGTTGAAGGTGAACAAAGAAAAAGAAAAGAAACTGAACAAACTGAGAATCAAATAAAGTGGGCACAAGCTATTAGTTCTCAAAGCACTGTCATTGTTAATGCTGAAAGAGAGTTGATCCCTGAAAGAAACAGAGAAAAAGAAAAAAGGGAATCAGCTAAGCAAAGTCTTGAATTGAATGAAATAGACAGTGTTTCTGGGAAACAAACAAGAATTGGTGACAAATGGCCAAGAGGAGTAAAGAAAGTGAGATATACCTTAAATGAGAAGGTTCCAGAGACTGTGATCGAAATCTCTAACCAATCTGAACAAAGCGATACTGAAGGAGAAGAAAATACAGTACGCAGAACAAAAAGAGCAATAATACCAAATAAAAAATATACACCACCTGAATGGACGTATTTGGCTGCTGCAACAAAGGATTGGGAAAAAGAATTCATCAAGTTCTGTTCCAGAGACAACTCATCATATGAGCCACCCTAATTGAACTGTGTTAAAGAAAAAGGGTGCAGAAAAGAGAGCGGAGATTTGAAAATGAGATCGTAATCGTGACCTGAAACTTTAAAGTGCGTGGGGTACACAAACCTAATCCAACAAAATATTGACAATATTGACTAATTTTTTCTTTATTGATTACTTTTTTTAAATTTTAGATTTAAAAAAATTCTATAAAATGGATAGAAACGAGACTGGTAATCAAAACCAAGTTTTATTCAGGCAAAGGTGTTTTAACGCTTGCTTTATATGTATCTTTATGATATTGTTTGTCTGGTTAATACTCATTTTAGTACTGCCTTATTTTATGTATCCTATTATTGCAAATTCTACTAATAATTCTGTAAATACATTAACTGATGTGAAGAAAGATCTTAAAGAGGATCAAGAGACTAATATTAAAAAACTCACAGGGAATGACTTACATCATGATAATTCTATTAATGACTTTTCGTTAAATGTTTTCGCTAAATTGCTTTACCAGTATGTTGTCACTATGGATGCAGGAGATTGTTATGTATGCATGCAACTACTCTTGTCTGTCTCAGAAGGGGTGACTTATCATCACCTTCCATTAACATATGGGATTTCGTGTAGTGTACTAACTAGTTCATTCTATGGCAAAGAGCAGTTCTAATTTTTCTATTCTAATTTCGATTTAGTGTTTTCAGAAGTTCTTATTAAGAAGAATATTAATATAGTGAGTAGTGCGAGGAATGCTGAGTATATGGGGAATTTTTTTCATACTACTAAATCAATAAATACTGTACACGCGCAGCGAAATACTCTGACCTGTAGTTTACGAAGTGTAGAAATAGAATTTATAAATACTGTAGAAGACAGGCGACAAGAATTTAAAAGAAAGGATGCCGAGCAAAAGACTAATATACCTCCGTGGGCACATAGGGAGGGTGATTATAAAAAAGGTGAGACATATGCTGCAGTGACTCTAGACTGTCATCATAAAGGGAAGCTTTGCTTACTAAGACAAAAGACTGAATATAACAACTATTTCATTGGTTCTAGTATATGTGAGCATACCTTCCTAATTACAGGGGGTTGGGGATCAAGAGGTGGTACTGATCCATCCTATCCTGGAGTTTATTATGTGTGTGGTAAAAATGCTTAATATAGATTCCCACAACATTGGTATGGGTGTTGTTACATGGGAATAGTATTTCCCAAAATATATCACATGAGTGAAAATCATGGAACCAATGAATAGAAACTAACACGGAGTAAAAGAGGAATTAGTGCTGCAGAGATTGCAGGAGATATCTTTGGTGCGTTAATACCTTCAGTGGGAGTAATTTTGAAACACATAAGATTAGAAAATTGTCTACAGTAGTCGATTGTTTTTCAACTGATACTGCTGGTGGGTTCTTGATGATTGACACTGAGATGGTGGCAATGAGATCTATGGTTTTGCAAAATCGTTTGACTCTTGATGTATTATTGGCTAAAGAAGGCGGAGTCTGTAGTATGCTGAAAATTCAACAATGTTGCACTTATATCCCGGACAAAAGTAAAGACTTGGAGGGATATATTAGTAACATTACACATTTGCGTAATGATTTAACTGAATTGAAAGTTAATGGTGCATGGGAGAAACCTCGTAAGGGTTTTTCCTCAGTAGGTAATTGGTTTTTAACACACATAACAGCTTCCTAGGGAGAATACTAACACCAATAATAGCTATTGCTGCTGGCATACTAATAGTAATACTGATATACAAATGCTGTAAATGCAAAACAAAAGAGACAAAGAGAAAAGCAAGAAAGAGGAAAAGAGAAGAAATAGAAATGGAAGATAAAAAGGGTGCATACTATGAAGTACTAAGAGATATAGAGGGTGTTAGACTGAAACAAATGAGAACTAGTGCATTTTGAAACCAATCAGATTATATAGATTGTGTGATGGCTTGAGTCGCCATCAGATGGGGGATTGATGAAGCATGATTTTGCAAAACGATCCTGCTTGATCAAATCTGCTCATAAGTATGTTATTAACAAACCAAATGGCTAACAGTGTGACATTTTTAACAAGGGAATATTCGAAAGTGCAGTGTACAATGTGACATTGTGCAAGAAAAGCATGACATGTTTAGTCAAATAAAAGCTGCAAAGTTTAACATGCTGAAAGCATGGAAATTACGAAGTGTTTTTACATGAACTAAAATATTATGAGAGAGACTTGAATAAAAATATGCATTAGTAACTTGCAGGTGGAAAATGAATTAGCAATAATAGGCATGCTTACAGAAAATGTCTCATGAAGAGTTTATTCTTTCCTCATGACAAGCGAAAAACAATTTGATTATTAAAGTTTGATTAATGAAACATTTAGGTTATGCTAATGAAATTAATTAGAATAATGTAACCTCTGAAATATCGATTATTTTATGTATTTTTCTTGTATTTCCTTTCTCATTCAAAGTGTGTTTTCTATTCTTTAGAAAAATTAATGATTTTCCTTGTTTCTCTATGAAGGCCTTAAAACCCTGTTAATAGTATTTTTTCTTTCTAAAACATAGGTCTCAGAAGAATGTATTTGGTCCTTCATAACTTCTGAAATGCTGATTTATTTGTTTAGCTGTATACGAGGTAATCACTAGGATTTCCTCTTCCTACGAGTAGAATATTTCTTTCTATGAATAATTGTGTCAACTATGTTGCAAGCTGATGTGGAAGCGAGTGCGAGGACACGAAATGAATACAATTTGTTTCCTACTTCCGACAAGCAATGATGACATATTTTTCTAACAACGAACTCTAACAGAGAATCTAGGATGAACTGGCTCGAACGAAGATCACCCCATAAGTCTGACCAATGGAATTATGAGGAGCTGTGAATTTGTTACTTTAGGGGGCTGAACTTTTAACATTTTGAGGTATAATTATTACTGTGAGAAAAGAACTGGGGGGTAGCGCTTTCTATGAGAAGAGAGCCTTGCTACTATACTCTCTATGCTACTCTGGCTGGCTAATATCCTTGCAATTCCTGAGCGAGACTATCCTGATTACTTTGCACTTCATTGGCTGGTGATGATGCACAAGCTATACCTTTCTGGCCAGAGGGTTAGCTATTTCTGACTTATGCACATTGCGCATTAGTAGTTCTCTGATCTAGGTTTGTATGAAATTCTGAATTGCATTCCATATTTTGCAATGATTTTTCCTTTTGTCTCTCTCTCTCCCCTCTCATTTGTAATTGAAATATTGATGTACTGACATGAGCTGTGTTTCGTTTATTGTGAAATTACCTGTAACGTTGATATAACACAGAATTTATGATTCTTATGTGCTTGTGTATTGGCCATTCATATTTTTGAATTATTTAGATAAAAGTAACTAGATAAGTATTCACAGTTTGTCTTTATTGCTGAATTATTTATGTATTGCATATTGTGACTATGGTTATTAGTAAGGCATTTTCTTCATTATAGGTCCTCATGAAGGAAATAGCATCCGTTCTCTTATTATCGAGTCCCTATGAGCTCTACCAAAGATCTATCGGAGGACCTGCTGATTTGTAAGTGGTTATTGAGTTTTCATTGGCCCAAACTTTGGTTGTAGTGGAAAAACCTATTTATGCTATAGTAGGTTTAATGTGTATGATAAGTAAAATTTACACCATTTCCGCTGGATCACCGGTATATTGTGATAGACGAGAGGTGAGCTGTGGCAGGAAGCCTGACAGCCTGATAGGTTCAAAAACACTTTGCACTCTATGGGGCATATTCTCAAGGAGCTATCGCCGAGTTATCAGCACTTTATCGCAGCCAAAGTCGCGATAAATTCATCGCCCCATTCACAAGCTGGCGCTAACAGCCCATAACACCAGTTTACCTGCGAAAGCAGTCGCAAAAAACATCGCCACAGATGACCCCGGCAACTAACGCTAATGATATGCAGAGTAGGCGTTCGGGTGCAAAAATCAGCAACAACACCACTCTACAACATTCTCAACGACCAGCCAGATCGGCGATAAGATCACAAAACATGCGATAAGGCACGTTAGCAGCAAGAAATTAACACCTGCTCTTACCTGGTGTAAAGTCAGACGACAACTGGCACCAGACAAGGGAGCACAGCCCATAGCCACACATGAAGAACAACAGATGCCCTGGAGCAACCGATCATGCAGCCCGGAGCTCCAATAGGCCAACAACACCCACCGCCACTACCCCCAGGACCCCACCACGTGCCGGTATACACTGCAGTCCCCCAGGTCCCTTATCTGAAACAGTGTCCAGAGACATGAATGGCAGAGTCCATACAGTTGCACACGCCATCATTGCTTGCCCGCCCCTGCGCACACAGGCTGCTGCACCCCAGCCCCTCCCGCCGCCCAGCGGTGATTGCCCACCCCTGCGCAACCAGGCCTCACTGCTCACCTTCCGCCACCGGCGTGTCTCCAAGAGGGCCCACCACGTTCCGGTGGGATATCCAAGCCCGGGGCCCGCGACCATGGCACCCTCCACATCATGCAGCCCCGCACCGCGGGCCACCAGGTCACACACCTGACTCTGGGTCTTGATTTCGCAATGGCAGAGACCACATCAGTGCACACGGCATCATCGCAGGCTGCACACCCGCTCAGCGCTTGAGGTGCCACTAACTCTGTGAACTGCGAGGCAACGCCACGTGGCGGGAGGCCCGCACTGCCCGCTGGCTCAGGCCTACACTGCGGTCCAGCAGGGCTCACACTGATCCTTACCAGTCCGGACCACCAGGACGGCACATCATCGCAGGCTGCACACCCGCTCAGCACTAGGTGCCCCTATCTCACTGCACTGCAAGACACCGACCCGTGGCGGTGTGCCTGTGCCTGCCGCAGTGTATCCGGTGCCACCAAGTCTGTGCACCGCTAGCCATGGACCCTTAATGATTGAGTTCCGTGGTGCGGACGCCATCATGTCACCCCTGGCACTGGGCAATGTGAGGTGGCAGGGCCCTAGGCCCTCATGCATACATGAGAACTACACGGAGACACCCAGTTAGAGAGTGGAAATGGCATCCAGCACGTGCGTCAGGCCATTTTTATTGGCAGGGTCACATGTCCTGTGATGCCTGTGCTGGATGGGTGTGGTATGGGTGTACACCAGTAAAGAGGGAGTGGCTGTGGCATGCTGACAACTAGACCTGTGAGCTGCAGATCCCTACAGTGAAGACCTGGGACATGTGGCGTTGTCGTCCCCCCTGTGTGCGTAAGCGGAGTGGGCTGTCCTGGCGTATGCCAGTCCAGCGTAAGGGTGTGAACAATGACCCCGGAGCTCTGGGCGTGGTTCCGTCCTGGGCTGGACAAGGATGTGACTAATGGATGTGTCTCTGTTGTAGTGTCGGCGCCACCCGGACCGCAATCGGCAATCTGTCACCCTGTGGCAAAAGTCCCACAACATGAGCAACATGGACGTAAGGGGCAATCACTGACTCTACATTCATCCATACTGCCACACTTGAAAGATCATAGACATGACACATCTGTGTAAATATTAATGTTTATTGCACATTCAGTGGAGTGTTGCAGCTGGAGCAGTACAGGGCCATGCCAACCCCACTTTACATTGTTAGCCCGTGGAGGGCCAGCCAGAGTCCTTCAGGGAATTACAGGTACATCAGGAGAGGAGGAGTTCAGTCCGCAGTCTGATAGCTGTGTCATTGGTGAGCAAACAGAATATGGCAGTCCATGTCGAGGTCCAAGGTGAGTGTCGCAGAGTGCATTGGGGGACAGTGGAAGGTGATGATGCAGAGGGCAGAACCAAGCAGAAACAGGCCACATGGCAGAGATGAATGCTACTGGGTCCTTCTGACCATCTTCGTCCTCTTCTGTTGCATGTGCCTCACATGTGTGTGGTGGTGTTCTGTCTCCAGCACTGTGTGGCACTGACACATCAGGGTCCGGAGATGTGGATGGGGTGGTAGCAGCAGCATGCATCAGTGCCAGGCCTTGTGGCAGCAATGCCATGAGGAGGGTCTTTAGGGCATTGAGGGACCCAGCTACCTCTCGCTGGTGTGCAGCCATGGCAGCCGCTCTTTCCACCTGCGTCCGCTCCATGTTCTCCATGATCCTCCGTATGTGTCCCAACTCCCGGGCGAGATCGCTGGAGGCACTCTGACTAGACAGTCGTTCTTGTCGCAGAGTCAGGACTCTAGTGATGTCAGCCATGGTCCGTTGGAGAGCATGGAGCAGACTGTGGGTGTCCGTTAGGGAGTGTGAGTGGTCCCTGATGGGACTTAGACACCCACGTATGGCGTCTAGTTTGGCTGCCATGCGGTCGAACCCCACCTGCACCTGTTCAGCCAGCTTCTCTTGGCACCCCAACACACGGCGTTGGAAGGCCATGTGTTCGTCGTGGGGGTCATGGGAAGCAGCTGTGGTGGTGGGTGCTGCCTGCTGTGTGTTTTGTGCAGGGGGTGGGTTCTCCTCGTGGCAGCTGGGCTGCCCTGCTCCTGGAAGTGGGCTGCGGAGGCTGTCCACGAGCTGTTGGAGGGCGTCGAAGGTGTGGTAGTCCTCTTCATCATCAGAGAAGAGTGGTTCGGACTGCTCCGCAGGAGGTGTTGAATTTCCACTTGCAATGTGAAGGGGAGATGCTGTTTAACATTGTGTTCACATGTATGTTGACGCATTGTACATGTTTACATTCAGACTGCATGACAATGTACATTGTGACTGTGTGGGGGGAGCTGCATATTTGATGCGGGACAGTGGACATTCCGACTACATCACGGATGTGTGTTTGTACTTGTACATTGTCAACTCACATTTCCCTGCAATGCCAAATGTGATTGGCCAGTTTCTACGCACATGCGGCACCAGTTGTGTCCTCTGTTATGTTGTGGACGTGTTGCGGTTTGTACCACATTGTTGTCAATGTTGATGTGCTCTGCATGTAATGTGTGTGTGCCGCATTTTGGGGGAGTCGCCCCTGCAGCTCTGATTTAGCTGCCCCTTATCCCTTACATGCGGTGTGCCTCGGGCTTCTGTGCTTATGCGGTGCTGAGATGTTGCATAGCTGTGTGCATTGGTCTCTTGGTGGGAGTTGGGGGTCTGGGGCATGGCTTGTCGGCAGATGTGCTATGCTTAATTGTGCATGTGTGCCATTGTGCCCATCTCCCCCCGTCCCCCCAGTCCCTGGTCGTTACTCACCCTGTTGCTGTTGTGTCCGGTCATGTTGAGCAGTGTCCGGTTCCCCGACTCCTGCCACCGTCTCCCCACTGATGACTGTGGACACCGTTTCCTCCATCTCGTCCAGCTCCTCCTGTGGCGTTGGACTCCCACCTCCAGTCTGCATTGCTGCCTTCCGGTTGTTTGCGAGTTTCAGCTTGGTTTTGCGCTTCACATCATTCCAGCGCCTCTTGACCTCATCCATTGTCCTCTTCAGCACTCCGACTGCATTCACCTTGTCCACGATGGTCTGCCATATTCCATTTTTAGTTGCCAGTGACACAGTGGAGGTGACAAACAGTGGTTGATGGCTTTCTATCACCTCCGTTATCAGGATCCTGTTTTCCTGCGGACTGAACCGCTTCTCCCTACTCTTTTTGTCCTTGCCCTTCCCTGACCCGAGGTCACAGGCTGGTCCTCCGGGGGGCTTGTGGGGTTCTGGTTGTCCTCTGTACTTGCTCTGGATGCCTCCATTGTGCTTCGCTGTTGTTTGGCTTTTGTTTGTATGTTTTTTTCTACTTTTATAGTGCATTTTCCTGCATGACGCATGGGAATTGCAGGCCTGTGGCTGGTTTTCACAGATTTTTGTATTGCGATTGGCGTTATCGCTACTATTTTCGCATTGGGGTTTCGCGTTTTTGCGGCGTCACGTTGATTTTAACGCGTCCATTTGATGCGTTATCGTGTGACTATCGCATGGTATCGACGTGTTGGGAATACCATGTGAACACGGTGTTATTTTTCCGCGATGAACTGCGATGTGAAGAGTTGCGTTAAGCAACTTTTGCAGTAGTTATCACATGTTCTTGAGAATATGCCCCTATATCACTTAAAAAATTGTGAAGTTATATTACAAGGGGTTTCTTTGTTTCAAGTGATGGTCATATTGATATAGCAGCCAGATTTGATGTTCCAGCTGTGCTGTGTTTAACCTCTAACTATTCTCAGCAGAAGCTTCTGTCTTCTCAGCTCAACCTGTCTGTGTGGCAGCTTAAAATAGGTTGGTGGAGAAATCTTTCATTAGTAGTACCCCACCATATCTAGTGTTGCCACATCATCTAGCTACCGCTCATTGAGGCTAAGAGTGGTATGGCCAATGGCTAATTCGTCCCTAGGGGCAATATGCTGGGAAAGATTCAAAATAGCATATCTTTCTATTGCATTGTCGCTTCAGCTCTGCAGTCCTATTTCCAGCCAAACAGGCTTTCTTTCTCAAACTACAGAAATGTCTTCTGCTAAGCACTCTACCTACTGATAGAGCTGTTAACTTACTCTGAATTAATTAATGGGGCATTGCTCTAACAGCCTATGAAATGCAAAACACCCTCCCTTCCTATAGCAGTAGAGTTAGGCCTTTGATCTGCTGTGGAGCAGCAAAACTACCTCCATGCAGTGACACAGCCAAGGAGAGAATGTCATCAGTTGGAGACTAGTACAAACACACATCATACATCAGTGTGTGAAAGAATACAGCTATTGTAAAATCTGACCTCACATTCTAGATCTAGAAAAGTGTATAATAAGCATCAGTGCAGGTCTTTATACCATGTGCCATTAAAAAGGCATCATTTTACACAGTTTAGACGTATCCTGCACAATGTGAAAAACATCACTGATTAAACACACTACCCCAGAGGAAAGATAGATACCCTTTTGTACCCAAATGATTTAAAAATACTTATCATCACTTTGCATAGGCCACACACAATTTAGAGTGGTGCTCATCTGTCATACCAGTACCTTTGCATAGATGACAGGCTGAGTCATATATCTGTTTTCCTTACTCAACCTAAACATATGCACGTGTCATGCACAACCTACTAAGAGTTCCATACCCCAGCTTTCTACAGGCAGCTGACATTATGCAAAAAAGGGCACTGGAGGTTGCAGCTCAAAGCCAATTTTTTAAGAAGCTTTACAGTAAGTGAGACAATTCAGGAGTCTTAAAGCAAAGCAGATTTAAACAAACTAGAGGTTCAAAAGCAAATATATGTGTGGTGGGGATTCATGGGTAGAATCCATCTCCTGCAGCAGCAAAGTTTAATTTCTGTCTAGCAAATAGGACATGATCACATTGTATTTTTCTTTGACTTCGGGAATGGAAAACAAGATGAAAGGACTTTAATCAATATATACTTAGGGAGATGTTGAGTTATGTGTCTGTCTGGGCTTTGCGCGTAGATCACATACCTTCCAGAAATACAAGGTAGTGACAACTAAATGGTGATATGGTTCGAAAATCCCTGTATACACCACATCATGTGGTGTGTGTTTCTTGGGAGAACTCCGGGATATGATAGGATACCTTGATGAATTGCCATACCAAGGATTAGGAGCTATCATATACCCATGTGGTCTCTCATACATGATTGTCCTACAGGAAAGTAATATTGGTTGTTTAGCATTATACCTCTTCCAAGACCCCCCAACTTAGAAATATGAGTAGGATGATTGAATAGCTGAAAATACTGAACAGGGGTGTAACTGAAAGAAAGAGGGAATGCACACTGGGTCAGGTCAATGAAAGCCTGGATAAGGAGTGGGATAAAGCAGGGATTAAGGAGCTACATTAAGAACTGGATGAATAAACGCTTGGTGGAAGGCTGGTGTGACAGAACCATTAAGTGTCAAGCGCATAGGTAAAGTTTACAGATTTTCAGAACTTAATCAATCTTAGATTGACTCTGAGACAGGTAGGGAACTCTGACAAGACCCCCACAAATGCACCTAAAAGAAGAATTTGCAAGTCTAATATTTTCAAATATGTTTATTAGATTTTAGATAATAATACATTACATTAGACAACCAAAAAGCGACACCGAATAAATCAAAACCTTACTAGTTTACTATGTAATCACAATGACAGATAAATACAGCACTGGTTAATATCTGCATACATAGGTAATAGTGAGTATAGAGATACTAGAAATATAATAATATCATAGGAATAATTAATAATTGTAGCAATTGATTCCTGAAAATAACATTAGAAAAATATTATTTAGCAAGAGACATAATGATCAAATGGTTGCCTAAAAATACAGGGTCTTATGACGAAGGAGAAATGTTAAATCGCCCATTTCAACAAGCCTGGGCAAAACCTGAGCAATCTCCTTTGCAGAAATCATGATCAAACATTACGCAAAATTAGCATTAATTGTGCAAAAACAGTTTCGTATTTTACGCTGTTTTTAGCCCAAAATGCATCCTCGTGTCCTCTTGGAAGGAAGAATGCAAGTCATGCTTAAAAAAATAGTGCAAATCGTGTGTGATGCAAACAACAGCCACTGGTGGTCAGTTAATTTCCATACTCCTGTTATAGGATTTGCAATGAAACGAAATCTCAATTACATGTGGCATAATGGCATACCCTCAAGCATTCTGCAAGCATAATAATCATACCACGAAATTACAAGAGATTACGCCGGCGTAAATTAAACTTCGCCCAGGCTTAGTATAGAGCTTCCTTTTTCATGCAAAGTCAATTGCATTACATTGGTTTACAATAGTGAAGGTCCCATGAATCTGGTTGATGATACCAAAACACCTTACAGTCCTTATTTTCGTAAGAAAAGTATTTTCTTTTTAACCCAACTAATTTCAAGAAGCGAAATTTGCATTGCCGAAATGAAAGGCATTTTATCAGTATATGCATTGTTACTGATTTCAAGACAACGAGCAGATAATGGGACTTGTCTTACCCTATTTTTTGTTAAATAAATCTGCACTGTAAATGCAAACCGTGCTGAGCAGGTGCAAGATTATCCAACCAATGCACTGCCACGAAATTAATTTAGAAATGCAAATAAGTCTCTCAAATAAATAGGCAAACTGCAATGATGGATTATGAAGGATGTGTGTACAACCTTTTGCCAAACTCAAGAGGATAACTAGAGTCAGCATTTATCATACAGCATTAGCTCTGCAGCACATCGGTCATCCAGTGGCATTAATTGCCACAAGGAGTAATTTGTAATTAACATCAAGGGCAATTCTCCTAACATGCAGCCATTTATCAAGGGCATAGACGAGTGTGTGAAAGAGGAGCAACCTGGCCCTGATCCTTGAACCACTCAGGCCTTCTATACTGGCATAAGGAATATAAGGTTCTGGATAAAGAACTGGTATTGATGACTGATATGTGAAATTATTATTATTATTTCATAACATGGATATTGTATAATTTGAAATTAACCATAGTTTTCTAAAAACATAGTTTAGAAAAAAATAAACTAAATTTGTTGAAAAAGATCTAAATTCACTCCACGAAAAGAATCGTTTGCAAATTATTGACAAGGAACACCTTAAACTGAAAGCTGTCCATGAGGGGCAACTTCCACTTCGTAAATGTCAGCTGTGGTGATGTGGGAAGCATGTAGCAGCCCAGGGAACTGCTGCATGCTTCTCCCAGCATGAAGCGGTCCATGGAACCACTCCTTGGCTCTCCAATGTCCTTTCGTATCCCAACACATTTTTAAAGTTTTTTTGTTGTTTTTTTTATTGAGCAGAAATATTATTTTTTTAAAAACTTACTTATTTCACATTAAACATGGTTACCTAAAGCTCTTGAGATAAAAATACATCGGTCATTTTATAATTTCATCCTTAAAAATACATAATAATAACCAAACTTCACTGTATACAAAGTGTTGTTAGTGCAGTACATTCCGGTCCTTAAAAATGAACACATTTTTAAAGTTGTCACTCTTGACACTTGAAAGGATAGGGGCCAGCAGTCATACTAGCAGAAAACCCAAACGCAGTGATCGAGGTCTGCTGAACCTTGAGGGCCTCCATCCCTTATACTCGCAGTCATCCCAAGGAATTAGAAAGATAATCCTGCCTGATCAATATAGAATAGGTACAATTTCGGCAACACCTCCGAATGGCTGTTTTGGTCTGGGCTGCATTAGTACACTGCATCAGGGATCAGATTGCATGGCACTGCTGTGTAACAGAGGCAATTGCTTTGCGACTTGACCCTTCGCAGATCTGAACAGTCTATGTGTATTTGGAAAGTTTTCCTAAACTCTAGTTAACAAACATTAGCTTAACAGCAATATAGTCTATCATCAGCAAGTAGTGAAGTCAGCATCCCGTCTTCATTTCATGGGATAATTCATAACATATTTGAAGAGTGGTGAAGTTGTAATGCTTAAGGCATAAGGTAAATTCACCTGTTGTTTATAGAGAGGGAGGTTTTACGTGGCAAATCAATGAGAGTTTGTAAAGGTATCTTAAACCCTTTCCGTCAGGTAATTTTACATTGAATTTTTTCTTCATTTTCTTAACAAATTTAGAATCTCTAAAACTAATATAGCTGACATGTTCAAATCTATATTTTTGCAGCATGCATTAAATATTACACCGAACTTAGAAGCAATATATTAGTTGTATGTGAAATACTTACAAATGTGGGATTGTTTTTTCAACCTTGCATACATATCATTATAGACATACGTCTACACAAAAAATTAGAAAGGCAAAGCAATTACTTTGACCAGTTGGAATTACATTTGGATTTATTAGTGCATATGTATTTATCATTCCTAGATTTTCTGTGTGATTCACGTTTGCAATGCCTCATCAGCGTGCAGCACTAAGTAAGTTGATTGTTAATAATTTTGAAAACTTTATCCAACGCTCCCCACTTTATAGTAATGCTTCATCTATCTTTAAGTAACAACTTTTTAGCCTTGAAAAAGTCCAAAGTTTTGTGCCCCTGGGTGAATCATGTGTTGGCCAATCCATTATTCAACAAAATAAAGCAACCTATGCAACTTTAAAAAATAAACAAATATTGCAATTTATGTAATCTGTAAGGAATATATGTGTGTGTGTCCACTGAAAAAAAGAGGTTAAAGTGACATTATAGTTAGGTGAAAATGTCAGTGACAATGTAACATTCTGAACTGAAAAGCAACAGGAATTAGCCAGTTATAGTTATCAGAGCTAACAATAAGTTGTGCCCCTCCACACACTCACAAATTACATCACTCAAGACACGTTCTATGAAATCATTGATGACATCACTGAGGACTTCTGAAATGACATCATTAATGACATCACAGATGACATCATTGATCACAACATCCAAGCAACTTTTGTACACATTACTTTATTAAGGAGTATGACATTAGAGGTATAAAGTAAGTAACAAAAGCTCAGAATAATATAAAGCATCATTAATGCCACCATACATACAACCTTCTTAGGTGAAGCAAGCTTCTGTTATGTACAATATTGACCCTATACAACTCTCACCAGTCAATTTCTGATTTTCAATCCACCATGACATTCATCCATCATTGGATGGACCACAATCACTTAAAACTAAACCCAGGTAAAACCGAACTGGTCCTGACAGGTGGCGCCCATAACCAATGGGGCCCTCAGTACTGGCCAAACGAATTAGCCCCCGCCCCCCTTCCCTCACCCTCAGTGAAAAGTCTAGGGGTCACCATTGGAAATGACCTCTCCCTAAAATCGCATGTAGGTGCCGTGATTTCCACTTGTTTCCTTCAGCTGTGCAAAATTAGGAAGATAAGCAGGCTTCTGACTCAGGCAGCTCTGGTACAGGTGCTGATAGCGTTGGTAATGTCACGCTTAGACTTCGCCAATGCAACATACCTTGGTCTACCACTCGGCCTTACTAAACGGTTACAAATGGTTCAGAACCAAGCAGCCAGACTGGTATACAAACAACCCAGATGGCAACACGCATCCCCCCTTCTTAGGAAACTGCACTGGCTCTCCATCCCCCAGCGCTGCATCTTCAAAGTGGGCTGCCTGGTGTTCAAATCCCTGAATGGCCAGAGACCTAAATTCATAAACAACCTTATCTCCCGCTACACTCCTTCATGAGGCCTCTGTTCGGCACAGCTCCAACTTCTGACGGTCCCTACCTTCAAGCTGAAGCGCCAAGGGGGTTGCAGGTTTGCAACTCTTGCCCCCCGTCTATGGAACTCCATCCGCCTGGAAATCAGGACAAGCGTTAGTTTACTGAGCTTCAGGAAGAGTCTCAAAACCTGGCTCTTTATCCAAGCTTATGAATGATCTGTCTCCGGGTTGGCCACCCCCCTAGCAATCAGCGCCAAGAAACCAACCGGTGTACGTGCGCTCTACAAATACTTGATAACATAACATAACATATACCATACACTTCATGGGTAGCCGAGCTCATGTTGCTAATCAACCACACATAGATGGGTAACCCCAACTGCAAATGGTGTTGAACCTGTATACAACTGTTCAGAATAAACCAACTTCCTTCAGACACTTAAGCCCTATTACGTAACTAATGCCCTACTACGGACAACCTTTACCTGTATCAAACCCTTCACAGTTAGTGAACCTCTCGTGCGATATGAAGCAGCCCCGACACCCACCGACCACGCATGCAACCTGGGAGTCATCCTCGACTCAACGCTCTCCATGGCCAAGCAAGTCAACGCAGTCTCATCCTCCTGCTTCAACACCCTCCGCATGCTTCGCAAGATCTACAGGTGGATCCCGACAGACACGAGAAGAACAGTCACCCAGGCCCTCGTCAGCAGCAGACTTGACTATGGGAACGCCCTCTACGCGGGAGCCCCGGCCAAGCTCATCAAGCGACTGCAACGCATACAAAACGCCTCCGCACGCCTGATCCTCGATGTACCACGCCACAGTCACATCACCCCCCACCTGAGGAACCTGCACTGGCTCCCCGTCGACAGGAGAATCTCCTTCAAACTCCTCATCCACGCACACAAGGCACTCCACAAGACTGTCCCAGCCTACCTCAACAGACGACTCCTCTTCTACGTCCCCAACCGCCAACTCCGCTCCGCCGACCTCTCCCTCGCCACCGTCCCTCGCATTCGAAGAACCACCACCGGCGGCAGATCCTTCTCCCACCTCGCCGCCAAGACCTGGACCACCCTTCCACTAAGCCTACGACAGACCCAAGACCTGCTGACCTTCAGGAGGCTACTCAAGACCTGGTTGTTCGACCAGTAGCAGCACCCCCCCCCTTTTTTCCCCAGTGCCTTGAGACCCTCGCGGGTAAGTAGTGCGCTTTACAAATTCTGTGATTGATTGATTGATGAAGCATACATGAGAAGAAAAGTGGGTACTGTAAACATTGTTTACCCTATGTAGAGACTTTACCCTGTACCACACTTTTTTAAGACAACCAAACTCTCATTGGGAATACACCACAGATTATTAGAAAGTATCTACTGAGAACAATATGCACTCTATGCAAAACCCTCCAGATAGAGACTACTCACTGTAAACCCCCAAGGACTTAAGGTCCTAAAGCTCGTACAACCCACAGCCTTCATACCCAGCTGGGAACGTTATAGACTAGATCACCTTCAGTGGCTAATCAAGCACATTTACACGGGTGAGTACCTGGTGCACACAGTTTTTCTTTCCTATGTCAAAATTGTCATTCTGAGACAATTCCCACTAAATACTAAAGGCTGCTTACAATACTGCACACAGCGTTAATCCTGTACACAAACATTCATAAGGGGCTCAACACCTCTACACACCTTTGACCCATTAGGAGCACAGGCATCTGTAAACACACCCATTAGCAGGAAAGACACTGTATAAAATTAGGTAGAGCAGTAGGGTGATAATTACCTGCCACTATGTAAAGTGTCAAACAAACTAAGACACTCATTGCATGATGTAATCAGTGATGTCATCAGTGATGTTATCAATGATGTCATTTGGGATAAGTGATGTCATAAATTATGTCATAGAACATGTCACGAGTGATGTAATATGCGAGGGTAGAAGCAGTGCATGGTGGGGCGCAAGCTATAGTTTGCAGCTGTGATAACCATGACTGGCGAATTTCTGTGTTTTTTTTAGTTCAATACTTTATGTTGGTATTGACATTTTCACCTAACTATAACATGACTTTAACCTTGGTTTTTTTCAGTGAATTTCAATGCTTTTTTTTCAGTGAATTTGTAGGGCTTTTTTTAAAGTTAAGTAATATCAAATTACCATATGTAAACCAACTCCCACCTTGCACGTTCTTAGGCTGTGCATGGCAGGGGGTTGGCCACAGGGCCTGGCCTGTGGACAGACCCTGTGACCAACCCATCGCAGGCAAACAAATGACCCCTGTGGTTAGCCCACCCCAGCAACGCATGGCCTCTGGCCACATGGCATGGGATTGACAAATGGGCCTGGCCTGTGGCCAGGCCCTGTGCCAACCCCCTCATGCAGCCAGCTGGCTGCTGAGGCAGGTGACTGTGCATTCTCCTTCCCAAGCCACTATTGGCCCCAGGGACCCAATTCCCCAGGGACAGAAACAATTATATTAGGGGAGGGAGGCACACTACCCCCACCCTGAATCCAAATGCACCAAGGGACCACATCCTCCTGGGCCATACAGTAACTATAGGTGAGGGGGTGTGTGGCCCACCTCCCCAGGCCTTAAAAGGCTCCCGGGACCCCATCCCCTGGGCCCAAGTATATTTATATTAGAGGAGGGGCATGTGGTCCTCATTCCAGAGCACAAATGGGCCCCTGGAACCTCATCTTCCATGACCATACAGAAATTATAATGGAGGGGGCATATGGCCCACCTCCCTGTTCCTTAAGAGGTCCCAGGGACTTTATTCCCAGGTCCAAAAACACTTTTTTTAGGGGAGGGTGCATTGCCAACCTGGGACCTCGGGGACCCCATCCACGGTGCCAAAGTCTAATTATAGGAGAGGGGGTGTATGACCCCCTCCTAGAGCCTTAAAGGGCCCTGCGCATCTAATCCCCTGGGGCCATACATTAATTATAGGGGTGGGGGGCTGTCTCTCCCTGAGCCTCAATAAGCCCTGGGACTCCATCCCCCAGGGGCCATATACCATAAAAATGGGAGGTGAGGCACAGCAGCTCCCTCCCCGGGGCTTAATAGGCCCGGGGACCCCATCTCCGAGGGCCATGTTCTATTATTATTGGTAGGGGGTTGCAGCCTGTCCAGTACTGTGCCCTTGGAAGTGGGTCCAAGGTGCTTACCGATGCATCCCCTCTGCTGAGCAGTGCATCCTCTAGCCGAACCAATGCATTTCCACAGCTGAGCAGTGCATCCTCTGGCAGAACCGACACATCGCAGCTGCTGCATGGATTGGCTCCAGTGCAGAAGGCCCGCATCGCCCATGCAGTCTTCGGAACCAATGCAACGCCAACAGCGCAGCGCATCCACGATCCAGGTCCTCGCATCTCCTGCTGACAGCAGCTCAACGGCGATGCTGGCCTCCACATTGCAGCCTCGCAGCTCTTCAGAATCGATGCATCACCAGGTGCTAGCCACATCCTTGAAACTCGGACTTCACATTGCATGCCTGTTGAGAGGATGCTTGACGTTGATGCAACAGGACCTCGCACCGCAGCCATGACGCACCTCTGAACTGATGCATCGCCTCAGCTGCGGGATGCTTCTTCGCCTCAGATCCACGCAATACTCCACAATCAGGATTTAAGATACTTTTTTCAGCTGTCCTAACTGGGTCCCTGTAGCCTTCCCATGCTCCATCAGGTGGGCCTGAACTTGTGACTTTGTCGTGGTCTGGCGTAACCAGTTATCCCTTGGCGCTTTGTCCCTTTTGGCACTATTTTGACTTAAAACTTTAAAACTCAATATCTCCGGTTTTACTGGTTGGATTTTTGTCATTTTGGTCTTGTTTATTTATTAAAACTTTGCTCCATTATTCTAACCTGGTATGGGGTTCTATTTATGTGGTGTATTTACTGTTTAACTGGTTTAAGTGTTGCACAAATACCCCAACAGTAATAGGGAACAGAATGGATGGGAGATCAGAGAGGCAGGGGATAGGAGAGAATGTGGCAGTGGAGAGTCCAGTGACAGCAGCAAAGAAAACAGGGGAATCTAGACAGACTAATGGAAAGCAGTTAGCCTGGAAGAGAAAGCAGCGAGACCAGCGGGAGAGTTGGCAAGCTGTAGTGGAAGAGTGCAGTCTTGGAGACACAGTGGGCAGACAGGGAAGGAAGAACAGACTGCAGAGAGTGAAGGGATTGAGAGTGACAGCACTTAGCTTAGGGGGAGAGAAGAGAGATAAGGACAGTGGGAAATCTTGGTGCAAAGCAGGAGAGTGGGGAGACTGGTAGGGACATTAGATTGATAAGGAGAGTGGACAGATATTTATGGGGAAGCCAAAACAGGCTGGAGAAAGCAGACACAATACGGGTGAAAGCAGACAGAATGAGAAGTGGAGTAAGGAGGTAAAGGAAGAGATGATGGTGAGCAGACACACTGTGAGGAAAGAAAGACAGACTGGGGGGAGAAAGAACAGAATGGAAGGAAGAGTAAATAAATGGGGATAGCAGAGAGACTGGGAGATAGCAGACATTCTGGGGAGAGCAGAGAAACTGGAGGAAAGTAATGAAACTAGAGGAGAGGATGGAGAGACTATGGAGAAAGTGGGTAAGCAGAGCAGGAGAGGGCTGACATGCAGTATGTGAAATAATGCAGGTAGGAAGAGTGGAGAGGTGGGGAGAGCAGTGAAATTGGGACTGAGATTAGATAAACTGGGGGCAGAGCAGAGAGAGTGGAAGACTGGGAGATGGAGCAGATAGTTGAAGGGACAAACGGGAAGCGCAAATGATCTGGGAGGCAGAATGGACAGACTATAAGGGGAAGAGGACAACCTGGGAAGGACAGCAGAGATATGTGGTGAATAAATACACTAGGAGGATGACCAGAGAGACAGGGAAGGAGAGTGGACAGACAGGAAGAGAGAGAAAATCGACTGGGACAATAAACAGCTGGAACAGAGAGTTCAAAGTCTGGGAGGGAGAGCAGAGAGATTGGGAGTGAGGAGAGACAGTTGGAAAGCAAAAACAGAAAGGGGGTGGTGGACAGTTTGGTAGTAAGAGGAAGGAGACTGGGGGA
This sequence comes from Calotriton arnoldi, assembly GCA_963921515.1. Classification (NCBI taxonomy): domain Eukaryota; kingdom Metazoa; phylum Chordata; class Amphibia; order Caudata; family Salamandridae; genus Calotriton; species Calotriton arnoldi. The sequence continues at coordinate 652,301 of CAWUFW010008464.1, read as the reverse complement.
GAGTGATCAAATTGAAGGCGATAGTGGAGAAACTAGTGGGAGAGGAGCCAAGGTGAGGTGGGACAGGGCAGGTTTGGGGACAGGGCAGACATACTGGCAATGAAAGCAGATAGACCTGAAGGAGATCAGAACGATAGAGACTGGTAAGAATCCAAAAGAGAACAGACAGTCTGGGAGAGAGAGTGAAAACACTGATGAGAAGAAAGAGGCTGGCATGGCAAATAAAGAGATTGTCAGGGATCATATGCAGACTGGGTTGGAGCAGAGTGGCTGGTAGGGAGAATGGCATACTGAGAGGGAGAGAAGAGGGACAAGGGAGTGGCAAGATAGGGACCGGGGGCTGATAGTCTGGGGAGAACCGAGAGATGAAAGGAGAGGGGAGAGATTGTGAGAGAAAGGGTAAACTGGGAAAGTGAAGAGACTGTGGAGAGCAGGAAGAATGGTGAGTACAGTAAATAAAAAGGGGGTAGCAGAGAGACTGGAAGGGAGGGCCGATAGTCTATGTTGCATGTCGAGAGACTGGGCAGAGTGCATCAACTAATGAGGAGAACAGACAGACTTGCACAGAGACTAAAGTGAAGAATAGAAACTGGTAGAATGATCGAACAAAGAAGGAGGGAGAGCGAACACATATGGAGTCTTGAGAAACTGAAGGAAGAACGTACAAACTACAAGAGTGAGTAGGAAGATGGAGAGAGAGGTGAGACAGGAAGGGAGTGTGGCTGGAGCAGAATGCAGATAAATGGGAAGAGATTGGGAGGAAGGACAAACAATTAGGATTGCCACATTGCCAGTTTTATACAGGCATAACAGGTATTTTATTGTCTGCGCCAGGACAAAAATTAGGAAAATCTCCTATTCCTGGTATTGTTTCCCCTCAGTACGTAATTTAAATATCAAATGTAAGACAAAAACTCTTTAATATGTGTTCTACAGCTGCATTAATGACCACTGACTAACAATTAAAATAAATAATGAGAGAAAGGCCATCTTAAAAATGAATATAGGCGATTTAATGTAAAATTCTACTTAAGAATCATGTCCTGGCATTTGCACAATCTTAAAATTTGAATAGATGTCCAGTATTTTTCCCTGTGAAAAGTGTCAAGCCTACAGACAATATAGGGGAGGCGAGGCACATTGCGAGAACTAGAAGGACTAGGAAGGAGAGCAGAGTGACTTTGGGAGAGTGGTGAGACTGAGAAGCAGAGCAGACAGGCTGGGGCAGAGCAGAGATATTAGAAGGAGAGCATAGAAATTGGCTTGGATAGCAAATAGACTGGAGAGGTGTGGAGAGGATTATGTAGAGAGCGAACAGACTAGAAGGTACGGTTGACATATGACGAGGGGCAGAGGATGCTGGGAGGAAGAGCAGAGAGGTATGAGAGTAGAGATACTTAGAGGGAGAGCAGCCAAGCTGAGACTAAAAAGATGTAGGGAACACAGAGAGACTGGGAGGGGGAGCAAACTGTATCTAAGGGACAGCAGAGAGAAAGAGTAGCAAGACTGGAAGAGAGAGGAAAGTTTGGTGGAGAATGGGAAGAAATAAGGATGGAGATTGGACAGCCTAAGAAAGTGTGAGAACATTGGGGGGAGAAAAAAGACTAGACATAGATCCTGGGGACAGTGGAGAGACTAAGAGGATGAGTGGACAGTTTGGGAGAGAGTACAGAAATTGCAGCAAGGGAAGAGAGACTGTCTTGGAGAGTGAAGCGACTGTTGGAAAGAGAAGACAGTCTGGGGGAACAGTGGAGGGACTAGTGGGAAAGTGATTGGATAGGGAGGGAGAGTGGATAGGCTAGGAGTAAGAGCAGACAAAAGAGAGCAGGTAGGCTTAGGAGAAAGAGGGCATAATAGGGGGTGAATGCAAAAACTGACAGACTTGAGAGGTAAACTGTAACAAATGGGGACAACAGGCAGTCTGAGAAAAAAGTGAGCAGGCTCAATGGGAAAACTGACAGTCTGGAGGACAGCAGCAGTTTTAAGGGAAGCAAAGAGGACCGGGATGGGAGTTGGCAGACTGGTGAAAACTGGCACATTCAGAAGGAGAACAGCTGAATAGGAAGTCCCTTGGACAGGCTGACGGAGAAGCGACCAGATTCAAGGGTTGAATAGGTACACTGGAGGACAAAGTGGGCAGGCTGAGGGACAAAGGCAAGACTGGTGAGAGCAGGCATTCTCTGTGGTAAGTATGTAGACTAGGGATGAAAAAGTAAGCAGGCTGATGACAACTTGGGTCTACTTGAGGAAGAATCTGGTTAAACTGGGGGAAAGCTTGCAGACATGCATAGAAGGCAGCAGGCATACTAATAGGAAAAGGGTAGACAGGATGAAAATGGCCAGATTTGAGATGAGTAGAGACAAACAGGTAAATCAGATTGGCTGTGGGAAAACCAGGTAAATTCAGTTGGAGACAAGTCGACTTGGGTGAAAGTGATTCAAGTCGGGAGGACCATGTAGCCTTGAGGAAATCTGTCAGGTTAAGGAGAAGTGGGCAGACATGAGTGGACAGCAAATAATACAGGGGAAAGCAAGTACTGAAGAGAGAAAGCAGGCAGGCTGAAGGCAAATCGTGCAGACTTGGGGGAGATGGTACAGACTCAAGGAAGCAGGCAGGTGGATGGCAAAGTGATAGACTCAAGGGAGGAATGGGAAGACTGGGAAGAAAACCAACAGACTTGTTGGCAAAAAGGCTGATTGGAGGTAAGCAAGCAGTTTGAGGGTAAGCAGACCGAGGGAGGCCAAACAAGCATACAGGGCATAAAGTGGGCAGACACTGGAGAAACAGGCAGGATGTTGGTTTGCCAGTGCCCATGAAAATAGTAAAATGTATTTGCTATTTACATGGAATTTATCCAAATAGTACCAAATGTCTCTTATTTAGTCAGGGGCCAGGTAAATATTGAAGTTTCTTTGCTATCAGCATGGGTACCAACCAAACTATGCATTCTCTCTACAATTTATGCAGCAGCTATTTAAATGGTGAAATGTATTTGTTGTTTGTACAGCTGCCAGCCAAACATTATAATAAATCTGCTATCTAGCCAGCAGCTGGGTAAATAGCCTAGAAAATTAACTAATTACCTGGCAGGCGGCTAAATAGCTGCCACCTTTATTTTGCTTAGTTGTGATTTTTGCTATTAGTAGCCATTGCAAAAACAATTAGCATATCTCTCAAAAAGAAATGCCTCACTGTGGTTGTGGGCTGTTTACTCCCAGTATGAATTTAAATTTCAATGTGCTTGAAATTATGTCAAAATATCTCAAACATCTGTGACTTTCTCTCACTTTGCATGGACGTCATGTCACCTAGTTAATTTTCAAACAGTCACCTGACTACATAGATACGGTCAGTTGAGGAGTGACCTCAGGCACCACAATCTTTAGGTCTAATCGTCAGAGAGATTGCCATAACCAGAAATCATTCCATACCAAATCTAAACTCTTCGGGACACATGCAAGATTCATTTGTCTAACTTAATTCGCTGATTTAATCTAATCTGTGGACAGTGGTGGAATCAGTAGCGACCCATTTCCTACAGGTTTCTCTCCGTGATGGCACTATTGGATAAAACACTAGTCTTTTCTGAGGCTTCCTCAGCCACTTAGTAATAAGTGGATCAATCCCCATTAAGATCAAAGTGAGGCTTACCTTGATTGTTTGATTCATTATTTAACCAAGAGTTTTACTTACAGCTCCCCAGTATGCTTTCAGTCCCGGACACTAAACAAACATATGCATATCGTCAGCTTCAGGATGATTGCATCTCTTACAGCTTGGTACTGCCTTTGTGAACTTGCTAGTGTCCGGGGCGTCCTGTATACCCTATGGAGAGTAAAAAATTGTTTTGCTTTAGTGGAGAAAACTTTACTGTGGAATAAAGCTGACTTAGAGATACTTGCCAAAGGACTTCCATTGTGAGCTCTGATAGAGCTGGACTCCACACTCGGAATAGTTCAGTTAGATGTTTTTTACCCAGCTTTGATGATTTCCCAGTACCAAAATGTAACCTCCTTCTGCAGTTGAAACTTATTCATTAAAATGTCGTCCTGCTCCCAGCCATGCTTGGCTGTCCATTTTTGCACTGACCACCATGAGCTAAGTTGAAAGTATTTGAATCTTGAAATTTAACTGATGTTGCTACTTCTATATATTTTCCCAGTCAGCCAATTTCTTTTTATTTCTATAGTCTCCCCAGGTGTTATAGCCTGCTTCTCTGAGAGGATTACTGAGCTTGTCTATCAGACATGTCGGTGTTCCAGGGGAATCCCATGTTGGTGCTAGTGCTGCATACTAATGCATATTGAAAACTTTCTACAAATGATACCTTAATTTTGATGCTACTACTAGGACCTTAAACCTCACTTTCTTGAAAACCTTTGGGTCCCCAAACTTAAAAAGAAATCTGTCTTGCCCATGGCTCTCCAACATAGCTGCACATACTCGCCCGATTTTTGATCAGTCAGACTTCACAGCCAGTATCCTGCTGTTTTTAAATTGAAAGGATTGATAATACACTTAAAAGTCTGGAAGGGCGAGACCTCCCTTTCTTTGCTTCCTCCTGATTTTCTTCCAAGACAGCTGAATACCTTTGGTCGCACATATAGAACTACTTACTCACCATTGTATCTTCTTAATTTGAGCACTGAGGAAGGTTAAAGGGATTATATTAAACAAAAACGTCAGCTTTGGAAGGACCATCATCTTGATCAGATTTGTTCTGCCATAGATGCTTAACAGAAGGTTTTCCCATCTTCTTAAAAGGACTTCAATTTCCCCACTGACCTTATTCAGAGTAATAATTGGAAATTGGTCAAGATTTTGTGGGTCTAAAATTCCTACGTACATTTTTATCTCTTAAATTTCCTGAGCTTCTCCCCCAACTATCCATGACATAACCTCTGTTTTGTCCTTATTGAAGTAGCTTCCAAACTGCTCTGTGTGTGCCTCATGCTTAGCAATCAAATATTCACAATTAGCTGTGCACAGGACGACATCATCTGCGTAGAGTGATATCTTAATTGCTAAGCACAGTACATCAAATGCCAGAATCATAGTATCTTGCCGAATAAAATGAGCAAAAGGCTTTATGTAAAAATCAAACAGAAGAGGGGACAAAGGACAACCCTGTCTAGTATCTCTGGCTGTAGGGAAGGGTCTAGTCAGTTGTCCATTTCTTAATGCCCTAGCTGTAGGTGCCCTATAAAAAGATTGAATGGTATTTATCAACTTTTTGCTGATCCCAAAAGATCTTAAAGTTTCCCATAGATATATTCAGTTTACTCAATCAAATGCCTTAGCAGCATCAACAGTTACAATTGTCAACAGGTTTTAATGGGTTTCCCCCAAGTCAGTAGCCCCAATCAAAAGATGGGCCAGTTTGATCAGTTGCCTCTCTGGCATAGAACATTTCTGGTCTGGATAAATCACAGTCCCCATCACCTTTGCAAGCCTGCTTGCTAGAATGTCAACAAAAACCTTATTATCACAATTCAGAGGGAGATGGGTCTGTAACAATCGGAGTTTCTAGGATTTTCCTGCGCTTCAAGATCATAACCATTGTTGCTTGAGATGCCATTTTGGTGTGAGTGGCTTAACCTTTATTTGTCCTTCATTACTTTCTATACTCTGTATGTATTGCAGTCATTACCCACAATACAGTGTGTGAACAAGCTTGCTGTGCAAGCGAAACATGTTACTGGATTAAAACCATCATCTGATGAGAGTACACACTCCGAGTGATCGCTTTATTGAACTTATATATATTAACACCAACTCCAATTCCACAACCAAAACCAGACACCGACACGAGGGCTTGGTTTTTCCAATTTCACACGTTTATTGTTCTTTTGCTGTGCTATATATATATATATATATTCACTGAAAAAACCATAGGTTTTAGGGACAGTTATAGTTACTTGGACATTGCGCTCGTACAAAACCCGTGAAATTCCCCCGTTATAGTTAGTTCAGCTAACTATAACTCGCGCCCCCGCAATGCACTGCTGATGACGTCACATATTACATCACTCATGACATGGTCAGTGACATCACTGATGACATCACTGATGACATCGCAAATGACATCACTGATGACATCATCCAGTGACTGTGTGTTTCTGTAAAGTTTAAATATGTTTAATATATATAGGGAAAGGCGTATTGAAGAGTGAGTGGGTGTATAAGTGTCTGAATGGATGATTTAGTAGGTGCGTGACTAACTGTATAAGTGAGTGATTAAACGTTTCTTACTGAATGCATGGGTTAGTGACTAAACTGGGTGAATGTCTGTATCCGTCTGTCTGTTGCTGTGTAAGTGGCTGCATGGGTTTGTGAATAGCTACATGAGTGTCTATATGAGTTATTGATTGGTTGTCTGAGTATCTGTATGGGTGCCTGAGTGTTTGTGTGGGTGGGGTGTGTGCGACTCTGTACATAGATGTGTGAGTGGGTGATTCACTGGGTGCATGATTTGAAGAGTGCGTCTGTGATGGACTGCTTGGGTGGGTGAGTGTGTGTATGGGTGTGTTAGTGAGTGAATGTATATCTCAGTGGTACATGTGCGAGTAACTACATATGTAAAAGGAAGAATATATGTGTGCTAGAGTATTTAAAAGGCTATACGTGAGAGTGTGTGATTGTGAGAGTGGCTGTATGGATGCGTGTGTCCTTGTATCAGTTATTGTATAAGAGCGTAAGAATGTGCTAGTATTTGTATGAGTTATTGAGCTGGTGTGTGTATAACTCTATAGGTGAGTAAATGGGTGTGTGATTAATTTTTTGCATGACTGACTAGGTGTGTGAGTACCTCTATGGATGAGTGGCGGTGTGTCAGTGTTTATATAGGTGTATGAGTGCATACGATAGTCCTGTACTGAGTGACTGTAAGTATGAGTGACTGTACGGGTGAGTGAGTGGATGTGTGTGTAGACCTAAGAATCAGTGAGTTGGTATGTAGTTATTGCTATTGGAGTGTGTATGGTTTTGAGAATGGCAGTCTGTAATTTAGAGTGGGTGTATCAAAAGTTATATTAGGGTGTGAGAAGATGCATGAAATTATCACATGGATGATGTCATCAGTGATGTCATTTGAGATGTCATCAGTGATGTCATCAGTGATGTCACTGACCATGTCATGAGTGATGTAATATGTGACGTCATCAGCAGTGCATTGCGGGGGCGCGAGTTATAGTTAGCTGAACTAACTATAACGGGGGAATTTCACGGGTTTTGTACGAGTGCAATGTCCAAGTAACTATAACTGTCCCTAAAACCTATGGTTTTTTCAGTGAATTTGTAAGGTTTTTTAAATGCTAATTTCTAACTATAACGTGCCTGAAACCTATGGTTTTTTCAGTGAATTTCAAAGGTTTTTAAATGCTAATTTCTAACTATAACATGTCTGAAACCTATGTTTTTTTCAGTGAATTTCAAAGGTTTTTTAAATGCTAATTCCTAACTATAACATGTCTGAAACCTATGGTTTTTTTCAGTGAATTTCAAAGGTTTTGTAAATGCCAATTTTTAAATGTATTAATTGTTATTTTAATTTTTTTCATTCTGATTTACTACATTTTTTTAAACTATTTATTTTTAGATATTTTATTTTTTAAATTACATTGTAATTACATTATACATTACATTACAAAATATACTTTCTCAGAATGAATTAATTTACTTTAAATACTTTGCAAATAGGCAATAGACTTTTAAGTACAGTAGTTACAGTTGTTGCAATGGGCAACACAATTTCAAACACAATGCAACATTGAGCTCAATGTGAATTTCTAGCTAAATGCAATTAGTTACTTTATGAATTACTTTTCTAACCACAGGACTGAATCCTAGATTCAGTCCTGGGACATCTCCTGTAAACAGTTGAGTAAAAGCGTTTTGGTTACAGTAGTGATTTTTAAGGAATATTATTGTATTTTAAAAGTTGACACTTAGAAACTTTTTCACATAGAATCACCAATGTTATCCTATGGGAGGAAATTCACTTAGCAGGTAAGTAGTGTTATCGTGACTTTTTCTCACTCAGTGGTGGATCCTGGATCCAGCACTGGTGCATCTCCTGTAAACAGTTGAAAGAATGCGTTTAAGTCATACAGGCGATTTTTAAGGAATATTTGTAGTTTGTGAAAATCGACACTTTGAAACTTTTCTGCTGAAAACCAGACAATGGATTCCTATGGAAGGAAATACAAGTTACTGGTAAGTACGGTTAAAATTACTTTTCAGGGTCAGTGCTGGGCTAAAAGATGCAGCACTGGGTTCTCTCCTGATAACAGGTGAGTAAATCGGAATTCGTATTTCGGCTGATTTTAGAGGAATATTTGTATGTTTCAAAAATCGACACTTTGAAACTTTTTCAGCAAAAAGCAGGCAATGATATCCTATGGAAGGAAATTCAAGTTACTGGTAAGTACGGTTAAATTTACTTTTCAGGATCAGTACTGGGCTGAAAGATGCAGCACTGAGGTCTCTCCTGATAACAGGTGAGTAAATCGGAATTCGTATTTCGGCTGATTTTAGAGGAATATTTGTATGTTTCAAAAATCGACACAGAAACTTTTTCAGCAAAAAGCAGGCAATGATATCCTATGGAAGGAAATTCAAGTTTCTGGTAAGTACGGTTAAAATTACTTTTCAGGATCAGTACTGGACTGAAAAATGCAGCACTGAGGTCTCTCCTGATAACAGGTGAGTAAATCGGAATTCGTATTTCGGCTGATTTTAGAGGAATATTTGTATGTTTCAAAAATCGACACTTAGAAACTTTTTCAGCAAAAAGCAGGCAATGATATCCTATGGAAGGAAATTCAAGTTACTGGTAAGTACGGTTAAAATTACTTTTCAGGATCAGTACTGGGCTGAAAGATGCAGCACTGAGGTCTCTCCTGATAACAGGTGAGTAAATCAGAATTCGTATTTCGGCTGATTTTAGAGGAATATTTGCACAATGGTGAAGGGAGGGGGCGGGGCCTGAGGTGACATCTGTGCAAATGCGCCCTGTGGCGCGTTTTAAGTTGGGGGATTAAGTCCCCTTTAATCATGAGGGCCCCTGGGGGCCAACTAGCCCACCAGGAACCTCCAGTATGCGCCAGGGGGCTGCGTTGCAGAGACGTGTACAGAGGCCACACCCCTTTTTACTGATGCGGCCCCCCTTCCTTTTTCCTATTTTTGGGCCCTGGGGACCCCATCCCCCAGGGCCTTATCCCCTTTTTTTTTATTTTTTTAAATTATACGGGAAGGGGGCCGCGTGGCCCCCCTCCCCTGGCCGAATCCCACCCCGGGGACCCCATCCCCCGGGGCATGGCCACACTTTTTCATTAATTTTTAAGGAGGGGGGCTGCGTGGCCCCCCTCCTCAGGCCTCCTTTTGCCCCGGGGACCCCATCCCCCGAGGCAGGCCTTTTTATTTTCTGGGGAGGGGGGCCGCGTGGCCCCCTCCCGGGCCACTACTTGCCCCGGGGACCCCATCCCCCGGGGCCTGGGCTCTGGTTGGGGACTGTGGGGGGGTCCCCAATCCCCCCACAGTCCCGCCAGCTCCCCGCCTCCTGCGCGAGCCGGCATTGCTTTTCCACATGGGGAGCAGCTAACATGCTGCTCCCCATGTGGAAAAGCAATCAGCTTTGGATATTGGAAGCGAGCAGGTTTCCTGCTCTCTCTTCCAATATCCAAAGCAATTTGCAATGACAGGACGGGAGCCGCGAGGCTCCCGTCCTGTCATTGCAAACAGCAGTGTCCCGGGGGTAGGCACCCTGGGACACTGCAGGAGCCGGCCCTGGGGGTGGCGGTCCCCAGGGCCACCACAGGCTCCAGGAGGGGGCCGCGCGGCCCCCTCCCATCCAAATGCACAGCCCCGGGGAGGTGGTGGTCCCCGGGGCTCGGGAGTCCTTAACTGACCCCCATTTTCAATTTGTTAGTGCCCCGGGAGGTGGTGGTCCCCGGGGCGTGTGGGGCTGGAGCCCCACACATGTTAATTTAATAAATAAAGAAGCCCCGGGAGGTGGTGGTCCCGGGGCTGCGGGAGGCTCAGAGCCCTCCCGCTACTTTTTCAAATAAAGCTCCGGGGGTGGCGGTTCCCAGGGCTTGGGGGGCTCTTAGAGGCCCCCATACATAAAATAACCCCCCAGCATGCCCCCGGGACTTGGCCCACCCGGGGCAAATTTACATCGAGCGCGGGAGACCAGCGCTTCGATTTTTATCGGCAGGATCCGCGCACCCTGAGCGCAACCTGCCGATTAAAAAAAAAAAAAAATGCTTTTGCCCAGGGGGTCCTTGTGGGACCCCTGAGCAGACCTAGAGGGTCAGGGTGTTTCTACCCTGCCCCATTTGTGCGTTTTGCGCACTTTTTTTTACTGCTTTCTTGTTCCTCGGTTCTACAGAGGAACAAGATGGCTGCCAACACTTCCTGGTTTGGAGTGTTGACAGCCAATTAGCAGACAGCGCGTGATCGGTAGGGTGCGCGGATCCTCCGTGCCCATAGATATATATGTACTTTTACTTTTGATTTTCTCAGCAACTACTGAACGGATTTACACCATTTAACAAAAAGGGTTCTTTCTGAACCAAGAACTACCTCTTTGCCAAATTTGGTGTAATTCCGTTCAGCAGTTCGGGCTGTAGCCGTGTCTAAAGTTTCCTATGGAAAAATGAATGGGGAAAACGCGTTTTGGGACCCCCCTTTTTTCTCGGCCACCGCTTAACGAATCACCCCGAGACTTTCAGGGTAGGAGCGGACCGGAGCGCCCCACAAAGTTTGAGAATTCCGCGAAGATACGTCAACCGGCAAGAGAGTTATTTCAAATAGAATGTCGCGGATTTCCTATGGAAAATAGGTCCTATCTATAACTATCTACTGGCGACCGCCAGTAGATAATATATATATATATATATAGTCAAATACGCCAAAATGGATGTGCAAGATTTGCACAAAAACATAGCCGAGCTTGAGGCTCGTATTTTGACTTCTGAACAAGAGGACGAATCCAAGAAATTAAGGAAGGAAATGGAACGCAACCTTGACAAACACGAAAGTGATGTTGAAGAACGCAAAGAACGTAAGTTCAGAAGGGATGAACATGACTATGATTGTGGTACAATATTAACATTTGCAAAAAGATTTGAGACATTAAAGCAACATTTGAGTGTTAACAAAAAGCTACCACAAGAATCCCCTAATAACACAGGAAGCGAGTCAGACACAGACTTTAGTGAAGGAGAGGGCCTAACACTACCAGGAAAACGTACCACTTTTTAGACGAAATGAAATTAGTGTATCTGGATCAACAAATGCCAAGAGGAAGGGGAGGAGGACGGGGTACGAAACGAGGAAGAGGAAGGGGGAGAGGCCAGTCAACAACAAAATCAAACGACGCAAAACCAGAAGAAGCTCAGGAAAAAACAAAAGGATACCATCTTCGCAATCGGATGACCAAGACGTAGAGGATGAGAAGTCAAAGGAACCATATTTAATCATCAATCTCTCCAAACATGTCTTAACAAGAGCTGAAGAAAGCCTTTTAAATAAAGGACTTACATTCTGTCCGGAAAAGCATTTTGACATTGTAGAAACTAAAATAGATCTTTACAAATACGTACGAAAATTAAAGCTGGCCAAGTACTTCAGTAGACAAGAGAGACAAAGTGTAGCAAATGTGGAAATGAGCGACAATTCAATAGAAGAACCAACACAAGAGTTTACAATTGGAGAAATCTCGAATTTAAGAACAGCGTACAGCCTAGCAAATGAAATAAATGAGGAGAACATCCCTGACACACAACTGCTACAGGAGATGGGTATAAGAACGGACAAACACCTGATCACAAAATTTAAAAATAAATCTAAATTCTGCCCAGCATTACATCCTGGGAATAAGATAGATACCTTTTATGAGTTAGTAACCATGGAATTGGAAAAAATGAGCAATGTTAAACATGGAGATAACAAAGAAAATCTCAGTAAGCAGGAACGCGCAGCGTTGGAATCACTTATGAATAATACTCTAATAGAGATAAAACCCGCCGACAAGGGAGGGAACATAGTTATTTTAAACAAGGATGATTACACTACGGAAGCTATGCGACAACTAAATGACATCAATAACTATGAAAAGCTCAAGAGAAATCCTATAAATGACATGGTAAAAGACCTAAATACCAAGCTTAAGAACTGGCAGGAGAAGGGTTTACTAAATGATCAGGAGGTACAATATTTGAGTAATAATGATCCGATAATACCAACCATCTACTTCCTCCCGAAGGTACATAAAACGCTAACAAAGCCACCAGGGAGACCCATTATTTCCAGCTGTGGGTCCCTATATGAAAACATCTCCACATATGTGGATTACTTTCTGGCCCCAATGGTCCCAACCTTAACATCATACATCAAGGATACTGGGGATTTCCTGAGAATGCTTATGAACACCGGATGGTGCAAGGATTACATGCTGGTAACCATTGACGTAGTGTCTCTTTACACGTCTATTGATCACAACATAGGCATAAAAGCGATCAAATATTTCTTGAAACAAAAACCCATAGAACAACTTCAACACTGCCAGATGGTCATTGAAATGATAGAACTGTGTTTAAGGAACAATGTATTCCTTTTTAATAAGAACATGTACTCCCAATGTTGCGGAACTGCCATGGGAGTTTCTTTCTCTCCAAGCTATGCCAACCTAGTAATGGGCTGGTGGAGAAGACCATAGCTTGGAGAGAAGAAAATGACCATCACGTAGCCAAAGTGGCATTATGGCTGCGTTTATAGATGACCTCTTCCTCCTTTGGAATGGAACCGAGAATGAGTTTGTAGAGTTCTTCAACATATTGAACAACAATAATGTTGGCCTGAAATTCACCTATAATATCAGCTCAAGTGAAATTGTATTCTTGGATACCAAAGTATATGTAAAAGCAGATCAAATAGAAACAACTGTCTACCGGAAAAGCACGGCAACTAATAGTGTGCTACACGGCAAGAGCTTCCACCCAGAGACACTAAAAAGAAATATACCATACGGTGAATTTATCAGGATGAAGAGAAACTGCTCAAACAGAAAAGAGATGAATCTTAAATTCAAAGATACAAAAAAACGGTTTTTACAAAGAGGTTATCGATATAATGATATCAAACGGGGAGAAATGAAAGCTAGGTGCCTTACAAGGGCTGAAACATTGATCAACAAAAATGATGTGAATACGGAGACGCAACAAAATGAACCTATAAGAATGATAATGACATACAGCAAAGAGAGTTTTAAAATTCGCAAATCCCTAAAAAAATACTGGAACATCCTAAGTAAAGATCCAGACATCGGCAAAGAGTTGGGTGATCAACCGCAAATAACCTACAGAAAGGCACCACCGTTGTCTGATAAATTGGTCAGAAGCCACTTTGAAATGAATCAGTCAAGTATGTGGTTACAAGGTATGCAAAGGGGATTTAAGAAATGCAGCCAATGTAAGGCCTGTAAAATTGGGAGAAGTATAAAAACAATCAAGGATCCACAAGGTAAAACCTTCAACATCAACGATACCATAACATGCAAAACAACTTATGTGGTGTATATGTTGGAATGCCATTGTGGGAAACGCTACATTGGTAGCACGATATGCCCCTTAAATAAACGCATCCTAGAACACATACGGGCCATACAGAACAGAGACTTGACATATGCCATGGCAAAACATATGACAACGCATGAGAGAAAAACATGGCAGGACATGACATATAGTGGTTTGGCAACGGTACCCATCCATGAGAGAGGTGGGAATAGAACTCTAAAACTAAGACGCCTGGAATCTAGGCTAATAATAAGATTTAAGACCAAATCCCCGATGGGACTTAACGGGGATGAAGAATTATACATACATCTGTAAGGATACCATGGTATCTGTACTGGAATCATAAGAAGAGAAACATTACTTAAAATGAAATATCATAAAAAGTAACCAAAACATCAAATCTGTAAAAGACTTTTAGACCTTTGACCAATATAAGATATGAAATGTCTTGCAGTTATTGGGGCACTGAGCCTATAAACAAAGAAAGATCGTGAAGGATACATAATGGAGAGAGATGCAGACATGCATAATTAGTTATAATGGTCTAATTGTGGACACTGAGCCAATTGTGTAACGTTAGCGCGAAGCGTGTTTTAGTCACTAAGACTAATTCCATTTGATCATATTTATGATCATACTAATGTGAATCCATGTCACATGTATCCCTTCAGAAAACCGATACTGCTTTATATATTTGTATAATTTGGTATAATCGTCTTAATTATTTTATAAGATTAATGCAATTGTCAGATATCACATAATGATTTAACATTTTAATGTTGGCATGCATATAGATGCTATTTTTTTAAGTGAACTACCATTCCCAGTATGCATCATAAATTGTTCACTGGGTTTTTGGTATAAATAGTGGAAAGCGTGGAGGGACTAACGCTAGACACCGTGATCAAGACCTGCTGGTCGAAACGCGTAGGTGGAGAAGGAGTGTAACTGGCTTCAATAAATCTTTATAATATCTGGGAGAGTGCAGCGTGTTACTTGCTTGGTGACTAAATATATATATATATATATATATATATATATATATATATATATATATATATATATATATAAATGTATTGATTTATATGTTTAAAATAGGTGCAAAACACATTAGCAACAACTAAATTACCAGTCTCCAGTCCACCAGGGATTCCTGCCAAGCCTTCAGGATGTAGGATCTACAAGACGTTCTACTTCCAGGAATATAGTTGTAACGGGGGGCTGGGATAACCACCACTAGTCCTCTGGGCCTGCAGGTGATGCTTGTATGCCAGGGAATTCACTCTTCCCCCGCAGGTCATGCCACCTCTTCCTAATTTCCTCTTGTGTGTGCAGGTTGCTTGCTACAGCATTCACTCTGTCAACTATTTTGGCCCACATTTGCATTTCTGAGCTATACTTGTATTTTGTACTTGGTCTTCAAGCAATTGACGTAAGGAAATTTAAAAACCCACACAAAAAACAGAACAAAAGAATAAATGAACAAGAAATAGAGAAAGCAAAAAAAACCTGACTTTACTGAAAAAGTGCTCATGAACAATGTTCTGCTGCAGTGGAATGGCAAAGGATCATGATCTGAAATGAAGTGTGTTTTATATTGTGGTACTGAAGTCAAATTAATTAGCCAAAACACATCTGGTGTGTGATGCTAGAATCCATCCGAAAGCCATAGGAATACTATAATATTGAACGCGTCCCGCGACGGAATCTCTCCGTCAGGAATTCGCCGCTAGGACAATGTCAGTGCAACTGAGAAATCTAAAAAGGCTTGGCGCAATCACCGCCACCCTGATGGCAGTAGAGTAATGGTAGCCAGCAGAAAAGTCTGACGCGTCAACAGAGGTGAGCCACTTACGTGACAGAAAACACTCTGTCAACTCAGACGGAGGATCAGCCAGCTCACATCTTGATAGGGCGAGCGGGAATCCATCTGCTTCACAGACTACTTGTAAACTCTGCCATGGAGGGATGACGGGAGACCCACCAAGATCTAAATCAGGCCCTTTGTCTTTTCCTCATTTGTATAAGACTTAGCTAGCCGATCATAGATTTGAGTATGCCATGCTGTGGTTTATTTGTTTGTTATGTATGGCTCTCATAAAGAGCCTCAATCGTTTATTTCAGTTTTTGAAAGTCATAACTCCTTGCTATGACATAACCACAATTGATAACAAAATTGGTTATCAACTGATGTGATGTCATAAAGGCCTTTCAGGCCAGGCTGACAGGGGCTCTCTGAGAGCCTGTCAGCGCATCTCTGCTTGACTGCTTTAATGAAAGCAGAAAGCACAGCTGCAAGAGGGGGAAGGAAGGCAGGAAAGGTAGTGGCTTTTGGCTAAGGATATTAGGTAAAATATTTATTTTTCATATTTGCATCAGGGATGCTAGGGCATGTTATGTTTAGCTACCCCATTATCCTCTGCTCCTGCATAGTAGTTGAAGGCAGGGGCATATCATTTTGGGGTCCATACATAACATAAAATTATAGATAGGTAAAAAGTGAATTATTGGGATGTTTTTCACCTCGGGCCTTTGAGTGACATCATAGACATCTCGAGCTTCACTCTCGTTGCCTATTTGATATTTGGTGCTGCTCAGAACTCCTCGGTGAAAAATATTCCCATAATTCACTTTTACACATCTATAATTCAATTCTATATTTTTAAAAACAGGCCTAATGTCCTTTGGGCTCGGTGGTAATTAATGACAACCTGCCTTCTAAATGTACGCAGCAGCGACTCTGACTTTGGAAAATCCAATCATGCAAATTTTCTTGATCTACTTCATACGTCTAGAATAGACTGCTTTACCTGTCTTGCCGAACTTTTATAATCCATACAGAGCAAGGTGAGCAAAAGCCCAGCCCCCCTCAGCCGCGTAATATATGTCTCATTCACTTATTGATCAGCTGTCACCTAGAACTATTGTTTTTTTAAATCATCATTTATTAAATGCATACTGTCAATAACTGTGTTGCATGAAAAAAGGTGTCCTATGATTTCTTTTATATTATGCAGTTAGGCTGTCCATGTACTAGAATGTGCCTGGAGAATCAGTTATTTGAGACAACAGTTGCTCTTCATTGTTGCACCAGCAAGAGCTGGCTTCTGTTCTGCCCCACAATTTGGAACTCACCAGCAATCACATTGTGAGAAAACATATTCTGGTCGGAAAATATGGCGAGCGTGGATTGACTGAGGAAAATAGTCTCACCATTGGATTCGCTGGGGGGTTCTTGTGGTCGATTGGTTGTTAGGTATGAAGGAATGCGCCGTGGTTTGGGATTGGGAGGGAAATGCTTGCCAGTTGTTTATTGTCTTTAGCACCTTGGAGAGTGCAGAAACCTCTGGCAATGAATTGCCTCTATCAAAGGGTCCACCTTCAATCAGTGAAAGTCTTTGTGTCCCTCACAGTGGTTTAACGCAGCTCAAAGATCCATTCTGTGTATGTTGTAAATGGCACTGGTGTGTTGCCATGTCCCTATGTTGGCTTTAGTCTGACTAGTCTCTGGGTCAAAATAACTAGAACTTTCTATGGTGTACTTTGAGACTCAGTGCATGCATGTCATCACCCCTTTCTGACACCACCATCATTGTCTATAAAGCTCTTTGGTTACCAACCCATTGGTAACAACAGATATCAGGACACAGTATTAGAAGTGACAGCAAGAGGTGGTAATGCAGTTTTTGGCTGGGCGGCACTCCAGGTTAGCATAAACCATCAATATGACTCCTATTTCTGTTTCGTAGAAACTTAAAGACCTGGTTCTTCAGGCAATCGATGGTAATCTAATTGCCATGACTGGCTCACTGATTGCTATTAGGAGTAAACCTAGTATGAGAACACTACGAATTGGAGTAACCAGGCGCTTTACAGGCATCTAACAACAACAACATATTTCAGCCACCTAAGGCACCTGATGATTCCTCCTTCCAAGTACTAGTTTGATCTCTGACATGAACAAGCCCATCTGTTGTATAATGATGATGACCTCTGTTATAATGGTCTGAATTCTTGGCATAATGTGAGTATTTGAATCTTAATGGTGCCAATATAATTTTAATAATAATAATAATAATACGTTGAGCCTTGAGATAAGGGGGTCTTGGTGCTAATTTGTAGGATAATGCTGACACTGGCAGTTCTTAGTTTATTGCAGGTATTCCTTTGCAAACATTGCCAGAAACATGCAACTAAAGTTAAGGAGGGCAGGTTGAAACAATGTTTGATGGGTTGGGGTATATAAGCTACTTCCATTGTACTATTTAGACAAGCCACATGCCCAGTGTTAGACCTGGCACCCTTGGCGTGGGTCTCCCTCCCATTTTTTGATGATGCCTCCAATATTATTGATCTGTTTTTGCTGGTTTAGATGCTTTGGGCACTGTGCCACTGCTATTCAGTGCCACAGTGCAAGTGCTCCCTATGATAAATTGTGTTATGTGTTAGTGACTCCATGATTGGATGATTGGTTTACTTGTTAGTCCCTAGTACAGTGCACTGAGTGTGCCCAGGGCTTGTAAATCCAATGCTGCTGGTGGGCTTGCAGCACTGGTTGTGCCACCCACAGAAGCAGCTTGTAAAATGTGTCTCAGGCCTGCCATTGCAGAGCCTGTGTGCAGCCTAGGGCTGCCATGTCGACTTGGTGAGTGCACCCACTTACCAGTCCCTAAACCTTCCCTTTTCTTCATATCAGACACCCCTATGGTAGGCCCAAGGGCAGGGTGCATTGTAAGTATAAGGTAGGACATGCAGTTGTGTGTGTGGCATGTCCTAATAGTGAATTACAGCCATTTTCGTTTTTCACTATTGCAAGGCTACCTGTTCCCCATAGGCCAGAATGGACAGTTTGATTATTACACCTTATAATCCTAATTGACCCAGGGAACATGGTAGAGAAACGAATTTAGTATGCCTGAACTCAGAATGATAAAATACATATTTTAGTGAAGTTGGTTTTAACATTCTGTGTTTGAAAATACCACTTTTAGAAAGTAGGTATTTTCTTGCCTAACTATCCAAGCCTGCCTCTGCTAGGTTGTGTATTCCTTGTCTGGGTTTGTGAGTGACAGGGGCTGGGGGACTCCAGGAGACAGGGTGAGTCAGCACAGGGCTGAATAGAGAGATCTGCATCCAGAGTGGAGGGAGGAGTTGCACCTGGGTCTGAATAGGGCTGTGCCTGCCTTCCACAATGCTGGCTCCACCTCCTGCCGGGTGGCTGAGCACTCTGCCCCACATTCTGAAAGGAAAGAAGGAGTCCTGTAAACAAAATGCTCCAGGACTGACCAGAACTGGTTTTGGACTAGGCAAAGGCCTCTCTGCCTTCAGAGAACAAAGAGAAAAGGTGTATATAAAGGGGACCCAGACCCCTAGGAAATTAGATCACTTTTGGGAAACAAGAAGAAACCTTTGCTGAGGAGCGGAACCAAGAAGAAACTGAGGAGAAGACTATCCCTAAGCCAGAGGGATCTGCCAGCAGTGGTTGCCTGACTGCCAAAGAAAAGAGAAGGGAACTTTGTGTGTACTTTCATCAACTTGTGAAGGATCTCCAAGGGCTTGATTTCAGAGCTTGCCTCCTGTTGAAGTCTCAGGGACAACAGACTTCACCCACCAGCTCCCCCTGTATTCCCTTGCTGGGAATTTGGACCTTCTGACACACTTGCGTGTCTCTGGGAGCTGGAAGCGCGACTCAAGACGAAGAAGCGTGTCGCCACATCCGCTGATTCTCGCATCGCCGGAGAAGAGTGTCGACGTCGCATCAGACGCCGGCGCATCCCCGAAGAAGCGCGCCGCTGACACCCTCGCATCCTTCGAAGCGCCTCGCAGCACCGGAGAAAAGTGTCGCCGTCGCATCAGACGCCGTCGCATCACCGGGGCAGAGCATCGACCTCGCATCAGACACCGACGCATCACAACACGAGGTGCGCCGCATCCCAGGAGAAGATCGTCGACCTTGCATCAGACGCCATCGCATCGCCAGGGAAGCGTGTTGCAGGGCCTGTCGCAGCTCCAAAGACTCATCGAAATCGCCGCACGGCCGTCGGGCGTGCACGCATCACCCCTTCGTTGTCGCAACCTCCAGAAGATGCCACTTTGTTTCTTTGCACCAGATCTTCAACGCATCACCGTCCTTGCGTGTAAGGGACTACCGCATCACCTTCCCTGCAACACTTTTCGTTGCCCCACGTTACGCATCTCAGGTACATTGAACTCAAAGTGTCGCATTTCCATTTTAAGAGACTCAAGCTAATTCTACCATCTTTAAAGTACAGTGTTGTGGATTATTTTTGTCGTTCTATGGTCTTGTGGTAAATCTATATAAAAGATACTTATGTTTATAATACAACCTGTGTGGTGTCCATTTGTAGTGTTGTCACTGGATTACTGTATGTGTTCACAAATGCTTTACACACTGCCTCTGAACTAAGCCTGTTTGTTCGTGCCAAGCTACCAAGGGGGTGAGCAGGGGTTATTTCAGGAGTGTACCCCCTTACCCTGACTAGAAGCAAGGGTCCCTATTTGGACAAAGGTACCTACCTCTGCCAACTACAGACCCCCAGTTCTAACATTGGTGGTCAGCGGTGGGGATTCTGGACTTGCATTTGTGACTCATGTACAGTGATTGGTGAACACTACCTAGTGAGTGCAGACCAAAACGCAACCACATACGTTTGGTAGATATTCTTTTCTGGGACTTTCTATTTTTGCTAAAAACTGCCAAGTTTAATCACCATGGATACAGCCGCATCCATAGTATCTGTTGATAATGATTGGGAAGAGGAGAAACTGGAATGCTACACCGTTACCCAGCTCAAGCACTTCTGCAGGAAGTTCAAAGTTTCTATGACCGGAATCACCAAGAAGGATGATTTCCAAAAGGCGCTGAGGGCCTGGGTTGAAGCAAGGAATACCCCTGAGAATGAGGAGGGGGCTGAGAATGCAGATGAGCAGCTGGATGGGCCAGTGGGTCCAGGGGAGAGGAGAGCATCTTCCCCCGTGGGTAGCAATGTTTCTGCCAGAGGTCTGTCCCCAGAAGAGCTGGAGGATAAAGAAAAGAATAGGATGCATGAGTTGAAGCTGGCCAAAATGAGTGGGCAATTGGAAATTAGGAAATTGGCCCTGGAAGAAAAGAGAATGCAGCTTGAGCATGAGAAAAGTTTGAGGGAGTTGGATTTGAAAGCTAGGAGCTTAGAGATTACTCCCTCTGGTGGCAGCGCACCGTCAATGCCTGTTGAGGCTAGGGTGTATATTCCTAAGGATGTGGTCAAGGGTTTTTTAAGAATGATGATATTGGGCAATGGTTCAAGGCCTATGAGGTAGCCATGACTTCCCACCGGGTCCCTGAGAAGGATTGGGGAGCTGGGTTGTGGGGTCGGTTCCTTAGTGAGGGGCGGGATACTTTGTTGGACTTGCCCTCTGAAGTCTATAATTCCTACAGCCACATGAAGAATGCATTGATGACCAGGTATGGGTTGACTCCTGAACTCTATAGGCAGAGGTTCAGGAACTGTAAGAAGATTGAAGACAGTACCTGGGTTGAGTATGTGGCCTTTTTTTGCAGAGCCTTGGATGGTTGGGTAAAGGGTAGCAAAGCAAATGATTTTCAGGCGCTCTTTGATTTGATTGCATGGGAGCACTTGTCCAGTAATTGTTTTCCTGAGCTACACCAGCACCTGATTGACAGTAGGCTGACTAACCCTAGGCAGCTTGCTGAGGAGGCGGACCGCTGGTTGAGCACCCGGGTCCACAAGGGTCACGTGGGAGACTCCGCCAAGGGTGGGCAGGGTCCCCAGCAGATGAGTGGGGGGGACAAGGGTAAACAGAGGGAGTTCCAGAGAGGGCCCCAAAGTAAACCCCAAGGGAACCAAGGGAAAGGTTTCCAGCCTCCCCATGAGAATAAGCACGGGGCCCGAGGGCCACCTGTTCATAGGGGACCCCTGGTGTGCTACAAGTGTGGCGCCCTAGGCCACAGGGCCAATGATCCCCATTGCTCTTTGTTTGGAAAGCCAGCTTCCCTGGTGCAGTCCCCCGGCAGTTGGCTAGTGTAGCCCTGGGGGAGGAGATGGGTGCCCAAGGTGGGCGTGATCCTGTAGTATTGTCCCTTGTCTCATTAGGAGACTCTGAGATGGTCCGTAGAACCCAACTGCCTGAGAACACTAAGAAGTACAGGCAGTGGGTGACCATCAATGGCCATAGGGTGGAGCCTCTGAGAGACACAGGAGCCAGTGTGACAGCTGTCAAGTATCACCTGGTGTCTAAAGAGCAGGTGGTCCCTAATGCATTCTACCCAGTTGTTGCCGCTGACAACACAGAGAGCCACTGCAAGGTGGCTCAGGTTCCCTTTGAGTGGGGGGGGTCTCTGGTACTCTTCAAGTAGCTGTGAGGCCAGCCATGTCTGTTGACTGTTTGTTAAGGAACGATTTGGAGAGCTCCCCGTGGGCTAAGGTGGAGCGTAGTGCTCATTTGGAGATGTTGGGCTTGCCTGATTGGGCGTGTGTGACCACCCGGTCCATGGCAGCCAGAGGTGTTCAAGAGGACCTGGAGCCTGAGAGGGAGGCCCAGGTGCCTGCCGGAGAGAGAAGAGGCAGGGGGCACGGGAAACCGGCCTCCGAAGTTCCCACGGTCCAGGAGGAGGCAGACCCTGAGGGAGAAGCCCTGGAGCCTACAGGGGAACAGGTAGCTGAACTGGGGGACCTGCCTGAGCTGACCCATTGGCAGCAAGATGGAGGACCCTCCAGGGAGGAGTTCTGCGAGGAGCAGAACAAGTGCCCTTCTCTTGTGGGTCTGAGGCAACAGGCCACAGACCAGGCAGCAGGTGATCAGTCTGTATCACATTGGATCTACTGGGAGAATGGTCTCCTGTATAGCGAGCCTAAGGTTGCTGAGCCTGGGTCAGCCCGTGTGCTGGTGGTACCCCAGCGCTTCCGAGCCTTCCTACTGGGTTTGGCTCATGATGTGCCTTTAGCAGGACATCTGGGGCAGGACAAGACCTTTGAAAGGTTTGTCACCCATTTCTTTTGGCCCCAGATGCGCAGGAGTGCCGCCACTCACTGCAGGACCTGTCAGACTTGCCAGGCAAGTGGAAAGAGTGGGAGGAAGCAGAAGGCTCCTCTCCAGCCATTCCCTGTAGTCAGCACCCCCTTTGAACGGGTGGGTATTGACATTATGGGGCCACTGGACCCCAAGACAGCCATGGGCAACAGGTTCATCCTGGTCTTGGTGGACCATGCCACTCGGTACCCTGAAGCCATCCCTCTGAGGACAGTGACGGCCCCCGTGGTGGGACTGGCACTGATGGGAATTTTCTCCCGTGTGGGGTTCCCTCAAGAGGTGGTGTCTGATAGAGGTACTAACTTTATATCCAAGTATATGAAGTCCCTGTGGCAGGAGTGCGGTGTAACGTACAAGTTCACCACTCCTTACCACCCCCAAGGAAATGGGTTGGTTGAGAGGTTCAACCGGACCCTGAAGGGCATGATTATGGGTCTGTAAGAACCCATGAGGCGTAATTGGGATGTCCTCTTGCCATGCCTTCTTTTTGCATACCGTGAGGTGCCCCAGAAGTCTCTAGGGTTCAGCCCCTTTGAGCTTCTGTATGGTCACCCAGTGAGAGGACCTCTGAGTTTGGTCAAGGAAGGCTGGGAGCAATCTCCCAGGAAACCTCCCCAGGATGTATATAGCTACATGCTGGCCTTCAGGAACCAAACTAGGCATTTCAGGCAACTTGCTGAGGCAAATCTGGAAGCCAGCCAGGAGGAAATGAAGCGGTGGTACGACCAGAATGCCACTCTGGTTGAGCTTCAACCTGGTCAGAAAGTGTGGGTCATGGCCCCAGTGGAGCCCTGTGTGCTCCAGGATAAGTGGACCGGACCCTTTGAGGTGGTGGAGCGCAAGAGTCCTGTTACCTACTTGGTGGACATGCGGTCTCCCAGGAACCCCTTGCGGGTCCTGCACGTCAACCGCCTGAAGCCCCACTTGGAGAGGTCCCAAGTGGGCATGCTCTTAGCTACAGATGCTGGGATGGAGGAGGAGACCAAGCCTCTTCCTGACCTCCTGTCAGCCCAAGAGTAAGATGGATCAGTGGAGGGTGTGAACCTCTCTCCCTCCCTGACACCTGAGCAGCAAGGTGACTGTCGCCAACTGTTGGGGCAGTTTCCTGACCTGTTCTCCCTGGTTCCTAGTGTCACTGACTGGTGCGTCCATGATGTTGACACTGGGGACAGTCTTCCTGTCAAGCACAAGGCTTACAGGGTGACTGACAGGGTGAGAGCTTGCATCAAGGAGGAGGTCTCCAAGATGTTTGCATTGGGGGTAATTGAGTCCTCTCACAGCCCTTGGGCCAGCCCAGTGGTCTTGGTCCCAAAGGCTGCCGCGCCTGGTGCCGCACCCGAACTCCGGTTCTGTGTGGACTACCGAGGACTCAATTCCGTCACCAGGACTGACGCACACCCCATCCCCAGAGCTGATGAGCTCATAGATCGGTTAGGGGCTGCCCGGGACCTCAGTACCGGGCAGTGGAGAGGTGTGGTGCAGCGGCCAGGGCAGCTGACTTCGGAGCACAGGGTTCACGGTTCGATCCCCGGCTCCGGCGGCAGCTCAGCTCAGCACCATGTGACTCAAGGCAATAGCTCACTTAATTTCCACAACGGCCCCCAGCGCCTTGAGACCCGTAAGGGTGAGTAGCTGCGCTATATAAAAACGGACTTACATTTTAGTACGTTTGACTTAACGTCTGGGTACTGGCAGATCGCCTTGACTGATGGGGCAAAGAGAGGTCAGCATTCTCCACACAGATGGGCACTACCAATTCCGGGTGATGCCCTATGGGATGAAGAATGCCCCAGCCACCTTTCAGAGGTTGGTCAACCAGGTGTTGGTTGGACTGGAGGACTTCAGTGCCGCCTACCTGGATGTCATCGCAGTGTTCAGCACCGGTTGGGAAGAACATCTGCGCCACCTCTGGGAAGTGTTGATGGTTCTGCGGAGGGCAGGCCTCACGATCAAGGCAAGTAAGTGCCATATCGGGCAGGGTTCCATGGTGTACTTGCGACACCAGGTTGGGAGCGGCCAGGTGGCGCCCCTACAGCCCAAGATAGATACCATTCTGGCTTGGGAGCCCCCAAGACCCAGACAGCGGTGAGAGCCTTCCTAGGACTCACTGGGTATTACAGGAGATTTGTCAAGGGGTATGGCAGCATTGTTGCACCCTTGACAGAGCTGACTTCCAGGAAGCAGCCCAAGAGAGTGATTTGGACTGACACCTTTCAACAAGCTTTTGACACCTTGAAGACAGCCATGTGCACGGCGCCCGTGCTCCTGGCCCCCAACTTCTCCAAAGAGTTTATCGTTCAGACAGACACTTCAGAGCATGGTGTGGGGGCTGTTTTGTCACAGATGAAAGAGGAGGGCCTAGACCAACCTGTAGCCTTCCGTAGCAGGAGGTTACTTCCACAGGAACAGAGGTGGAGTGCTATTGAGCGTGAGGCATTTGCTGTGGCCTGGGCGCTGAAGAAGCTGAGACCATACCTGTTTGGGACTCACTTCCGGGTTCAGACCAACCACAGGCCCCTCAGATGGTTGATGCAGATGAGGGGTGAGAATCCAAAGCTGTTGAGGTGGTCCATTTCCCTACAGGGGATGGACTTCACGGTGGAACATCGCCCTGGTACAGAACACGCCAATGCTGATGGTCTGTCCAGATTTTTCCGCCTTAGTGAAGAGAACTCCCTAGAGGTAGGATAGTTCTCCCCACATCTCAGCTGGAGGGGACACGTGTTAGACCTGGCACCCTTGGCGTGGGTCTCCCTCCCATTTTTTGATGATGCCTCCAATATTATTGATCTGTTTTTGCTGGTTTAGATGCTTTGGGCACTGTGCCACTGCTATTCAGTGCCACAGTGCAAGTGCTCCCTATGATAAATTGTGTTATGTGTTAGTGACTCCATGATTGGATGATTGGTTTACTTGTCAGTCCCTAGTACAGTGCACTGAGTGTGCCCACGGCTTGTAAATCCAATGCTGCTGGTGGGCTTGCAGCACTGGTTGTGCCACCCACAGAAGCAGCTTGTAAAATGTGTCTCAGGCCTGCCATTGCAGAGCCTGTGTGCAGCCTAGGGCTGCCATGTCAAATTGGTGAGTGCACCCACTTACCAGTCCCTAAACCTTCCCTTTTCTTCATATCAGACACCCCTATGGTAGGCCCAAGGGCAGGGTGCATGGTAAGTATAAGGTAGGACATGCCCTGGTGTGTGTGGCATGTCCTAATAGTGAATTACAGCCATTTTCGTTTTCACTATTGCAAGGCTACCTGTTCCCCATAGGCCAGAATGGGCAGTTTGATTATTACACCTTATAATCCTAACTGACCCAGGGAACATGGTAGAGAAACGAATTTAGTATGCCTGAACTCAGAATGATAAAATACATCTTTTAGTGAAGTTGGTTTTAACATTCTGTGTTTGAAAATACCACTTTTAGAAAGTAGGTATTTTCTTGCCTAACTATCCAAGCCTGCCTCTGCTAGGTTGTGTATTCCTTGTCTGGGTTTGTGAGTGACAGGGGCTGGGGGACTCCAGGAGACAGGGTGAGTCAGCACAGGGCTGAATAGAGAGATCTGCATCCAGAGTGGAGGGAGGAGTTGCACCTGGGTCTGAATAGGGCTGTGCCTGCCTTCCACAATGCTGGCTCCACCTCCTGCCGGGCAGCTGAGCACTCTGCCCCACATTCTGAAAGGAAAGAAGGAGTCCTGTAAACAAAGTGCTCCAGGACTGACCAGAACTGGTTTTGGACTAGACAAAAAAGGAAATTAGATCACTTTTGGGAAACAAGAAGAAACCTTTGCTGAGGAGCGGAACCAAGAAGAAACTGAGGAGAAGACTATCCCTAAGCTAGAGGGATCTGCCAGCAGTGGTTGCCTGACTGCCAAAGAAAAGAGAAGGGAACTTTGTGTGTACTTTCATCAACTTGTGAAGGATCTCCAAGGGCTTGATTTCAGAGCTTGCCTCCTGTTGAAGTCTCAGGGACAACAGACTTCACCCACCAGCTCCCCTGTATTCCCTTGCTGGGAATTTGGACCTTCTGACACACTTGCGTGTCTCTGGGAGCTGGAAGCGCGACTCAAGACGAAGAAGCGTGTCGCCACAGCCGCTGATTCTCGCATCGCCGGAGAAGAGTGTCGACGTCGCATCAGACGCCGGCGCATCCCCGAAGAAGCGCGCCGCTGACACCCTCGCATCCTTCGAAGCGCCTCGCAGCACCGGAGAAAAGTGTTGCCGTCGCATCAGACGCCGTCGCATCACCGGGGCAGAGCATCGACCTCGCATCAGACACCGACGCATCACAACACGAGGTGCCCCGCATCCCAGGAGAAGATCGTCGACCTTGCATCAGACGCCATCGCATCGCCAGGGAAGCGTGTTGCAGGGCCTGTCGCAGCTCCAAAGACTCATCGAAATCGCCGCACGGCCGTCGGGCGTGCACGCATCACCCCTTCGTTGTCGCAACCTCCAGAAGATGCCACTTTGTTTCTTTGCACCAGATCTTCAACGCATCACCGTCCTTGCGTGTAAGGGACTACCGCATCACCTTCCCTGCAACACTTTTCGTTGCCCCACGTTACGCATCTCAGGTACATTGAACTCAAAGTGTCGCATTTCCATTTTAAGAGACTCAAGCTAATTCTACCATCTTTAAAGTACAGTGTTGTGGATTATTTTTGTTGTTTTATGGTCTTGTGGTAAATCTATATAAAAGATACTTATGTTTATAATACAACCTGTGTGGTGTCCATTTGTAGTGTTGTCACTGGATTACTGTATGTGTTCACAAATGCTTTACACACTGCCTCTGAACTAAGCCTGTTTGTTCGTGCCAAGCTACCAAGGGGGTGAGCAGGGGTTATTTCAGGAGTGTACCCCCTTACCCTGACTAGAAGCAAGGGTCCCTATTTGGACAAAGGTACCTACCTCTGCCAACTACAGACCCCCAGTTCTAACATTGGTGGTCAGCGGTGGGGATTCTGGACTTGCATTTGTGACTCATGTACAGTGATTGGTGAACACTACCTAGTGAGTGCAGACCAAAACGCAACCACATACTTTTGGTAGATATTCTTTTCTGGGACTTTCTATTTTTGCTAAAAACTGCCAAGTTTAATCACCATGGATACAGCCGCATCCATAGTATCTGTTGATAATGATTGGGAAGAGGAGAAACTGGAATGCTACACCGTTACCCAGCTCAAGCACTTCTGCAGGAAGTTCAAAGTTTCTATGACCGGAATCACCAAGAAGGATGATTTCCAAAAGGCGCTGAGGGCCTGGGTTGAAGCAAGGAATACCCCTGAGAATGAGGAGGGGGCTGAGAATGCAGATGAG
Organism: Calotriton arnoldi; assembly: GCA_963921515.1. NCBI lineage: Eukaryota > Metazoa > Chordata > Amphibia > Caudata > Salamandridae > Calotriton > Calotriton arnoldi. Next base: position 624,348 of record CAWUFW010008464.1, on the reverse strand, counting down.
CAGCTGGATGGGCCAGTGGGTCCAGGGGAGAGGAGAGCATCTTCCCCCGTGGGTAGCAATGTTTCTGCCAGAGGTCTGTCCCCAGAAGAGCTGGAGGACAGAGAAAAGAATAGGATGCATGAGTTGAAGCTGGCCAAAATGAGTGGGCAATTGGAAATTAGGAAATTGGCCCTGGAAGAAAAGAGAATGCAGCTTGAGCATGAGAAAAGTTTGAGGGAGTTGGATTTGAAAGCTAGGAGCTTAGAGATTACTCCCTCTGGTGGCAGCGCACCGTCAATGCCTGTTGAGGCTAGGGTGTATATTCCTAAGGATGTGGTCAAGGTTTTTTTAAGAATGATGATATTGGGCAATGGTTCAAGGCCTATGAGGTAGCCATGACTTCCCACCGGGTCCCTGAGAAGGATTGGGGAGCTGGGTTGTGGGGTCGGTTCCTTAGTGAGGGGCGGGATACTTTGTTGGACTTGCCCTCTGAAGTCTATAATTCCTACAGCCACATGAAGAATGCATTGATGACCAGGTATGGGTTGACTCCTGAACTCTATAGGCAGAGGTTCAGGAACTGTAAGAAGATTGAAGACAGTACCTGGGTTGAGTATGTGGCCTTTTTTTGCAGAGCCTTGGATGGTTGGGTAAAGGGTAGCAAAGCAAATGATTTTCAGGCGCTCTTTGATTTGATTGCATGGGAGCACTTGTCCAGTAATTGTTTTCCTGAGCTACACCAGCACCTGATTGACAGTAGGCTGACTAACCCTAGGCAGCTTGCTGAGGAGGCGGACCGCTGGGTGAGCACCCGGGTCCACAAGGGTCACGTGGGAGACTCCGCTAAGGGTGGGCAGGGTCCCCAGCAGATGAGTGGGGGGGACAAGGGTAAACAGAGGGAGGTCCAGAGAGGGCCCCAAAGTAAACCCCAAGGGAATCAAGGGAAAGGTTTCCAGCCTCCCCATGAGAATAAGCACGGGGCCCCGAGGGCCACCTGTTCATAGGGGACCCCTGGTGTGCTACAAGTGTGGCGCCCTAGGCCACAGGGCCAATGATCCCCATTGCTCTTTGTTTGGAAAGCCAGCTTCCCCTGGTGCAGTCCCCCGGCAGTTGGCTAGTGTAGCCCTGGGGGAGGAGATGGGTGCCCAAGGTGGGCGTGATCCTGTAGTATTGTCCCTTGTCTCATTAGGAGACTCTGAGATGGTCCGTAGAACCCAACTGCCTGAGAACACTAAGAAGTACAGGCAGTGGGTGACCATCAATGGCCATAGGGTGGAGCCTCTGAGAGACACAGGAGCCAGTGTGACAGCTGTCAAGTGTCACCTGGTGTCTAAAGAGCAGGTGGTCCCTAATGCATTCTACCCAGTTGTTGCCGCTGACAACACAGAGAGCCACTGCAAGGTGGCTCAGGTTCCCTTTGAGTGGGGGGGGTCTCTGGTACTCTTCAAGTAGCTGTGAGGCCAGCCATGTCTGTTGACTGTTTGTTAAGGAACAATTTGGAGAGCTCCCCGTGGGCTAAGGTGGAGCGTAGTGCTCATTTGGAGATGTTGGGCTTGCCTGATTGGGCGTGTGTGACCACCCGGTCCATGGCAGCCAGAGGTGTTCAAGAGGACCTGGAGCCTGAGAGGGAGGCCCAGGTGCCTGCCGGAGAGAGAAGAGGCAGGGGGCACGGGAAACCGGCCTCCGAAGTTCCCACGGTCCAGGAGGAGGCAGACCCTGAGGGAGAAGCCCTGGAGCCTACAGGGGAACAGGTAGCTGAACTGGGGGACCTGCCTGAGCTGACCCATTGGCAGCAAGATGGAGGACCCTCCAGGGAGGAGTTCTGCGAGGAGCAGAACAAGTGCCCTTCTCTTGTGGGTCTGAGGCAACAGGCCACAGACCAGGCAGCAGGTGATCAGTCTGTATCACATTGGATCTACTGGGAGAATGGTCTCCTGTATAGCGAGCCTAAGGTTGCTGAGCCTGGGTCAGCCCGTGTGCTGGTGGTACCCCAGCGCTTCCGAGCCTTCCTACTGGGTTTGGCTCATGATGTGCCTTTAGCAGGACATCTGGGGCAGGACAAGACCTTTGAAAGGTTTGTCACCCATTTCTTTTGGCCCCAGATGCGCAGGAGTGCCGCCACTCACTGCAGGACCTGTCAGACTTGCCAGGCAAGTGGAAAGAGTGGGAGGAAGCAGAAGGCTCCTCTCCAGCCATTCCCTGTAGTCAGCACCCCCTTTGAACGGGTGGGTATTGACATTATGGGGCCACTGGACCCCAAGACAGCCATGGGCAACAGGTTCATCCTGGTCTTGGTGGACCATGCCACTCGGTACCCTGAAGCCATCCCTCTGAGGACAGTGACAGCCCCCGTGGTGGGACTGGCACTGATGGGAATTTTCTCCCGTGTGGGGTTCCCTCAAGAGGTGGTGTCTGATAGAGGTACTAACTTTATATCCAAGTATATGAAGTCCCTGTGGCAGGAGTGCGGTGTAACGTACAAGTTCACCACTCCTTACCACCCCCAAGGAAATGGGTTGGTTGAGAGGTTCAACCGGACCCTGAAGGGCATGATTATGGGTCTGTAAGAACCCATGAGGCGTAATTGGGATGTCCTCTTGCCATGCCTTCTTTTTGCATACCGTGAGGTGCCCCAGAAGTCTCTAGGGTTCAGCCCCTTTGAGCTTCTGTATGGTCACCCAGTGAGAGGACCTCTGAGTTTGGTCAAGGAAGGCTGGGAGCAATCTCCCAGGAAACCTCCCCAGGATGTATATAGCTACATGCTGGCCTTCAGGAACCAAACTAGGCATTTCAGGCAACTTGCTGAGGCAAATCTGGAAGCCAGCCAGGAGGAAATGAAGCGGTGGTACGACCAGAATGCCACTCTGGTTGAGCTTCAACCTGGTCAGAAAGTGTGGGTCATGGCCCCAGTGGAGCCCTGTGTGCTCCAGGATAAGTGGACCGGACCCTTTGAGGTGGTGGAGCGCAAGAGTCCTGTTACCTACTTGGTGGACATGCGGTCTCCCAGGAACCCCTTGCGGGTCCTGCACGTCAACCGCCTGAAGCCCCACTTGGAGAGGTCCCAAGTGGGCATGCTCTTAGCTACAGATGCTGGGATGGAGGAGGAGACCAAGCCTCTTCCTGACCTCCTGTCAGCCCAAGAGTAAGATGGATCAGTGGAGGGTGTGAACCTCTCTCCCTCCCTGACACCTGAGCAGCAAGGTGACTGTCGCCAACTGTTGGGGCAGTTTCCTGACCTGTTCTCCCTGGTTCCTAGTGTCACTGACTGGTGCGTCCATGATGTTGACACTGGGGACAGTCTTCCTGTCAAGCACAAGGCTTACAGGGTGACTGACAGGGTGAGAGCTTGCATCAAGGAGGAGGTCTCCAAGATGTTTGCATTGGGGGTAATTGAGTCCTCTCACAGCCCTTGGGCCAGCCCAGTGGTCTTGGTCCCAAAGGCTGCCGCGCCTGGTGCCGCACCCGAACTCCGGTTCTGTGTGGACTACCGAGGACTCAATTCCGTCACCAGGACTGACGCACACCCCATCCCCAGAGCTGATGAGCTCATAGATCGGTTAGGGGCTGCCCGGGACCTCAGTACCGGGCAGTGGAGAGGTGTGGTGCAGCGGCCAGGGCAGCTGACTTCGGAGCACAGGGTTCACGGTTCGATCCTCGGCTCCGGCGGCAGCTCAGCTCAGCACCATGTGACTCTGGGCAATAGCTCACTTAATTTCCACAACGGCCCCCAGCGCCTTGAGACCCGTAAGGGTGAGTAGCTGCGCTATATAAAACGGACTTACATTTTAGTACGTTTGACTTAACGTCTGGGTACTGGCAGATCGCCTTGACTGATGGGGCAAAGAGAGGTCAGCATTCTCCACACAGATGGGCACTACCAATTCCGGGTGATGCCCTATGGGATGAAGAATGCCCCAGCCACCTTTCAGAGGTTGGTCAACCAGGTGTTGGTTGGACTGGAGGACTTCAGTGCCGCCTACCTGGATGTCATCGCAGTGTTCAGCACCGGTTGGGAAGAACATCTGCGCCACCTCTGGGAAGTGTTGATGGTTCTGCGGAGGGCAGGCCTCACGATCAAGGCAAGTAAGTGCCATATCGGGCAGGGTTCCATGGTGTACTTGCGACACCAGGTTGGGAGCGGCCAGGTGGCGCCCCTACAGCCCAAGATAGATACCATTCTGGCTTGGGAGCCCCCAAGACCCAGACAGCGGTGAGAGCCTTCCTAGGACTCACTGGGTATTACAGGAGATTTGTCAAGGGGTATGGCAGCATTGTTGCACCCTTGACAGAGCTGACTTCCAGGAAGCAGCCCAAGAGAGTGATTTGGACTGACACCTTTCAACAAGCTTTTGACACCTTGAAGACAGCCATGTGCACGGCGCCCGTGCTCCTGGCCCCCAACTTCTCCAAAGAGTTTATCGTTCAGACAGACACTTCAGAGCATGGTGTGGGGGCTGTTTTGTCACAGATGAAAGAGGAGGGCCTAGACCAACCTGTAGCCTTCCGTAGCAGGAGGTTACTTCCACGGGAACAGAGGTGGAGTGCTATTGAGCGTGAGGCATTTGCTGTGGCCTGGGCGCTGAAGAAGCTGAGACCATACCTGTTTGGGACTCACTTCCGGGTTCAGACCAACCACAGGCCCCTCAGATGGTTGATGCAGATGAGGGGTGAGAATCCAAAGCTGTTGAGGTGGTCCATTTCCCTACAGGGGATGGACTTCACGGTGGAACATCGCCCTGGTACAGAACACGCCAATGCTGATGGTCTGTCCAGATTTTTCCGCCTTAGTGAAGAGAACTCCCTAGAGGTAGGATAGTTCTCCCCACATCTCAGCTGGAGGGGACACGTGTTAGACCTGGCACCCTTGGCGTGGGTCTCCCTCCCATTTTTTGATGATGCCTCCAATATTATTGATCTGTTTTTGCTGGTTTAGATGCTTTGGGCACTGTGCCACTGCTATTCAGTGCCACAGTGCAAGTGCTCCCTATGATAAATTGTGTTATGTGTTAGTGACTCCATGATTGGATGATTGGTTTACTTGTCAGTCCCTAGTACAGTGCACTGAGTGAGCCCACGGCTTGTAAATCCAATGCTGCTGGTGGGCTTGCAGCACTGGTTGTGCCACCCACAGAAGCAGCTTGTAAAATGTGTCTCAGGCCTGCCATTGCAGAGCCTGTGTGCAGCCTAGGGCTGCCATGTCAACTTGGTGAGTGCACCCACTTACCAGTCCCTAAACCTTCCCTTTTCTTCATATCAGACACCCCTATGGTAGGCCCAAGGGCAGGGTGCATGGTAAGTATAAGGTAGGACATGCCCTGGTGTGTGTGGCATGTCCTAATAGTGAATTACAGCCATTTTCGTTTTCACTATTGCAAGGCTACCTGTTCCCCATAGGCCAGAATGGGCAGTTTGATTATTACACCTTATAATCCTAACTGACCCAGGGAACATGGTAGAGAAACGAATTTAGTATGCCTGAACTCAGAATGATAAAATACATCTTTTAGTGAAGTCGGTTTTAACATTCTGTGTTTGAAAATACCACTTTTAGAAAGTAGGTATTTTCTTGCCTAACTATCCAAGCCTGCCTCTGCTAGGTTGTGTATTCCTTGTCTGGGTTTGTGAGTGACAGGGGCTGGGGGACTCCAGGAGACAGGGTGAGTCAGCACAGGGCTGAATAGAGAGATCTGCATCCAGAGTGGAGGGAGGAGTTGCACCTGGGTCTGAATAGGGCTGTGCCTGCCTTCCACAATGCTGGCTCCACCTCCTGCCGGGCAGCTGAGCACTCTGCCCCACATTCTGAAAGGAAAGAAGGAGTCCTGTAAACAAAGTGCTCCAGGACTGACCAGAACTGGTTTTGGACTAGACAAAAAAAGGAAATTAGATCACTTTTGGGAAACAAGAAGAAACCTTTGCTGAGGAGCGGAACCAAGAAGAAACTGAGGAGAAGACTATCCCTAAGCTAGAGGGATCTGCCAGCAGTGGTTGCCTGACTGCCAAAGAAAAGAGAAGGGAACTTTGTGTGTACTTTCATCAACTTGTGAAGGATCTCCAAGGGCTTGATTTCAGAGCTTGCCTCCTGTTGAAGTCTCAGGGACAACAGACTTCACCCACCAGCTCCCCCTGTATTCCCTTGCTGGGAATTTGGACCTTCTGACACACTTGCGTGTCTCTGGGAGCTGGAAGCGCGACTCAAGACGAAGAAGCGTGTCGCCACAGCCGCTGATTCTCGCATCGCCGGAGAAGAGTGTCGACGTCGCATCAGACGCCGGCGCATCCCCGAAGAAGCGCGCCGCTGACACCCTCGCATCCTTCGAAGCGCCTCGCAGCACCGGAGAAAAGTGTCGCCGTCGCATCAGACGCCGTTGCATCACCGGGGCAGAGCATCGACCTCGCATCAGACACCGATGCATCACAACACGAGGTGCCCCGCATCCCAGGAGAAGATCGTCGACCTTGCATCAGACGCCATCGCATAGCCAGGGAAGCGTGTTGCAGGGCCTGTCGCAGCTCCAAAGACTCATCGAAATCGCCGCACGGCCGTCGGGCGTGCACGCATCACCCCTTCGTTGTCGCAACCTCCAGAAGATGCCACTTTGTTTCTTTGCACCAGATCTTCAACGCATCACCATCCTTGCGTGTAAGGGACTACCGCATCACCTTCCCTGCAACACTTTTCGTTGCCCCACGTTACGCATCTCAGGTACATTGAACTCAAAGTGTCGCATTTCCATTTTAAGAGACTCAAGCTAATTCTACCATCTTTAAAGTACAGTGTTGTGGATTATTTTTGTCGTTTTATGGTCTTGTGGTAAATCTATATAAAAGATACTTATGTTTATAATACAACCTGTGTGGTGTCCATTTGTAGTGTTGTCACTGGATTACTGTATGTGTTCACAAATGCTTTACACACTGCCTCTGAACTAAGCCTGTTTGTTCGTGCCAAGCTACCAAGGGGGTGAGCAGGGGTTATTTCAGGAGTGTACCCCCTTACCCTGACTAGAAGCAAGGGTCCCTATTTGGACAAAGGTACCTACCTCTGCCAACTACAGACCCCCAGTTCTAACATTGGTGGTCAGCGGTGGGGATTCTGGACTTGCATTTGTGACTCATGTACAGTGATTGGTGAACACTACCTAGTGAGTGCAGACCAAAACGCAACCACATACTTTTGGTAGATATTCTTTTCTGGGACTTTCTATTTTTGCTAAAAACTGCCAAGTTTAATCACCATGGATACAGCCGCATCCATAGTATCTGTTGATAATGATTGGGAAGAGGAGAAACTGGAATGCTACACCGTTACCCAGCTCAAGCACTTCTGCAGGAAGTTCAAAGTTTCTATGACCGGAATCACCAAGAAGGATGATTTCCAAAAGGCGCTGAGGGCCTGGGTTGAAGCAAGGAATACCCCTGAGAATGAGGAAGGGGGCTGAGAATGCAGATGAGCAGCTGGATGGGCCAGTGGGTCCAGGGGAGAGGAGAGCATCTTCCCCCGTGGGTAGCAATGTTTCTGCCAGAGGTCTGTCCCCAGAAGAGCTGGAGGACAGAGAAAAGAATAGGATGCATGAGTTGAAGCTGGCCAAAATGAGTGGGCAATTGGAAATTAGGAAATTGGCCCTGGAAGAAAAGAGAATGCAGCTTGAGCATGAGAAAAGTTTGAGGGAGTTGGATTTGAAAGCTAGGAGCTTAGAGATTACTCCCTCTGGTGGCAGCGCACCGTCAATGCCTGTTGAGGCTAGGGTGTATATTCCTAAGGATGTGGTCAAGGTTTTTTTAAGAATGATGATATTGGGCAATGGTTCAAGGCCTATGAGGTAGCCATGACTTCCCACCGGGTCCCTGAGAAGGATTGGGGAGCTGGGTTGTGGGGTCGGTTCCTTAGTGAGGGGCGGGATACTTTGTTGGACTTGCCCTCTGAAGTCTATAATTCCTACAGCCACATGAAGAATGCATTGATGACCAGGTATGGGTTGACTCCTGAACTCTATAGGCAGAGGTTCAGGAACTGTAAGAAGATTGAAGACAGTACCTGGGTTGAGTATGTGGCCTTTTTTTGCAGAGCCTTGGATGGTTGGGTAAAGGGTAGCAAAGCAAATGATTTTCAGGCGCTCTTTGATTTGATTGCATGGGAGCACTTGTCCAGTAATTGTTTTCCTGAGCTACACCAGCACCTGATTGACAGTAGGCTGACTAACCCTAGGCAGCTTGCTGAGGAGGCGGACCGCTGGGTGAGCACCCGGGTCCACAAGGGTCACGTGGGAGACTCCGCCAAGGGTGGGCAGGGTCCCCAGCAGATGAGTGGGGGGGACAAGGGTAAACAGAGGGAGTTCCAGAGAGGGCCCCAAAGTAAACCCCAAGGGAACCAAGGGAAAGGTTTCCAGCCTCCCCATGAGAATAAGCACGGGGCCCCGAGGGCCACCTGTTCATAGGGGACCCCTGGTGTGCTACAAGTGTGGCGCCCTAGGCCACAGGGCCAATGATCCCCATTGCTCTTTGTTTGGAAAGCCAGCTTCCCCTGGTGCAGTCCCCCGGCAGTTGGCTAGTGTAGCCCTGGGGGAGGAGATGGGTGCCCAAGGTGGGCGTGATCCTGTAGTATTGTCCCTTGTCTCATTAGGAGACTCTGAGATGGTCCGTAGAACCCAACTGCCTGAGAACACTAAGAAGTACAGGCAGTGGGTGACCATCAATGGCCATAGGGTGGAGCCTCTGAGAGACACAGGAGCCAGTGTGACAGCTGTCAAGTGTCACCTGGTGTCTAAAGAGCAGGTGGTCCCTAATGCATTCTACCCAGTTGTTGCCGCTGACAACACAGAGAGCTACTGCAAGGTGGCTCAGGTTCCCTTTGAGTGGGGGGGGTCTCTGGTACTCTTCAAGTAGCTGTGAGGCCAGCCATGTCTGTTGACTGTTTGTTAAGGAACGATTTGGAGAGCTCCCCGAGGGCTAAGGTGGAGCGTAGTGCTCATTTGGAGATGTTGGGCTTGCCTGATTGTGCGTGTGTGACCACCAGGTCCATGGCAGCCAGAGGTGTTCAAGAGGACCTGGAGCCTGAGAGGGAGGCCCAGGTGCCTGCCGGAGAGAGAAGAGGCAGGGGGCACGGGAAACCGGCCTCCGAAGTTCCCACGGTCCAGGAGGAGGCAGACCCTGAGGGAGAAGCCCTGGAGCCTACAGGGGAACAGGTAGCTGAACTGGGGGACCTGCCTGAGCTGACCCATTGGCAGCAAGATGGAGGACCCTCCAGGGAGGAGTTCTGCGAGGAGCAGAACAAGTGCCCTTCTCTTGTGGGTCTGAGGCAACAGGCCACAGACCAGGCAGCAGGTGATCAGTCTGTATCACATTGGATCTACTGGGAGAATGGTCTCCTGTATAGCGAGCCTAAGGTTGCTGAGCCTGGGTCAGCCCGTATGCTGGTGGTACCCCAGCGCTTCCGAGCCTTCCTACTGGGTTTGGCTCATGATGTGCCTTTAGCAGGACATCTGGGGCAGGACAAGACCTTTGAAAGGTTTGTCACCCATTTCTTTTGGCCCCAGATGCGCAGGAGTGCCGCCACTCACTGCAGGACCTGTCAGACTTGCCAGGCAAGTGGAAAGAGTGGGAGGAAGCAGAAGGCTCCTCTCCAGCCATTCCCTGTAGTCAGCACCCCCTTTGAACGGGTGGGTATTGACATTATGGGGCCACTGGACCCCAAGACAGCCATGGGCAACAGGTTCATCCTGGTCTTGGTGGACCATGCCACTCGGTACCCTGAAGCCATCCCTCTGAGGACAGTGACGGCCCCCGTGGTGGGACTGGCACTGATGGGAATTTTCTCCCGTGTGGGGTTCCCTCAAGAGGTGGTGTCTGATAGAGGTACTAACTTTATATCCAAGTATATGAAGTCCCTGTGGCAGGAGTGCGGTGTAACGTACAAGTTCACCACTCCTTACCACCCCCAAGGAAATGGGTTGGTTGAGAGGTTCAACCGGACCCTGAAGGGCATGATTATGGGTCTGTAAGAACCCATGAGGCGTAATAGGGATGTCCTCTTGCCATGCCTTCTTTTTGCATACCGTGAGGTGCCCCAGAAGTCTCTAGGGTTCAGCCCCTTTGAGCTTCTGTATGGTCACCCAGTGAGAGGACCTCTGAGTTTGGTCAAGGAAGGCTGGGAGCAATCTCCCAGGAAACCTCCCCAGGATGTATATAGCTACATGCTGGCCTTCAGGAACCAAACTAGGCATTTCAGGCAACTTGCTGAGGCAAATCTGGAAGCCAGCCAGGAGGAAATGAAGCGGTGGTACGACCAGAATGCCACTCTGGTTGAGCTTCAACCTGGTCAGAAAGTGTGGGTCATGGCCCCAGTGGAGCCCTGTGTGCTCCAGGATAAGTGGACCGGACCCTTTGAGGTGGTGGAGCGCAAGAGTCCTGTTACCTACTTGGTGGACATGCGGTCTCCCAGGAACCCCTTGCGGGTCCTGCACGTCAACCGCCTGAAGCCCCACTTGGAGAGGTCCCAAGTGGGCATGCTCTTAGCTACAGATGCTGGGATGGAGGAGGAGACCAAGCCTCTTCCTGACCTCCTGTCAGCCCAAGAGTAAGATGGATCAGTGGAGGGTGTGAACCTCTCTCCCTCCCTGACACCTGAGCAGCAAGGTGACTGTCGCCAACTGTTGGGGCAGTTTCCTGACCTGTTCTCCCTGGTTCCTAGTGTCACTGACTGGTGCGTCCATGATGTTGACACTGGGGACAGTCTTCCTGTCAAGCACAAGGCTTACAGGGTGACTGACAGGGTGAGAGCTTGCATCAAGGAGGAGGTCTCCAAGATGTTTGCATTGGGGGTAATTGAGTCCTCTCACAGCCCTTGGGCCAGCCCAGTGGTCTTGGTCCCAAAGGCTGCCGCGCCTGGTGCCGCACCCGAACTCCGGTTCTGTGTGGACTACCGAGGACTCAATTCCGTCACCAGGACTGACGCACACCCCATCCCCAGAGCTGATGAGCTCATAGATCGGTTAGGGGCTGCCCGGGACCTCAGTACCGGGCAGTGGAGAGGTGTGGTGCAGCGGCCAGGGCAGCTGACTTCGGAGCACAGGGTTCACGGTTCGATCCCCGGCTCCGGCGGCAGCTCAGCTCAGCACCATGTGACTCTGGGCAATAGCTCACTTAATTTCCACAACGGCCCCCAGCGCCTTGAGACCCGTAAGGGTGAGTAGCTGCGCTATATAAAAACGGACTTACATTTTAGTACGTTTGACTTAACGTCTGGGTACTGGCAGATCGCCTTGACTGATGGGGCAAAAGAGAGGTCAGCATTCTCCACACAGATGGGCACTACCAATTCCGGGTGATGCCCTATGGGATGAAGAATGCCCCAGCCACCTTTCAGAGGTTGGTCAACCAGGTGTTGGTTGGACTGGAGGACTTCAGTGCCGCCTACCTGGATGTCATCGCAGTGTTCAGCACCGGTTGGGAAGAACATCTGCGCCACCTCTGGGAAGTGTTGATGGTTCTGCGGAGGGCAGGCCTCACGATCAAGGCAAGTAAGTGCCATATCGGGCAGGGTTCCATGGTGTACTTGCGACACCAGGTTGGGAGCGGCCAGGTGGCGCCCCTACAGCCCAAGATAGATACCATTCTGGCTTGGGAGCCCCCAAGACCCAGACAGCGGTGAGAGCCTTCCTAGGACTCACTGGGTATTACAGGAGATTTGTCAAGGGGTATGGCAGCATTGTTGCACCCTTGACAGAGCTGACTTCCAGGAAGCAGCCCAAGAGAGTGATTTGGACTGACACCTTTCAACAAGCTTTTGACACCTTGAAGACAGCCATGTGCACGGCGCCCGTGCTCCTGGCCCCCAACTTCTCCAAAGAGTTTATCGTTCAGACAGACACTTCAGAGCATGGTGTGGGGGCTGTTTTGTCACAGATGAAAGAGGAGGGCCTAGACCAACCTGTAGCCTTCCGTAGCAGGAGGTTACTTCCACGGGAACAGAGGTGGAGTGCTATTGAGCGTGAGGCATTTGCTGTGGCCTGGGCGCTGAAGAAGCTGAGACCATACCTGTTTGGGACTCACTTCCGGGTTCAGACCAACCACAGGCCCCTCAGATGGTTGATGCAGATGAGGGGTGAGAATCCAAAGCTGTTGAGGTGGTCCATTTCCCTACAGGGGATGGACTTCACGGTGGAACATCGCCCTGGTACAGAACACGCCAATGCTGATGGTCTGTCCAGATTTTTCCGCCTTAGTGAAGAGAACTCCCTAGAGGTAGGATAGTTCTCCCCACATCTCAGCTGGAGGGGACACGTGTTAGACCTGGCACCCTTGGCGTGGGTCTCCCTCCCATTTTTTGATGATGCCTCCAATATTATTGATCTGTTTTTGCTGGTTTAGATGCTTTGGGCACTGTGCCACTGCTATTCAGTGCCACAGTGCAAGTGCTCCCTATGATAAATTGTGTTATGTGTTAGTGACTCCATGATTGGATGATTGGTTTACTTGTCAGTCCCTAGTACAGTGCACTGAGTGTGCCCACGGCTTGTAAATCCAATGCTGCTGGTGGGCTTGCAGCACTGGTTGTGCCACCCACAGAAGCAGCTTGTAAAATGTGTCTCAGGCCTGCCATTGCAGAGCCTGTGTGCAGCCTAGGGCTGCCATGTCAACTTGGTGAGTGCACCCACTTACCAGTCCCTAAACCTTCCCTTTTCTTCATATCAGACACCCCTATGGTAGGCCCAAGGGCAGGGTGCATGGTAAGTATAAGGTAGGACATGCCCTGGTGTGTGTGGCATGTCCTAATAGTGAATTACAGCCATTTTCGTTTTTCACTATTGCAAGGCTACCTGTTCCCCATAGGCCAGAATGGGCAGTTTGATTATTACACCTTATAATCCTAACTGACCCAGGGAACATGGTAGAGAAACGAATTTAGTATGCCTGAACTCAGAATGATAAAATACATCTTTTAGTGAAGTTGGTTTTAACATTCTGTGTTTGAAAATACCACTTTTAGAAAGTAGGTATTTTCTTGCCTAACTATCCAAGCCTGCCTCTGCTAGGTTGTGTATTCCTTGTCTGGGTTTGTGAGTGACAGGGGCTGGGGGACTCCAGGAGACAGGGTGAGTCAGCACAGGGCTGAATAGAGAGATCTGCATCCAGAGTGGAGGGAGGAGTTGCACCTGGGTCTGAATAGGGCTGTGCCTGCCTTCCACAATGCTGGCTCCACCTCCTGCCGGGCAGCTGAGCACTCTGCCCCACATTCTGAAAGGAAAGAAGGAGTCCTGTAAACAAAGTGCTCCAGGACTGACCAGAACTGGTTTTGGACTAGACAAAAAAAGGAAATTAGATCACTTTTGGGAAACAAGAAGAAACCTTTGCTGAGGAGCGGAACCAAGAAGAAACTGAGGAGAAGACTATCCCTAAGCTAGAGGGATCTGCCAGCAGTGGTTGCCTGACTGCCAAAGAAAAGAGAAGGGAACTTTGTGTGTACTTTCATCAACTTGTGAAGGATCTCCAAGGGCTTGATTTCAGAGCTTGCCTCCTGTTGAAGTCTCAGGGACAACAGACTTCACCCACCAGCTCCCCCTGTATTCCCTTGCTGGGAATTTGGACCTTCTGACACACTTGCGTGTCTCTGGGAGCTGGAAGCGCGACTCAAGACGAAGAAGCGTGTCGCCACAGCCGCTGATTCTCGCATCGCCGGAGAAGAGTGTCGACGTCGCATCAGACGCCGGCGCATCCCCGAAGAAGCGCGCCGCTGACACCCTCGCATCGTTCGAAGCGCCTCGCAGCACCGGAGAAAAGTGTCGCCGTCGCATCAGACGCCGTCGCATCACCGGGGCAGAGCATCGACCTCGCATCAGACACCGACGCATCACAACACGAGGTGCCCCGCATCCCAGGAGAAGATCGTCGACCTTGCATCAGACGCCATCGCATCGCCAGGGAAGCGTGTTGCAGGGCCTGTCGCAGCTCCAAAGACTCATCAAAATCGCCGCACGGCCGTCGGGCGTGCACGCATCACCCCTTCGTTGTCGCAACCTCCAGAAGATGCCACTTTGTTTCTTTGCACCAGATCTTCAACGCATCACCGTCCTTGCGTGTAAGGGACTACCGCATCACCTTCCCTGCAACACTTTTCGTTGCCCCACGTTACGCATCTCAGGTACATTGAACTCAAAGTGTCGCATTTCCATTTTAAGAGACTCAAGCTAATTCTACCATCTTTAAAGTACAGTGTTGTGGATTATTTTTGTCGTTTTATGGTCTTGTGGTAAATCTATATAAAAGATACTTATGTTTATAATACAACCTGTGTGGTGTCCATTTGTAGTGTTGTCACTGGATTACTGTATGTGTTCACAAATGCTTTACACACTGCCTCTGAACTAAGCCTGTTTGTTCGTGCCAAGCTACCAAGGGGGTGAGCAGGGGTTATTTCAGGAGTGTACCCCCTTACCCTGACTAGAAGCAAGGGTCCCTATTTGGACAAAGGTACCTACCTCTGCCAACTACAGACCCCCAGTTCTAACATTGGTGGTCAGCGGTGGGGATTCTGGACTTGCATTTGTGACTCATGTACAGTGATTGGTGAACACTACCTAGTGAGTGCAGACCAAAACGCAACCACATACTTTTGGTAGATATTCTTTTCTGGGACTTTCTATTTTTGCTAAAAACTGCCAAGTTTAATCACCATGGATACAGCCGCATCCATAGTATCTGTTGATAATGATTGGGAAGAGGAGAAACTGGAATGCTACACCGTTACCCAGCTCAAGCACTTCTGCAGGAAGTTCAAAGTTTCTATGACCGGAATCACCAAGAAGGATGATTTCCAAAAGGCGCTGAGGGCCTGGGTTGAAGCAAGGAATACCCCTGAGAATGAGGAGGGGGCTGAGAATGCAGATGAGCAGCTGGATGGGCCAGTGGGTCCAGGGGAGAGGAGAGCATCTTCCCCCGTGGGTAGCAATGTTTCTGCCAGAGGTCTGTCCCCAGAAGAGCTGGAGGACAGAGAAAAGAATAGGATGCATGAGTTGAAGCTGGCCAAAATGAGTGGGCAATTGGAAATTAGGAAATTGGCCCTGGAAGAAAAGAGAATGCAGCTTGAGCATGAGAAAAGTTTGAGGGAGTTGGATTTGAAAGCTAGGAGCTTAGAGATTACTCCCTCTGGTGGCAGCGCACCGTCAATGCCTGTTGAGGCTAGGGTGTATATTCCTAAGGATGTGGTCAAGGGTTTTTTAAGAATGATGATATTGGGCAATGGTTCAAGGCCTATGAGGTAGCCATGACTTCCCACCGGGTCCCTGAGAAGGATTGGGGAGCTGGGTTGTGGGGTCGGTTCCTTAGTGAGGGGCGGGATACTTTGTTGGACTTGCCCTCTGAAGTCTATAATTCCTACAGCCACATGAAGAATGCATTGATGACCAGGTATGGGTTGACTCCTGAACTCTATAGGCAGAGGTTCAGGAACTGTAAGAAGATTGAAGACAGTACCTGGGTTGAGTATGTGGCCTTTTTTGCAGAGCCTTGGATGGTTGGGTAAAGGGTAGCAAAGCAAATGATTTTCAGGCGCTCTTTGATTTGATTGCATGGGAGCACTTGTCCAGTAATTGTTTTCCTGAGCTACACCAGCACCTGATTGACAGTAGGCTGACTAACCCTAGGCAGCTTGCTGAGGAGGCGGACCGCTGGGTGAGCACCCGGGTCCACAAGGGTCACGTGGGAGACTCCGCCAAGGGTGGGCAGGGTCCCCAGCAGATGAGTGGGGGACAAGGGTAAACAGAGGGAGTTCCAGAGAGGGCCCCAAAGTAAACCCCAAGGGAACCAAGGGAAAGGTTTCCAGCCTCCCCATGAGAATAAGCACGGGGCCCCGAGGGCCACCTGTTCATAGGGGACCCCTGGTGTGCTACAAGTGTGGCGCCCTAGGCCACAGGGCCAATGATCCCCATTGCTCTTTGTTTGGAAAGCCAGCTTCCCCTGGTGCAGTCCCCCGGCAGTTGGCTAGTGTAGCCCTGGGGGAGGAGATGGGTGCCCAAGGTGGGCGTGATCCTGTAGTATTGTCCCTTGTCTCATTAGGAGACTCTGAGATGGTCCGTAGAACCCAACTGCCTGAGAACACTAAGAAGTACAGGCAGTGGGTGACCATCAATGGCCATAGGGTGGAGCCTCTGAGAGACACAGGAGCCAGTGTGACAGCTGTCAAGTGTCACCTGGTGTCTAAAGAGCAGGTGGTCCCTAATGCATTCTACCCAGTTGTTGCCGCTGACAACACAGAGAGCCACTGCAAGGTGGCTCAGGTTCCCTTTGAGTGGGGGGGGTCTCTGGTACTCTTCAAGTAGCTGTGAGGCCAGCCATGTCTGTTGACTGTTTGTTAAGGAACGATTTGGAGAGCTCCCCGTGGGCTAAGGTGGAGCGTAGTGCTCATTTGGAGATGTTGGGCTTGCCTGATTGGGCGTGTGTGACCACCCGGTCCATGGCAGCCAGAGGTGTTCAAGAGGACCTGGAGCCTGAGAGGAGGCCCAGGTGCCTGCCGGAGAGAGAAGAGGCAGGGGCACGGGAAACCGGCCTCCGAAGTTCCCACGGTCCAGGAGGAGGCAGACCCTGAGGGAGAAGCCCTGGAGCCTACAGGGGAACAGGTAGCTGAACTGGGGGACCTGCCTGAGCTGACCCATTGGCAGCAAGATGGAGGACCCTCCAGGGAGGAGTTCTGCGAGGAGCAGAACAAGTGCCCTTCTCTTGTGGGTCTGAGGCAACAGGCCACAGACCAGGCAGCAGGTGATCAGTCTGTATCACATTGGATCTACTGGGAGAATGGTCTCCTGTATAGCGAGCCTAAGGTTGCTGAGCCTGGGTCAGCCCGTGTGCTGGTGGTACCCCAGCGCTTCCGAGCCTTCCTACTGGGTTTGGCTCATGATGTGCCTTTAGCAGGACATCTGGGGCAGGACAAGACCTTTGAAAGGTTTGTCACCCATTTCTTTTGGCCCCAGATGCGCAGGAGTGCCGCCACTCACTGCAGGACCTGTCAGACTTGCCAGGCAAGTGGAAAGAGTGGGAGGAAGCAGAAGGCTCCTCTCCAGCCATTCCCTGTAGTCAGCACCCCCTTTGAACGGGTGGGTATTGACATTATGGGGCCACTGGACCCCAAGACAGCCATGGGCAACAGGTTCATCCTGGTCTTGGTGGACCATGCCACTCGGTACCCTGAAGCCATCCCTCTGAGGACAGTGACGGCCCCCGTGGTGGGACTGGCACTGATGGGAATTTTCTCCCGTGTGGGGTTCCCTCAAGAGGTGGTGTCTGATAGAGGTACTAACTTTATATCCAAGTATATGAAGTCCCTGTGGCAGGAGTGCGGTGTAACGTACAAGTTCACCACTCCTTACCACCCCCAAGGAAATGGGTTGGTTGAGAGGTTCAACCGGACCCTGAAGGGCATGATTATGGGTCTGTAAGAACCCATGAGGCGTAATTGGGATGTCCTCTTGCCATGCCTTCTTTTTGCATACCGTGAGGTGCCCCAGAAGTCTCTAGGGTTCAGCCCCTTTGAGCTTCTGTATGGTCACCCAGTGAGAGGACCTCTGAGTTTGGTCAAGGAAGGCTGGGAGCAATCTCCCAGGAAACCTCCCCAGGATGTATATAGCTACATGCTGGCCTTCAGGAACCAAACTAGGCATTTCAGGCAACTTGCTGAGGCAAATCTGGAAGCCAGCCAGGAGGAAATGAAGCAGTGGTACGACCAGAATGCCACTCTGGTTGAGCTTCAACCTGGTCAGAAAGTGTGGGTCATGGCCCCAGTGGAGCCCTGTGTGCTCCAGGATAAGTGGACCGGACCCTTTGAGGTGGTGGAGCGCAAGAGTCCTGTTACCTACTTGGTGGACATGCGGTCTCCCAGGAACCCCTTGCGGGTCCTGCACGTCAACCGCCTGAAGCCCCACTTGGAGAGGTCCCAAGTGGGCATGCTCTTAGCTACAGATGCTGGGATGGAGGAGGAGACCAAGCCTCTTCCTGACCTCCTGTCAGCCCAAGAGTAAGATGGATCAGTGGAGGGTGTGAACCTCTCTCCCTCCCTGACACCTGAGCAGCAAGGTGACTGTCGCCAACTGTTGGGGCAGTTTCCTGACCTGTTCTCCCTGGTTCCTAGTGTCACTGACTGGTGCGTCCATGATGTTGACACTGGGGACAGTCTTCCTGTCAAGCACAAGGCTTACAGGGTGACTGACAGGGTGAGAGCTTGCATCAAGGAGGAGGTCTCCAAGATGTTTGCATTGGGGGTAATTGAGTCCTCTCACAGCCCTTGGGCCAGCCCAGTGGTCTTGGTCCCAAAGGCTGCCGCGCCTGGTGCCGCACCCGAACTCCAGTTCTGTGTGGACTACCGAGGACTCAATTCCGTCACCAGGACTGACGCACACCCCATCCCCAGAGCTGATGAGCTCATAGATCGGTTAGGGGCTGCCCGGGACCTCAGTACCGGGCAGTGGAGAGGTGTGGTGCAGCGGCCAGGGCAGCTGACTTCGGAGCACAGGGTTCACGGTTCGATCCCCGGCTCCGGCGGCAGCTCAGCTCAGCACCATGTGACTCTGGGCAATAGCTCACTTAATTTCCACAACGGCCCCCAGCGCCTTGAGACCCGTAAGGGTGAGTAGCTGCGCTATATAAAAACGGACTTACATTTTAGTACGTTTGACTTAACGTCTGGGTACTGGCAGATCGCCTTGACTGATGGGGCAAAAGAGAGGTCAGCATTCTACACACAGATGGGCACTACCAATTCCGGGTGATGCCCTATGGGATGAAGAATGCCCCAGCCACCTTTCAGAGGTTGGTCAACCAGGTGTTGGTTGGACTGGAGGACTTCAGTGCCGCCTACCTGGATGTCATCGCAGTGTTCAGCACCGGTTGGGAAGAACATCTGCGCCACCTCTGGGAAGTGTTGATGGTTCTGCGGAGGGCAGGCCTCACGATCAAGGCAAGTAAGTGCCATATCGGGCAGGGTTCCATGGTGTACTTGCGACACCAGGTTGGGAGCGGCCAGGTGGCGCCCCTACAGCCCAAGATAGATACCATTCTGGCTTGGGAGCCCCCAAGACCCAGACAGCGGTGAGAGCCTTCCTAGGACTCACTGGGTATTACAGGAGATTTGTCAAGGGGTATGGCAGCATTGTTGCACCCTTGACAGAGCTGACTTCCAGGAAGCAGCCCAAGAGAGTGATTTGGACTGACACCTTTCAACAAGCTTTTGACACCTTGAAGACAGCCATGTGCACGGCGCCCGTGCTCCTGGCCCCCAACTTCTCCAAAGAGTTTATCGTTCAGACAGACACTTCAGAGCATGGTGTGGGGGCTGTTTTGTCACAGATGAAAGAGGAGGGCCTAGACCAACCTGTAGCCTTCCGTAGCAGGAGGTTACTTCCACGGGAACAGAGGTGGAGTGCTATTGAGCGTGAGGCATTTGCTGTGGCCTGGGCGCTGAAGAAGCTGAGACCATACCTGTTTGGGACTCACTTCCGGGTTCAGACCAACCACAGGCCCCTCAGATGGTTGATGCAGATGAGGGGTGAGAATCCAAAGCTGTTGAGGTGGTCCATTTCCCTACAGGGGATGGACTTCACGGTGGAACATCGCCCTGGTACAGAACACGCCAATGCTGATGGTCTGTCCAGATTTTTCCGCCTTAGTGAAGAGAACTCCCTAGAGGTAGGATAGTTCTCCCCACATCTCAGCTGGAGGGGACACGTGTTAGACCTGGCACCCTTGGCGTGGGTCTCCCTCCCATTTTTTGATGATGCCTCCAATATTATTGATCTGTTTTTGCTGGTTTAGATGCTTTGGGCACTGTGCCACTGCTATTCAGTGCCACAGTGCAAGTGCTCCCTATGATAAATTGTGTTATGTGTTAGTGACTCCATGATTGGATGATTGGTTTACTTGTCAGTCCCTAGTACAGTGCACTGAGTGTGCCCACGGCTTGTAAATCCAATGCTGCTGGTGGGCTTGCAGCACTGGTTGTGCCACCCACAGAAGCAGCTTGTAAAATGTGTCTCAGGCCTGCCATTGCAGAGCCTGTGTGCAGCCTAGGGCTGCCATGTCAACTTGGTGAGTGCACACACTTACCAGTCCCTAAACCTTCCCTTTTCTTCATATCAGACACCCCTATGGTAGGCCCAAGGGCAGGGTGCATGGTAAGTATAAGGTAGGACATGCCCTGGTGTGTGTGGCATGTCCTAATAGTGAATTACAGCCATTTTCGTTTTTCACTATTGCAAGGCTACCTGTTCCCCATAGGCCAGAATGGGCAGTTTGATTATTACACCTTATAATCCTAACTGACCCAGGGAACATGGTAGAGAAACGAATTTAGTATGCCTGAACTCAGAATGATAAAATACATCTTTTAGTGAAGTTGGTTTTAACATTCTGTGTTTGAAAATACCACTTTTAGAAAGTAGGTATTTTCTTGCCTAACTATCCAAGCCTGCCTCTGCTAGGTTGTGTATTCCTTGTCTGGGTTTGTGAGTGACAGGGGCTGGGGGACTCCAGGAGACAGGGTGAGTCAGCACAGGGCTGAATAGAGAGATCTGCATCCAGAGTGGAGGGAGGAGTTGCACCTGGGTCTGAATAGGGCTGTGCCTGCCTTCCACAATGCTGGCTCCACCTCCTGCCGGGCAGCTGAGCACTCTGCCCCACATTCTGAAAGGAAAGAAGGAGTCCTGTAAACAAAGTGCTCCAGGACTGACCAGAACTGGTTTTGGACTAGACAAAGGCCTCTCTGCCTCCAGAGAACAAAGAGAAAAGGTGTATAAAAAGGGGACCCAGACCCCTAGGAAATTAGATCACTTTTGGGAAACAATAAGAAACCTTTGCTGAGGAGCGGAACCAAGAAGAAACTGAGGAGAAGACTATCCCTAAGCTAGAGGGATCTGCCTGCAGTGGTTGCCTGACTGCCAAAAAAAGGAGAAGGGAACTTTGTCTGTACTTTCATCAACTTGTGAAGGATCTCCAAGGGCTTGATTTCAGAGCTTGCCTCCTGTTGAAGTCTCAGGGACAACAGACTTCACCCACCACCTCCCCCTGTATTCCCTTGCTGGGAATTTGGACCTTCTGACACACTTGCGTGTCTCTGGGAGCTGGAAGCGCGACTCAAGACGAAGAAGTGTGTCGCCACAGCCGCTGATTCTCGCATCGCCGGAGAAGAGTGTCGACGTCGCATCAGACGCCGGCGCATCCCCGAAGAAGCGCGCCACTGACACCCTCGCATCCTTCGAAGCGCCTCGCAGCACCGGATAAAAGTGTCGCCGTCGCATCAGACGCCGTCGCATCCCTGGGGCAGAGCATCGACCTCGCATCAGACGCCGACGTATCGCAACACGAGGCGCCCCACATCCCAGGAGAAGATCGTCGACCTCGCATCAGACGCCGTCGCATCGCCAGGGAAGCGTGTCGCAGGGCCTGTCGCGGCTCCAAAGATTCATCGAAATCACCGCACGGCCGTCGGGCGTGCACACATCACCCCTTCGTTGTCGCAACCTCCAGAAGACGCCACTTTGTTTCTTTGCACCAGATCTTCAACGCATCACCGTCCTTGCGTGTAAGGGACTACCGCATCACCTTCCCTGCAACACTTTTCTTTGCCCCGTGTTACGCATCTCAGGTACATTGAACTCAAAGTGTTGCATTTCCATTTTAGGAGACTCAAGCTAATTCTACCATCTTTAAAGTACAGTATTGTGGATTATTTTTGTCGTTTTATGGTCTTGTGGTAAATCTATATAAAAGATACTTATTTTTATAATACAACCTGTGTGGTGTCCATTTGTAGTGTTGTCACTGGATTACTGTATGTGTTCACAAATGCTTTACACACTGCCTCTGAACTAAGCCTGTTTGTTCGTGCCAAGCTACCAAGGGGGTGAGCAGGGGTTATTTCAGGAGTGTACCCCCTTACCCTGACTAGAAGCAAGGGTCCCTATTTGGACAAAGGTACCTACCTCTGCCAACTAGAGACCCCCAGTTCTAACACCCAGACTGCATCCACATTTCTAACAAGTCCATTCATTCACTTGTCTATGCACACACACTCATCAACATGAGTGCTCATCCATGAATCCATGCCCTAATTCACTCATCAATCAATACACTCACTCATTCATTGAACTATGCACTTAATCATTCATCCAATTATGCACTCACTCGTCCATCTTTTCCTTCCAACATTCACTTATTCTCACACTCAGCAACTCATTCTTCCAAAAAACAACACAATCTTACTGATCCTAGAAGGAACACTTTCAAGTGTGTGGATACATTGAACCTGGAATTACCCAAATAGTCAATTGGCAAGTTTTTGAGGACAATTGGTTTCACCAGGATTAATAAATATAGAGAGGACCATTGACTTGTTTGAAATATAAGTTGCATATCTGTTGTGATAGCCCATAGATTAAGAAAACAATGGCAGTATTTCCCTACTGGCACAATGATTTACATTTTTTTTGCAAAATAGTGCCACCTTAATGTTTTTACAGTGCATCCACTTACCCATCTAAACAGGACCACAGTGTTATTTATAGTTGGCAGTTTGCTCACTGTCCTGCCAGGGTGGCAATGGAGGTTATAGCCTCTGTCACCCTGAAGGGTGCCCACTCACCTTATTTAGAGATCTCTGCCTGCCTGTTAGAGGCCTCTGTGCCTTGAACAAAGCCTCCACCACTATGGCTCCAATAGGCACTGTAGGTTTTTAGAGAGGCCACCATGTTTCATGTGGCCACTCAGCAAACTCGTTGGTTCTTTGAAAGCAAACTCCCAAAGCAGGAGTTTGCTTTTGAAAAACAAATAGCTATAACTAACACCCTGGGGGTTTCCTTCCTGGCTGGAGGGGTACATCGCCAGGATTTTCCTGGCAGTCCTGACTGAAAGAAAAGGATGTCAGAATGCCTTTCTTAAGTAGGGTGGATGACCTGAGGTACTTAGACCAAAGACCAGATATTCAGGGTGTCAGTGTAATGTTTCCACAGTGGAAGCATAAAGGTTTGTGCAACTCTAAACATAGTCAGTAGACTGTCAGTTTAGTGGACAGGGTCCTCCACCAAGTTTGCAACAGAGTAACCTGTCCACAACACACTATAGGGATGATTCCCAAACTGCACTTTGTAGTACATTTTGCAGTACTACAATAGTAATATAAACGTACTACAAAATACTATTCATAAACTACATGTGGAGACCTGCACCTCTGCTTGTCCAATGTTTTTCTGAGCATAGATTTTCCACCCGACCGCAGAGTCTCCGGACATGTAGATATACATTTCAGTAGTAAATTAGGCCTAGGCGAAGCTCGCAGAGTGAATTCCGCTGAGTTATCAGAAAAATTCTGTGGAGTTTCTCCAGCAGATGGAATATTGTTTTGCTCGGCCACCCCCATTGTTTTTGTCCCAGCGAAGGGCGCAGCAGATACCTCCTGTGCAAGCCTTCGACATGTGCCTTGCCGGTGAGGAGCTCTAATCAGTGCATGCCACTGACGCGTCCTCAAGGGTTGACCTCAAAAGAGTCTATTTGTAGGAGCTATTGGCAGTTCTGGTACTGCATATTTCATGAGCGCTTGCACTCAAGAGCATAGAGCACAGGAAAGTAAGAAATGAATAGGACTGATAGTGGTTGGCATTCCATGGTAATAACATCAAATGGAGAAATACCAGGTCATCTCCACGGCCGCACACGAGATGGATTGACGGTCATTGTATTGTTTCGTATGGGCAATGGATGGGGATTGTGGAAAAATTGGAAGAGTGAAGATTGATTTTGCTTAGTGGACTTGGTATTTTAGGTTTGGTTGTGCATGTATATGATGCAAGATGGGAGAGATAAGTGTGTTTAACTGTCTAAAATATCAGAACAATCATAGGAATCACTTGTGTTGATATTCAGGAGAACTGAAAATGAATGGAAAGTGGATTGGCTGATATTGGAATTCTGAGCCGGTGGTTGGCTGTGTAGCTGGACAAATGAGAGAGTTTTATAGATGGATTGGGTAACGGAGATCAGTGAAACTTGATGCGATTGTTAATGCTGGCGTTAATTAAAGATTTGATTTTCTTTCTTTTGATACAGCGGCACTTTATCCGTTCTTCCATGTTCTTAGCCATCTTTCTTTCTCTCATGCTATTCTTTATCTCTTTACCTTTCTCTTCTCCTTTCCATTACAACTACTATGATTCTGGGCACATATTACTGAACAAAGCTATCTTCCTTTATGTTTCGTTATGTTTTCTTTCTGGTTTACATGACCCTGAATATTGGACAACGGTGTGGTAAATATTAAAAATGACTAGAAACGTTTCTGAATGCTATGCAGAAAAGCAAACATTTCCGTATCTTTCTGTGAAAAGAAAACAGCAGCGTCCTGGCATATTGTCCAGCAGTTAACATACACAGTCTATTCTTAGTTCTTTTAGCCCTTTTTAGTTCCTCTATGGTACGTCCTTTATACAGCCTTTTATCATTTATACTGCCTCTATCCTTTATATCACCCTCTAGTCCTCTCCCCCTCACCGTCTTCTCTCTTTTCCTTCTCAAATGTATGTTAATTATCTTCAATTCCTACATAATTTCCTTCTGTCATTTATTTAATTGCTTTTCACACGCATCCCTCACTTCACTTTTCCACTCCACACTCTGCCTCCCTCACCCTTCCTCTTTTCTTTTTTCTTTCTCTTCCTCGTTTCCTTCATGCTACCTTCCTGCCGTGTTCCTTCCCTCCCTCTCTAGCTCCATTCTTCCATCTTTATCTCCTCTTACTCCCTCATTTCTTGCCTTCTTCTCTCTCTCTCTTCTTCTCTCTCTCTCTTCTTCTCTCTCTCTTTTCTCCTGTGCCTTCCTCTCTGCCCTTCTTTTCCTTCGGCCATCATCCCTTCCTTAACCTTTCTTCCCCCTTCCCCACACTTCCTTTCTTCATCCTACTGACTTTCATCAGTCATTTCCACACCGCCCTCTCTTTTCCAATCCGATCCGCACCTAATCCTCCTGCCATGCACTTCATTGTCTGTTACTAAATCTCCACTCAACTTGTTTATAGAACACATGATAGATTGGTCTCGTGAGGGGCTCAGTGAATGAGAAAAGGTAGCGTGTTGGACTGAGTAGATGGCGGCGGACCAACTGTTAACAGATGCAGGCTGATGTAAGTGTACATTATTATGGGAGATGGTTGAGAGCGTACCAGGATGAGAGTGGTAAGCGTATTGGCCAACATTCTAAATGTCAACATCTTATTGGTGGAGTGAAGGAACCAGTGAGTGAGATTTTGATATGCAATGAACCAATGTCGAAACTGCTGGTAATACTCTTCTAAGGGAGTGATGAGAAGTGAATGACTGAACTCTATTTCCAATAGAGATACATATGATTGGCTGATGTTTGACTTGAGTACATTTGATAGGACAAAAGATGGTTTTAAAACTAGAGGTAGGTGAGCACGTGCCGGTAAACTCCTCTCCACAGTGGTTGGTGGAGTTTTTGCCACTTTCCATGCTCCAAGTGGAGCGCAAAGTGGCAAAACTCTACAAACTCTGCTGGCGGAGCAGAGTTTGCCACCCACCCCTATAGTAAATGTGAGAGGGACAGAGGGGAGAGGCTGGAAAATGGGAACTACTTACTAGTAAATTGCGGGTTTAAGGTGGAGCATGAAGGGGTTAAGGGAGGGCTAGAGAACGGTATAGGGAGGGACATACACCCATCCACAAAAGAAGAAGCCCCATCCTATTCACAAACTGCACTTCTACAGAAACTACAGTCAAAAAGGACCCAAAACAGTAGCAAATGTACTCTGGCTCAGAGCTGGATAAGAAGCACAAATGGCCACTCACAGATTCTGCAACACACTCCCACAAAATATAATGAAGGGAGCTACTTAAAATAGACTCCCAAAGGAAATAATGTTGAATTAAATTAATATATTTTAACTTTTTAAAAATATCAATCATTTTAATTTATAGTTTAAAAATTATAGCTAATTGCAAATATGTTATCTATTTACATAATAGCCTAGTTATTGTAAAATTAAAATAATTACATCTTACCTTTAATATTAATAAAAAAATACATTATTTTAAATCATTTATATATATTTCATGTCTAATAATTTGTAATACATTAATAAATATACTTTATACATAGATGGTAATTTTAATTTGCAATAAATCTTTTAAAAAATAAAGTTTTATAATTTAATATAATTGGTTAAATTAATTGTTTGATTAGAAATAAAGTTAACTGCTATACCAAATTTTAATTTTTGGGAACATTTAAAATAAATATATCAAATTAATTTTCATTAATATTTAAGATAAAAACATTTCTTTTAAAACAATTGTAAAATTTTCCCTATACTTAATCATTGAGAGTTCTCTGCCCCATTTGTGGAGACCTGCTGCTACATGTTAAAAGTTATTTTTTCAGATATGTATAAAACTTACATTTAATGCTCAAATAATTATATTTAATTAAATAGTAATCAGTGATATATTAACACATATTTCTTTTCACTTCTATTTAATTTAAAACTAATCCTAACTTTAAAAATTCAATAAAAATATTTAATTTATTTTAAAATAGTTCTAAACATGGCTATAAGTATTCTTAGTACACAATAAATGTCTATGAAAATGTATGCTTTAGATGGGACATTTTGTATTTATTTAAACCAGGCACGGCCAGTTCAGGTAAGAATGGTGGGGCGGTGGGGCGCGGTGGGGAGAAGTCAACAAACGATGGATTAGGAAAATTAAAAAGAAAAAACACTTACCTTGCGCACACCGTCAGTGCGCAAGGTAAGGGTTTTTAATTATATTTTTATTTTATTTTTCGTAATCTGTCAACTTTGTCCCCAACCCGTACCACCGCCTCACCGCTCTTACCTGAACCAACCGCACCTGATTCAAACATACAAATACATTTTTTTAAATGTAATATATTAAAATATTTTAATAATTATTCCTTCAGGTGCAGTAGCACTTTTAATTTGTTCTACATTTTAATTAAATAAATAAGGGGCATATCTACAAGGGCTGGCGATAAAATTATCGCCGCTTTAGCGTCCGTTTTCGGACGAAAAGCGGCGATAATTTTATCCCTATTAGCAAGGACACGCTAACGTGTGAATCCATGCTACATCGCCCTTTCCCTTATCGCCCAGCTCTGCATCTTTAATGAGATGCAAAGTGGGCGTTCCTCCCCAGGATAACGGGAGAAATGTCGCTAAGCGACATTTCTCCTATTATCAAGCCTCAGGCAAAGAAGCATAGCGACAAGAAAAGTAGCGATAACCTCAGTTATCGCTACTTTCCTAACGCCTGCTTCAAGACTGACTTAGCCATGATATCCTATGGAAGGTGGATATCATGGCTAAGTATGTCTTGCCCTATCAGCAAGCTATCGCCAAAGTTGTGCGATTATCGCTGAATTTCCAGCGATAATCGCACAGTTGGCAGCTTGCGCTCTGAATTTTATCGCTTTGGAGATAAGCGTTGCTGATAGCACGCTATCTCCGCGATAAATTCAGAGTTAACTTGACGATAATTATCCTCACGCTAAGAGCGATGAGCGATAATTATCGCCAGCCCTTGTAGATATGCCCCTAAATGCGCTAAACATTAATATATTGAACATATTTTTATTAACTTTAATCAATTTGAAAACATTTCCCTACACTTTTTGTGAGGGAGATCTCTGCCCTATTGGAGAGGTCCTGCAATGAGTGGAACGTTATATGTGGTCATTAATTCCCTACTAGTAGTAAATTTAACTCTGTATATGAAGTTTTAACTGACTTCATTCCCTGTTTTAGGGGCGGGGACATGTAAGTCTACACGTTTGAGTAACTTTACACTCGAATTTTGTGAAAAGCCAAAAGCAGTACCTCTCTAGTGTAAGAGTAAATTTACGACTAGTAAAACTACACCTATAAATTTACCTTTGTAAATAGGCCCATAAATCACCCCTTACGACATCTGAATTAGAGCAATAATAAACACCACCATTTATTACTGTGGCTTTTTCTCCAAACTCGCTTTCTTAACCCATATCAGATTCCATGCACCTTCTAGTAAATAATACTTTCCTGCTTGCATTGCAGTAGCGAGGAGTGACACAGAATCGAACATTGTGCAATACTGTTAAGAAATATTATGTTCCTATTTCCTAAACTCGTGTTATTCCTCAAATCATTTTTCCACTACATTTGTTAACCTGCCTCGAAGCTGTTAAAAACACCTAGACGTGTTAATTAATTTTTACACTAACACTGTACAACCTGCACCCGTGAAAACCCCTAAATATTGCTAATGTTAACATTTTCCATTTCGCGATCCTTGATTAGTTTCAGAGGGCGGTGTCTGGAGCACTGTCTGCTAAGAGTGCTCGTGTTGATGCTGCTGGTGGAAATACTGCTTACACCCTGTCTGAGCAGCCTTCGCATCGGCTATTTTCATTGCATGTATTTGTCAATCAATTAACCCCGTTGCAAACAAGCAGATTTATAACTTTACCTCTGAGTTCATTTTTTTACAATTAATGCTGTCGCGTCTACCTAGAGAGAACTGTTGTTGAAGTTAAGAAGACAGTCCAAGCACCACAATGTTCCAATCCCGGTCACAGAATTAAGCAAGACGTTTTGGTAGAGGAGCATGCAGCTAGAAAGGCCTTAAGGCGCATTAAATTAGATCCCACCCCTTCTTCGGCACAAACATATGGCAGAAATATCTTCAAATTACGGTTGTGCATCGAGCTGCGTTTAATGATATAGTGACGCGCATACTTTGCAGAGATGCTTCGACCATATCAAAACTGCGCAGACCGCTTTTTTTATCATTTCCCACACGAAATGTTTTCAGATGGAGTGTGAAGCAGTAAACCGTGGTAATTTTAAAATTTCCAAAATAACGTAAAATTAGAAAATGTTAAACCGACAAAGAAGTATTAGGCACATGCATCAAGAAATGCTTTTGCGAGTCCCTAATTGCGATTATTAAGGAATCGCAATTAGGGACTGCATAAAGCCTATGCATGTAGAAATCGCTATTAAAATAGCGATTTCTAAACATTCCTTAATTGCGACTCGCAAATTGCGAGTCGCAATTAAGGAATAACTTCCCATTCATTCCTATGGGCCTACAGGCCCATAAGAATGAATGGGAAATTGCATGAGCAATTTGCGAGTACCAATAGGTTGCAAATTGCGCATGCAATTTCAAGGGTGCAAAGGTGTCAAAATGACACCCTGTTGCACCCCTGAAATTGTGATGTGCACCCATGTTGCGCACACACATGCCCCAAGGGCATGTGTGTGTGTAACCTAAAACCTTGAAAAATGCACTTTAGTGCTTTCTTCAAGGTATTAGCAAAATACAGACCAGAGTAATTTCTCTGTATTTTGCGGCCCCAAATAAGCGAATTCGCTATTTCTAAGGAGTACATGCATTGCATTTAAGGAATCGCAAATTGCAATTCCTTAAATGCAATCGCAATTTAAGAAATCGCAATGAATTACGATTCCTTAAATTGCGAGTGGCCAACACCTTGATGCATCGCAAAAGGCGTTTTTGCGGGCGCAAACGGCCGATTTTTGCGAATCCCACCGTTTGCGCTCGCAAAAACGTTGATGCATGTGCCTGAAATTGCTTTAAAGGGGCACCCATGGTGGGACTGTGGAATTAAAAGCAGCCCTGGGAATAATGCTTAAACCAACCGTGCTCCCTTGGTCTCCTCGCGCTATCTCTCTTTCCTTTTAGCCATTCTCTCTCCGCCCTTCACGTCTCTCTCTTCTCCCTCTCTGATCAATTTCTCTCCAACTTCCCCACCCTCCCATTCTTGAATCCTCACTGCACCTGCTGCAGTTAACCTCAGTGAATTGGGGGAATTGACCGAGGCATTATGAGCGGCCCCGGGATTTCAAACCCGGTCTCCAAGGGATCCGGCCCACTGTGAAATGCCCAGTGGAATAAAAGGCCTGTCCGACCCTGGTGTAGAGAAAAAAACACTTCTCTTTACCCAGTCTTGCATCTCTAACAATCACCACAACCAATGCTTATGCATCCTCTGCTCAGTGAAATTAAGACTTTATATTCCTTGTGAAACATATGGCAACAAAATACATTTGATTGGTTCCAGCCCATCCAAATTCTACCAGACTATTGTACATCAGAATGCCAAGGTGAAAAATATTGATCACTAACAATATCAAGTCCACAATACCGATTACTACTATATCATCAAGGAAAGAATAGTACATGTATGCTTCCCTATATACAGGTTGGCAAAATAATGGTAGTCTTTATTGTAGAGTCAATATTATTTCAGGTCATAATGAAAACCTTGATATTGCTATACCCCACCCACTAGACTCTCTGTGGGCATTTTAGAGTTGGGGGCTGCACAATGCATGTTATTTTTTATAGATGTTGGTTCGGAAGCTCTCCAGCAACTTCCATCTTGCATAAATAGGATCTAATGTGCATCGGGCTGTTCTCATAAAACAGAGAGATGTATGTATGTATTTATTAAATTAGCACAGTTAATTAAAACCATTGCAATGAAGTCGTCTCTGTGGCATCTTAACCGCATTAAAAAAGAAACGAGACGGAACAACCGTCAGGTTTAAGGCGCATGTTACAAACAAAACATCTTATACAGTGGCCATAGCATTAGTTCAAAGCAACAAGTTCGAAGATAAGATGAGTCTTGTGGCTCAATCTAATGAAAAGAAAAAAAAAACGCTAAAACATTTTTGCAAAATAATCCGTAATAAGTTTTTGGGGAGGAGGGACCGGTTGATGGGCAGCAGGAGGAGGAGAGAGCAGGTTATCCAAAAGACTCACATATTTTCCGGACCTTGCGAGCGATTGTATATCTGTACAGCTAAAACCGAGAGCAGATGCCTTCCAACAGGTGCTGATGCCCTTTTTAAGATATAGTGGTTTGAGGAGGAGCCTTCTAGGGGCATCTAGGGCGGGACAGCAGCACAAAAGATGTAGCCATGATTCAGACCTGTAGTTGCACAGTCTGCAGGCCCCCTCCTTGCCAGATGGTGCCCATCGATTAAAAGCAATGGAGCGCAGTCCTAGAAGACGCATAAACATTATATTTTTGCGGGCCACTGCATTTAAACTGTCAGAGAGATATGGTTGCAGTAACCCAGGAAGGTACGATTCATTTAAGGGGCGCAGGATAGTAGACGTTTGTAATGCCTGGATGTCCTTCTGGTAAGAAATTTGTCTTGCCTGCTTGTTGATAACCCTTTTCCAGACTGTGTAGGGAATAGAGTCTGCTGTGAGTGATATTTCATCAATTTGTAATACACTTAAAGCTTTTACTATTTGTCGATTCCATGGGTTCCCAGAGCAGGCAAGGGTTTCTTTTAACCGGGCTTTAAGCGTGTTGTCTGCGGCTTTTAGTACCCTTATATAGTACTTCGAGGTGTCTGCCTCACAGGAGATGGATTGTCTTGTAAGGCCCAGCTCCAGTCGTAGTCTTGCCCTGTGAATGTGGTTCGGAAGACGGAAGATTTTTTTATAAGTGGTGATCTGGGCATGGTCAAGACTGGCCGAGCATGCATCAGGGAAGGCCTGGTGCCCATAAGTTAGGGCGGGAAGAAGAGTAGCTTTAATCACCTTCAATATGGGTTCTGCGGAGGGACTACTCAGGGACTGGTTGAGTCGAGTCAGGCTGTATGTTATTGCTCCAGCTCTCTTTTTCAGGGCGGCTAGATGGACTGATGGTCTGGAAGACTCACTGAACCAAACCCCCAGGTAGTTGAATTTTGATGTTTAATTTGATCTTGGCGGGCCCGATAGAGATGTAATATTTTATGAAAACTCTAAACATAAAAAAAATCAAAAACTGCAAAAAATGATGAGATTTACTTAATGAACATTACTTTAAATGCTACAAGTCTATACATAACACATTTACTTGATCCATATTGTCCTCTCCCCTTGTACTTTTCACATAGTTAAATTTGTTATTATATTGATAAACTGCAACAGCTGCTCATTTTATGTACACAGACAAGGTATTCATCAAGATAAGTAAAGAAACAAAATAAAAAGAAGAATTGGGGACTAAGATGTGTGTGTAAAGTAAGGTTAGAACTGGTTAAGGGCAAGCATTTTAATATCTACTTGTATTGGGTTGTCCTATAGCACTTTATTTCCAAAACCCTGCTAACCGATTATGTGCCCATGTTAGAACCACATTGGATTCTCTGCCTCTTGAACAAAAAAATACCTCTGTCTGTGCATTGAGAACACTACATAAGACTTTCCTTAACATTGAGGGCTCATGGATAGTTGTCCTTAAGAACATGGATGACTTATGACTTCTAACGTATCTTACTAGTTGTTAGCCAAGCGTTTGAGTTTTCTTAATCAAAATAACATATTGTCTACAAAGCTAGTCCTATGTGCCTCCCTAATTCACTCTCCACTGGGAGTTTAATGGAACTTTTCATATTGGAGTTTGCACTCTTCAGTTTTTTACTTAATCTTAATAGAAAGGGAAAATTCTGCACCGCATTCCACAATAACGGTGTCTTTTTACACCTACCCTAGGGTTTGTGTCCTGTTTATTTCCAGCTTCTAAAACCACAGTTGCACTCGAACTCCCTTTCATCTTAACAATTTAAACACTTTATTTTTCTGTGCCTCCTTTGCTTTGTTCCTTACAGGCTTCTCCACATTTAGTATTATTATGTTGTGATTTGTCATGTACAGTTAATTCCAATCTCCTGTAACCACCCTTGGGCATTAGGTGATGGAACATTAAAATATTGCCCATTTGTGCTTCTTAGTGCCCTGTTCTGTACTCAAACCTAAAGCAAGGGGGCACCTTCAGCTGACTAAAATTGTTAGGAAGGTCAGGCTGTTTCTAGGGCACTTTCTCTTTGATGACACCAGACTCATCCACCTGAATCATCTCATCAAACTTGCCTCTGAGGCTTGTCAATATGGACAGTGTGTCATTACCGGGAAAAGACTGGCCGAGCATGCATCAGGGAAGGCCTGGTGCCCATTCTTCAGTCACTAATTCGCTCCATAAAATTTCATACATTCATAGTGGTCAAAACCACTCCCATACCCCCCCCTTCCTTTGCTGCTGGTCTGATTAGTATTTCCTGGTTTGAGGCTTCTCTGAAAGTGCTTGAGGAACCTTAAATATTGTCTCTTTTGGTTACAGGGGAGGAATGTTAGACAGCTATATGTTGCCACTCCTCCATAAGACATTATTGACATCTGAGATATTGGTTGCTGGTATTTTGAATGATTCAAAAATTGTAGTCACCCGGCCTGATTATAATCATCTTGAGCCTTTTGGGAAGCTAGTTTAGTCCCATAATTTTCAGGTTTCAGGTTTTTTCAGATCTTTCAGTCTTTCATTGTGAGTATTTTTTTATTTTGTTCTCAATTGTGCAATAAAAGGCCAATGGATCTCACTTTCAGAGAATGCAAGTTATGGTCTCCCACCTCTCATCAGAAAAGGAGAAGAAAGCTCACTCGCATGGAAGAGCCCATGTGCCTCATAAGCAACCTTGTCATCAAAGTGAGATTCCAGCATGGTTCCGCCAAAGAGCTCCTATTTAAGGTGTATTGCTTGAATCCGTAATCACTGGACAAATTCCTTCCACAAGTTCATGACCTCACTTGTTATTTTGCTGCTATTTATACCATTGTTCCCATTTATCCCAGATTCTTTTCCTTTTGGTCTTGAGACTACTGCAATCCAATCTAGTAATCCTTTGAACTGATGCTAGTCATTCGTATACCAAGGGGGCATTGAAGCACCCACTTCAAACACATCTCTTGTCATGTCAGCAGTATCTGTACCAAAAGTATTTTTGTTTTTTATTCAGTTTAGTCAATAACCCTCCACCACTTGTGGCCCGAAAAATCACTAGTGCTGAGCTTACCTCAACTTCTTGACCCATAGCCTCTGCAAGCACCTTATCCACTTCTCGCCAGTAGCTCTGGATCTGGGGGCACTGCCAAAAAACATATGGGTATCATCTGCCTTTTCTTCGCCACACCTAGTGCATTTCTTCACCTCTTGAGTAACCAGCTTTGACAGTTTTTTCAGCATCCAGTGCGCCCTGTGCATTGTAAACAGATGGTTTTTCCTGACAGGTGCAGATATAATTGACGACCAAAGAGTAGACATTGATACTTCCACCAGATCTCTGTTAGCAATGTAAACTCTTCTTCTCCAGCGAGTACTAGCATCCAATTCCACTTTGATACTTCTTTTCTTTGGAGCGATCTTCGTTGCAACTTCTCCTCCCAGGCACTATTCTTTTTCCCATCTTTTTCAAGACCCCGTGCCCAACTTGCGAGTTGGTAATATTTAAATTTTGACAAGTTGCCCTTTGAAATAACCAACAGGGATTCCAAGGAAATTAGTTCGTTATCCTCCATCAACTGGTCCCACTTCTTTACTCCCCCTTCTTTCAGAGGAGTTGACAACTTATCTTTCAGACATACCGGGGTGCCTGGAGAGTTCCATATTGGGGCAAAGATGCTTTAATAGGGTATCCCTAATGTCCGTATGATTTGATACCATAATTTACACGCAGCTTGTGATATCTTCAGCCTGACTTTTTAGAGTACTTTGGATGCCCAATTTTATAGAGAAAACAGTCACCCTCCTCGGGTAAGCTTTTGGACATGGCTTGAAAAAGTGGGGTAAGAGTAGCATTATCTAAGCATAGAGATCTTTTATTCTTAAATTGGAACGTTTGGCAATACTGATAGAAATCTTAGCTTGCGATATCCCTGTTCTCTTTTTCTACGTAATTTCTTCCAAGCAATTCTCACCCATTTCGAGGCTCAAATAAAACTACTCAGCTACCCCTGCTCTTTCGTAAAACACTCTGACTTAAATTCTAGTGGTATTGCATTGAAGATAAACATACATTTCTGCAATATAGACATAGTGCAAGATATTTCCACACCTTTAATAACTTCTTGGTTTCGGTCGCTATTTTGTTAATATTTAACTGCATCAAGATCTTTCACCACCTGTACCCCCAAATATCATATTTTCTTTTTTACTAGTGGATTATTGCAGCAGGTGCTCCACTCCAAGATTTCAGTTTTTTTGTTGGTTAACTAAATAACCAGAGACTTTTCCAAACTGGTCTAAGGTAATCAGAATTATTGGAAGTGAACCTGCCAAGTCTCTTGAGTATACCATTAGGTCATCGGCATATATGGCCACTTTTTTCTCCCATCCGTCACACTCAAAAGGGGTAATATTTTGACCCGCCCTAATTGAATTCGCCAAGGGTTCAATATATAAATAAAAGAGCAGTGGTGAAAACTGACAACCTTGGTGAGTTCCTCTTTTAACGTTTATCTTCTCTGTGAGGTTGCTATTAC
The DNA here is from genome assembly GCA_963921515.1 of Calotriton arnoldi. Taxonomy (NCBI): domain Eukaryota; kingdom Metazoa; phylum Chordata; class Amphibia; order Caudata; family Salamandridae; genus Calotriton; species Calotriton arnoldi. The sequence goes on along the minus strand of CAWUFW010008464.1, from coordinate 588,979 downwards.
CAATATCTTTGCAGTTGGATTTTTATATAAAGACCACACCGCCCTTGAGAAAGCCTCACCCAAGTCATGTTGTTTGATCACACATTGCAGGATGGGCCAGCATACCCTGTCAAAGGCTTTGGCAGCGTCAAAAGTAAGTACCCTCAGAGTAATCTTATCTTGGATGGCCAAATCTATTGCTCCAATCAAAATCATGTGCTATTTTATGGAGTTGACTCCCCTTAATAACAGCTTTTTGATCTTCATGGAGTAATAGACTAATCACTTTATCCAATCTCCTAGCCGGAATCTGAGTGTGTATCTTATAATCCCTATTCAAAACTGAGATTTGCGTGTAAGACTCACATCATTTATGGTCCTTATCTGTTTTAAGAAACATAGTGCAAATAGCTTCATCCCATGAGCTTTGTAGCTCTTGACCCTTTAAAAAATCTGCATTCAATGAATCTGTTAAGAAGGGGGCCTACCTCATCTTTTAGAGCAATATAAAACTCATTCTGAAGATTGGCTGGGCCAGCTGCTTATTCTCTTTTAAGTTTTCTAATTACGTTAGTCACTTCTTCAGTACTTATCTCTGAGTTTATATCTATTTGTAGTGTTGGGGCATCTATCCTACTGAGATAGCTCTTAATTTGCTCTTCCAGCACGTCTAGATCTTCTGCGTATAGCTTTTGAAAAAAATGAGTAAAGGCATTTTCTGTCTCCTGATCTTCTGTGGACAGTTTGCCAGTAACTTCCATTTGAATGGCTTGGATCGTGTTTCTAGTCTATTCTATCTTTGTTTTCCAAGCCAATAATTTTCAGCACCCTTCTCCAGTTTCATAGTGGGAGAGCTTACTTGCTTCCCACCTTTTTCAAATTATAACATCTAGGACATTGGCCAGATAGGCCATAACACTCTTTATCCTTTCTTCAATAGCCTCCAGTTCTTGAGAGTCACTAGCGTATTCTGCTTCACAACTAAAGTTTGTATTACACATTCCAGATTTCTTACCTTGGTCTTAGTTTCCTTACTCTGAAAAGCTGCTATGCTAATTAATCTCTCCCTTATGACCACCTTATAAATATCTCAAATAATCTGCAGGGGGGCTGAGCTTCTATTTAGTTGGAAATATTCTCTTGTCTCCTGTTTTCAGTGGTCTATTACCTGTTGACCAAGGAGTAAAGTTCAATTTAATGTCCATCTCGATGAGGTGGGCGATTTATCTATCCTCAATTCTAGACAGATTGCTTAATGATCCAATAGGTGTTCGGATATATGCTCCACATTTTTAATATGTCTACCTATTCTAGTGTCTACTAAAAGGAAATCTATTTTAGAAGAATGACCATATTTTTAGTTATTAAACTTGAACCTTTGTCCTTTACCTCCCTTCAACCTCCAAATATCATCAAGACCTAAATCTTCCATCATACGTTTGACCAAGGTTCTCATTTTAGGTGAGTTAATCGTCTTTCTTGTGGTGGATTTGTCTACAATAGGATCTACTAATACATTAAAATCACCTCCTAGTATTATGGAGAATTTAATCTCCAAAAGCCGATTATACAGGGCTTGAAGGGGGCGGGGTCATCAATATTTGGCCCCTAGTAACCCACAACAGCATACCACCAATTGTAGATTTTAACCTTTACTATTACCCACCTCGCTTTTGTATCTGTAATCACATCCTCCACCAAAGCCTTAATAGCTTTCTTAAATAGAACTGCTACCCCCTTAATACAGCAGGTCTGGTTAGTGCAAACATATTGACCTACCCATTTTTGTTTTTTCATTGTCTCCTCCCATTTTCCTCTTAATAAGTGGGTCTCCAGTAGAATTATAACCTCACAGTCTGCAATTCAGATATTCAAGGATTCTTCCCCCTTTAGTTTTAACTCTGAGGCCATTTACATCCCACAATAATACTTTAAAAGACATCAAACGTGTCAACCTTGACCTGTCAGACCTAACAGTAGGAACCTAATAAAATTCTACTTATGCTCCATAGCCTCCTTCACTTAGAGCTTTTAAAAATGAGGCTAATAATTTTTTTGTATTTTCTCTGACATGCTCCCCCACTCACTGCCTGAATATGGTGCAAAAACTTGGTATTCCCATAACTCTCCCATACTCCCCTGGAGAACCCTCAATATCTTCATCGGGTATATCTGGAAGGATAAGTACTCATTCAAGATCTCTTCTCCCTAGGCATCTTTTGAGTTTTATTTCAGTTGTGCCTTAATCTGTTCCACAAGACTTCCCACTTCCTTTGGGTCTCTTATATTGTGCATTTTGTTGTTCCACATGATCTTCAATGTGCAAGGAAATGCAAATTAACTGTTGCTCCCAATGATCTGAGTTCCTGAATGTACTTTCCCAGCTCCCACTGTTTGTCCTGTGTGGCTCTGGAAATGTCAGACTTAGGGGCCGATTCCGATTCCGGCCGGAAATCTCTCCGACCGAGCCGGAGAGAATTCCGACCGAATCGGACCCTAGCAGTCCGACCGGACGAGTACGATGCATTCGCATGCTATCGGACTCGATTCGGTCGGACTCCCATTGAAGTCAATGGGAGCCGGTCGTACGACGCGTACGCGGGCTCCCATTGACTCAATGGGTGCGAGGCGAACAAGGGCGCTCCCTACAGTGGGTACGCGTCCATGCGCATCGCGGCGTACATGCACAGGTAGGGGGGACCCATGGGTCCCCCCTGTGTGCGACTCGCGCGCCTACGCGTACAGGGGGTCCGACGCGGACCCCCAAAGTCCGGCTCCGACAGCTCTTTCGAGCCGGACGGCGCGAGTCGGTCGGACTGCTTGCGGCGCACATCGTACTTACCCGGCCGGGAAACGTCTCCATAGCGCGGTGCGAGTCGTGTCCGTGCGAGTCGGTCGGAGCGTGTTGAAGCCGCGTACGAGTCGGTCGGCGATTTCGCGGGAGCTTGCATCGTACTCGCTCGGCCGGACCCGCGAACGATTCGGTTGGGAAACAGGGCTCCGAATCGGATCCGGTAAATCCGAATCCGATTCGGAGCACTACCGGCCGAGATCGGAATCGGCCCCTAAATGTGGAAGGACCATTCCCCTTTGGAGAAACTACCTGCTTTAAGGGCCTCATTCAAGATTTTTTCTTTTAACACATAAGTCTCAAAGTTGATCAGTATTCTTCTTGGGTTTTTCCTAACTGCTTCTTTTTTAAACGAATCATGATATACTCTTTGTATATCCTCCTCCAAGACAGTAGACTCAACTCAGGGGGATAAATTCCTTTACTAAACTAATCACAAAGGTTTTAATATTTTCTCCCTCTAGGTCCTCTGGGACATTCAAAATTCTGAGATTTTTCCACCACGCATTGTTTACCAATACTTTGATTTTATCCCATAGTTCTTTCTCATCCATTTTTGAATGTTTTATTTGTTCATGGTTTGCCTCCACCTCCCTGTTAAGCTCATCCAAAGAAGCTTCTGCCACTGATACTCTTTCCATCAGGGTATTCATTTTTACTTCAAATGCTTTGCAAGTCCCCTGAATTTTCTCCTGATTTTTTCTGATATTACAGATTTCACCTTGATGTCTTCTATTTGGGTTTCTAGCAAGTTTTCTATGCCTGGCTGAGCTACATGCCCCTTAGATTGTTGTCTTGAGGCCTGTCAGTAAGGCTCCTGCAGGTGTGTGATATCTGTAAAGGCTTAAGGGGTTAGGAGGAGGGATCCTCATCTTTTTTTATTGTACTTTGAAAAAAGAGCGCCAGTGAGGGGGTAATTGTTACGCTTTTCTCACCACAATCTTTAAAACTAGTTAATCCCCCAGGTCAACTTTGGGGCCAATTGAAATGAGCTTTAAGGTGTGTACTGGTAGTAGAATGTTCTCCTACTGTCTGTGTTTCCCCCTGACTCTCACTCTGCTTATGGGAAACAACCACTGGAAATTGTTTCTGTCGTGTGGTGGCAAGTAAAGAGCTTTCTGTCACAACTTTCTTATTTATTAGACAGTAATTATTCCCCGATGATCACAGGAGTCTGGCTCCTGCCCCCCCACCCCACACCCAAGGAAATTTGTTTTTACCTGCTCTTTTCCTTCCGGCTGTTGGAGAAGTTGCCGGCTCCCGTGGAATTTTCCTTTCTCATCCCCGGCCGCTTAGTGAAGTCATATGAGGCCCGCATGATTGTTCCTTCCTGCAAAGTGGAGCCTGCAAACCTGATGGAACTAGTGGCCTGGATGGGGGTAAGCTAATGGCCTCAATGCTTCTCGGAACACCCCTGAAGCAAATATGAGTGAGGCTCACTGATCCCAGCGGAGCCTGGATGCTTTCTCTGCCCACAATCCTGCACCAGGCTCACTGCATCTGCCGCTGATCTGCTCCTTGGACGCTCACCACTGACCCATGCCTCCACTAGCTCCACTGTGAAAACGCACGTCGAAAAAGGTCAAACCTCGTCAGTAAGTTTACATTTCAAGAGGGGATCACAGCAGTATCATGGCACACACGGTAATTTAGAATTACTGCCTAGAGATTTGGGAGCCCCCAAACGCACTCTCAGCCGGCTGCCATGTTCTTCGGCCCTAGTACCCAGCCTCCTCCATCAACTTCTTGCCTATTTCATTGTGACAATGTTTTGCAGAAGAAATGCTTGGCACCAGGGTTTGGCCCTCAGTACCCTATCCTAGTTCACTCATTTAGCCACTCCTATTTATAGTAGGTGACAGGATTTGTGTACATGTCCATAACTTCAAATTACCCAAATCACTTACATTAGTTGCCCTTCGTTATCTGTATCCAATTTTAGTAAATAACTTCTTTTATCATTATGCTTCTTGCAAAAGATGTCACCAAGATGTCACCAATAAGCAATGTTGGCTATCTGGGTGAGATTACTGATGCTATTTGGATATTGCATCCATTGTTGGATTCACCTCCACCACCTCTACCTCGTTCATGGACCAACAAGCACTCTGGGGTAGATATGCTTAATGGCCCATTTAGGATCCCAAAAATGTCTAAAATATTTCCTGAACAAATCTTACCACTTTGATACTTATTACAATATGCATTTATCTTCTTTTATTTTAATGTGGGGACGCTAACAAGGTGATAATAAGCAAACAAACATTAACAGTGTGTTTTTACAATGTATGTGTAATTTCCATACTAGACTCATTTGAGACTGGGTAACATATTAATGCAGTTGCTAACTAAGCTAATTAGTAGTGCTGGACTATATACAGCATCTCTTGTTGAGAAAGTAATTGATTATGTTGCCACTTGCAGTCCAAATGGCCAACGTTCAGAAGCGTTTTATGTACCTTTCCTTCCGCCCTTCCACCCTTCCAGTTCAACAACATGAAAACTTTGCTTACTTAGCACACTGATGTTCACTGACACTATGCACAGCCTGAAGACATCTCAAAGGAAGGTTCGGGGAGAAACAAAGATGGCACCCCTACAGGGAAATGGCCTTTGCTTTTCTAAACGACGTGCTGATAGTTCAGAAACGCACAGGGGCACCCCTTAGTGATCACAAGCCAAACACGTAAAGTGCTTTTTCATAAAAGAAAATAGTGTTAGTGCTAGTTTGTTCTCCCAAACTCCATTAACCCTAAATTGTTATTTTTTTAGGCACTTATTTGCAGGACTGGGGCCTTATGTAGGTCCCAAAGGATGATGACCCCACAATAGAGATAAACCAACTTCAACTAGACAAGGCTTAAAGTCAAAAACACGAAAGTTTTTTTTTTAAATTCAAGAATCCTCACTGAAGGCAAAAATTATTAGTTAGTCCATTCAATCGAAATGTCATCATATTCACAAAATATAAATAAATTAGACTTAGCATAGGGTTATTAGAGACTGAGCCCTAGTTCAGTTAATATCCATAACCAGATAGGTTATAGCACAAGGGAAAATAATGCAATTTTTTAAAAGTCTAGAGTCAAAGAGCAAACTATCATAGGGATGTGCTCAATACTACTCTTAGAAAAATCTGACAAGCATCCCAGTACTTGCATTTTATATACATTTTTATATAACAAATCACACTGTGAGACTAATATGAATCAAATGATACATCAAAACACCCAATAGCAAAATAGAAAACAAATCACATGAAAAATTAGAACACCACCCTGCAATAATGATGAACATTGACATTTACCCTAAATCGCAGGGCCTGGTTCACAAAGATAAACTTGCACTTTTGTGTAAGTGTATGGTTATTTGCAATTCACAAAGGCATTTACTAGTAGTTTCTTCACGACTTCTGAGTCTCAGCACTTAAAAGATAGGACTGGCCTATCTTTCTATGTGCAGAGAGTCCACAGTCATAAAGATACTACTAGTAACTTACTTTGTGAATAAAAACAATTGTAAACTTACACAAAAGTGTATGTTTACCTTTGTAAATCAGGTCCAAAGTGAATAGTCTCATAGATGAAAACAAAGACACATTTGAAAGTATATACACAACCTGCATTAGCCACAGGAAGTGGTCTTGTAAAGATATAGTCCAGCTCTACTCCTTCCTCCAGGAACATTAGGAACACGGAAACTAATACATTACAAAATGCTGAAGGACACATTTAACTCCAGATGCACTGACAGGAAAATGAGAAACCATGTTTTAAACATGTGCAATATACAAACAATGCAGTGAATCTGAGGCATGACTAGACCTGCCAATTTAAAAGTATTGCTACATACAGTTCAATTGCATTATTTGTGACCCATTGACATTGACTAAAAATACTTAATTTGTTCATTCTAAATTCACATCTACAACTGCAGCAGTCACTTTGGTGGCATCAGTTCATCAGGCTAGGTACACAAGTCGAAGACGACGATGCAAGGTATGTAAAACGGAATAAAATGGCAACATCACCCCTGAATATAAAAAGGGAACCCACTGCCAAAAGGAATTTTACTAATACTTTATTGATCATTATACAATCCATCATTTCTTCCATGAATAGTAAATATATTTAGGAGCTACAAATTGTACTTCAGTTGTGCATGGCGATTTTAAAAGCTACTTTTCATCTACTATACATTTAACATAATGCAGGGGTCTCCTGCTCTCTGGCATCACAAGCACTGATGGACTCTTGATATTTGTGTAACTTTGCTTTCAAGGTTTCTGCTACATAATTTGGATCTAGAAGACAGTAAGCAACAATAAAAAGTATTTTCTTTGCTTCATAATTGCTTGGATAGCAGTACCCCATGTCAAAATGTTGCATTGAAGTTCAAGGTTATCAATTGCCAACCTATCATTTGCGTGCTGTAGGTCACCTTGAACATGACTAAACAGCATTATGTACTAGCAAATCTAGGGTTCAAAAGCAGTAATTTAATATTGGCCTTTGAAGATAGATGCAATATTTTATTGTCTGTCTCTTTTAAATTTTCCCTTGGTCGAGCATTTGTGTTAGTAGAAAGTAGACATACAATATTCGCATGGCTCCCATCAATAAACGACTCCGAAGGCATGTGAAAAAACCATCTCTATGCATATCTCTGGGATAGAGCGAGCGGGACACAACCCTGCTAGCCTATTAGCATCCACTGGTAGGACTATCATTGGGGGAGCTGGACTTGCAATGTCTATTGGCTGGCAGAAGAGATTCTGTGGAGGGGAGAGGGGGTCCATTATGAAAACTAGTCAACCGAGCAGGTCAAGGAAATAAAAATCCTGTCCTAGAATGTTGCTGGGATAGACACTGTTGGAAATGGCCCTTTTTGCAGGGTTATCCCAAAACTTTTTGCTTCTTCCTCCTTTGTTTTTCCTGACCTGTGGTTGTTGGCTATAGGACTCTGGGCACTTTACCACTGCTGATCAGTGCTAAAGTGCATATGCTCTCTGTATAAATTGTTATTGTGATTGGTTATCCATGATTGGTATATTTGTTTTACCAGTAGGTCCCTAGTAAAGTGCACTGAGTATGCCAGGGCTGGTAATTAAAATGCTACTAGTGGGCTTGCAGCACTGATTGTGCCACCCAGATGAGTAGCCCTAAAATGGTGTCTCAGGCCTGCCACTGCAGTGCCTGTGCGCAGTTTGTTAACTGCCATATTGACCTGGCCAGTGTACCCACTTGCCAGGCCTGACCCTTCCCTTTTCTTACACATTGGACACCCCTGTGGTAGGCCCCAGGTACCCCCCTGGGCAGGGTGCAGTGTGTGTGAAAGGTAGGACATGTACTAGTGTGGGTAACATGTCCTGATAGTGAAATACTGCCAATTTCATTTTTCACTATTGAAAGGCCATCTTGCCCATAGGACAGAATGGGGAATGCTGTGTCCCATGTGTACCTGCATATCTCCCCATAGGAGCAAGATGGAAAAGTGAAGTCTGGTATCCCTGAACTCAGAATTTAATAACACATCTTTTAGGGAGGATGGTTTTTAAATTCAGTGTTTGAAAATAGCACTTTTAGAAAGTGGCTATTTTCTTGTTCAACCTTTCTGTGTGCCTCTGCCTGTTTGTGAATTGACTGTTTGGTTTGTGAGTGGCAGGGGCTGGGGTGGCTCCAGGAGACTGGGTGAGTCAGCACTAGGCTGAATAGACCTATCTGCACATAGAGTGGTGGGAGGAGTAGCACCTGCGTCTGAATAGGGCTGTGCCTGCCTTCCACAATGCTGGCTCCACCTCCTGTGGTGTGTCTGATGACCCTGGCCTCCCCTCACAAAGGAAGAAGACATGCACTGGCAGAGTGCACCCAGAATTGGTTTGGACTGGGTCCAGGACCCCTCACACATGAAGAACAAAGACTTTTGGGGTATAAATATCAGAGCTGAAACCCCTAAATTTTAGACTACTTTGGAATCAAGAAGGAACCTTTGCTGAGGAGAAAAGCTGAAGAGCTGGAGGAGAAGTACTGCCCTTGCTGTGTGTCTGGGGTTGGCCTGCAGTTGCTATTTCTGCCAAAGGAAGGAGAAGGACTTTGCTGTGTGCTGTGTCCCCCCCTGCTTGAAGAAAGGACTTTGCTGTGTGCTGTTGTCCTGAAAGGAAAGTCTCCAAGGGCCTGAGTAGAGCTGGCCTCCTGTTGTGGAAACACAGGGATATAAAAGTTTCCAAGACTACTTTTACCATCAAGAGGAATCTCTGCCAAAGAAGATCAGCTGAAGAGACTGAGAAAGAAGACTGCCCTTGCTGTTGTGTGTTCTGGGGCTGACCTGCAGTTTGCTGTGTCCACTGAGGAAGAGGAAAGGGGACTTTGCTGAGTGTTGTGTCCCCCCCACCTGCTTGAAGAAAGGACTTTGCTGTGTGCTGTGTCCTGAAAGGAAAAGTCTCCAAGGGCCTGAGAAGAGCTGGCCTCCTGTTGGAAACTCAGGGATATAAAAGTTTCCAGAAGCAACCTCATCTGTCTGGGTACATGTGCCTGGGCCCAGATTGCCATCTACGTGAAGTCTGCCATGTTACTTGACGATTGGGATTACTCTGAGCCTCCTCGCTGTGTGCCTCTGCCTGCACGCGCTCCAATCTGCACGGAGAGGCCTCGGAGGATCAGCGCGCTGCAAACGCGGTGTGCGTGTGTCTGCACATCGGCTGCCTGGCACTGAGACCATCGTGGGGCTGACAGCGTGAACAACCAAGTACTGCGTGCCGATTTCACCGTTATCACCGCATCGAGAGGAGCCGCGAGAGAACTTGCCCGGCATTCACCGCCGATGGCCCAGAGTCCGTAGATGTCAGCACCGAGCCGCGCTGGGATTGGCCCCAGCGTTGAGGGTTGCCCGGCAACCAGGAGGCTCGTCCCAACGAAGCCGCTCCGCGTCCCGCGAAGCGTGAGACATCCCCTAGCAACCAGGACTGCCCAGCAGGAGCGGAGCTGCGCCCGAGGCCGGGGAGCGTCACAGGGAAGGAAGCTGCCCCACAGACGACCTCAACGCGGACTGCCCAGCCCCGCAGGTAAACGGTTCTGATCCACGACCGGAGCCCGCACCCAGGGCTGTGATTAACGAGCGCGCGGCCGGCAGGCCATGGTTTGAGGTGCTAAAGGCTGTGTTGGCTGGCGCGCACTCGCGCATTGAGGAGGGGCGAGTTATAGGAGTGAAACAGAACTAGGAAGTGCGCATATTCTGCGCTACGAGTGCAGCGGGGCATTGTTGAGAAGAGCACATTTTTACAGTGACTTTCTACACGTGGGAACACGTTTTCAGCCATACCGACTGTACATGTTCCTTTATTTTTACAAGGGCAACTATTTTTTTTATGAAGAACATTTCAAAAGACAAACTTTTATTATGTATGTTGGATTTCTGTTGTTTGGTCTTGCACAACTGAGATAAAGATATCTATATTTTTATAAATACCCTGTGTAGTGTTTCACTGTGTTACTGTGGGTGTTGGTGCAAATACTTTACACATTGCCTTGGGGATAAGCCTGCCTGCTCGTGCCAAGCTACCAAGGGGGTGAGCAGGGGTTATCAACAGTGTCTCCCCCTTACCCTGACTAGAAGCAAGGGTCCCTATTTGGTCAAAGGTACCTACCTCTGCCAACTAGAGACCCCCATTTCTAACAGACAATCAATCAATCAATCAATCACAGAATTTGTAGAGCGCACTACTTACCCGCGAGGGTCTCAAGGCGCTGGGGAGAGAAAAAGGGGGGGGGTGCTGCTACTGGTCGAACAGCCAGGTCTTGAGTAGCCTCCTGAAGGTCAGCAGGTCTTGGGTCTGTCGTAGGCTTAGTGGAAGGGTGTTCCAGGTCTTGGCGGCGAGGTGTGAGAAGGATCTGCCGCCGGTGGTTGTTCTTCGAATGCGAGGGGCGAGGGAGAGGTCGGAGGAGCGGAGCTGGTGGTTGGGGACGTAGAAGAGGAGTCGTCTGTTGAGGTAGGCTGGGCACCAAGCTGGGGAACGCTGACTGGGGGAAGGGAAGTTCATGGGAAACTATGACATCTGCCTCTTTCAGGTGTCAGTCAGAACAATGCGTTCTTACCTTGAAGTCCGCACTGTTGAGATTTGAAGAGACGTTATGAACCAATTTCCCAGTAACCTACCTGTTCACCTGTGTATTCAGTAATCACTAGGAAGTCACAGTAAGGTTCAAGGAGGAAGGCCTGGGGCTTGGATGCTTTAAGGTTCCTAGTTGTCGACCTGCGAAGCAAACGGATACACCCTTGAGTTTTATGTTATGAACTTTCCTTCTAGAAGCAGTATACAATTGCAACACCGACTATTTGGAGTCTTTATCTGCGATCAACTACTTGTATTCTAGCGTCTGTAGTGGCGAAGACCAAATGGTTTTGTAGTCCAGTTTTAGTCTCTAAGCGGAATCTCTAGACGTTTTCTAAGAATGAACACAAAGTAGAATAAACATTACCTCAATTACATACAATGTTTAGGGCTTTTTAGTTTGTTAACAATTGAACTCATGCTCACAAAACCTAATCCCCAGAGCACTTATTTGCGCGATGACTCTTGTCTTGATTGTCTTCATATTATTCTTTAAAATGAAATCCTTTAAACCTATAATGTTGTACTTACAATCTTTGTTGCTAAGTTCGTAGACATCAGGAAGGCTTGTACCGTAATTACAATGTTCTGTTCTCAATATGCATATACTCTGTCCCAAATAACTATTGTTTAACAGTTCTGTTAACGTGTTTCCAAAAATTAAGCTAAAGCTGAAATTCAACTCTGGGTACCATTGTTAATGAAATTCTTCTCTCTTTACAGCGTACCTCTTGAGCAGCAGGAAGGCAGAAGAGCGCATTGCGGTTGCCTAGGAGACGAAGACCGGAGCAACAGGAAAGAAGGTAAGCGCTCCGCATGTGCACTTCGAGGGTCCGGAAGGCTAAGCACCTTCCAGGACCCGGGTGTGGCATTAAGTACTCATGCCACACCCAAGATGGCGGCTATTTCATGCAGACGGCGGTTTTGACGTTTTGACATTAATCCACCGATGTGTATGTACCAGAATCAGGCGACTGTAAGAGAATCGGTAAAGAATGGCCACAGGTCTGTTTTTGGAAACAAATGCTTTGGTTTACAAACGTTAGCTTCTTAAATTAACCTCGTCATGAAACAATGTCCGAAATCATTTTCCCCTGCACAGAACCATAATACAATATTACCCTGAAGATTACAATAGTAGAAAACATATATTCAAGCTTTTAATACATGCAGGCAGTGCTGGTGCACGGGAAAGGGGTGGGTTTTTTACATTGCAGAAAGCCCTCTGGCTGATATTTGAAATGACAGGGGAATGTGGATAGGGGTAATGAGAACATTCGCTGGTAGGAGGCAGGATGTCATGACATCAGGAGACATGGAGCATGGTGCCTGTCACCAGGAATGGGTATACTTCCTTTTACACCAACGCAGTTTGATCCCCTAGAGGCAGGCCCTCAGGGTGCTTGGCAGCATGGATTCACACAGATCTACAATGTTCTGCTAGGAACCCACCTGTTGGTTCTCAGATGTGTTGGCTGTAAGAGTGGATTTCAATAGTGGTAATTCAATGCTGATGATCAATGTCTACAATCGGGTAGTAAGGAGGAATGAAGGAATCCAAGTGTTGAATATTCTGGAGGATTTCCTGACTGAGCATAGGGGTGGTGGGGAAATTATTATGGCGGGTAGTCTGAATGCTACCTTCGAACCACTCAATTCGTTAGAACCGGATAGATTGACAGACCAAGATAAAGAATGGAGAATTCCTCCAATTGATCTCCCTCCTGTTAAGTGGTCTCTGAGGGCAGCCCAGATACGTACCTTCACCTTAACATTTGATTTAAGAGCCACAAATGGGTGAACTGTATCCAACAACGAAGGTAAGCTTTCCTTCAGCAGGCCCGGTAATACCAGCTGCATCAATTATTTTGTAATTAGCCTGATGAGCTGGTCGTATGTTCAGGACATGGCAGTTCTTGAAAGGGTGGACAGTGACCACAAGGACCTCTGCTTGATTCTGCTGGGCTCCCTTGCTAACACCCCGATAGCCTAGGGTAATCCCTAAACAGGAAATGTTGAACTTTCCAATAATGACAAGGCCATCAAATGGGGATGGGTTGAGAGGCAACCTGACCTCGTGGAGACAGTGAACTCTATGGCCGTAAAGCATGAAGAGCTACTTAACAATCTTGCCCCAGAGGAGAGAGGGCTGTTTTTGACAAAAGCCCATGGGTCTCTCTTTAATAACATAAGAGAACTGTTCTCCCAAGACATAAAACGGCAACACATGAGACAGAAAGAATCGCCCTGGTATACTAAGACATGTAGGGCAGCCAAAATTCAACTATTGCAAGTGATTAAGACTAAGGATAAGTCAGAGCTTGTGGCTTGTAGGTCAAGTTATAAGAAAGAAGTGGAAAGGTCCAATAGGAGCTGGGAAGACTCTCTCGGGACGAGCTGTCCTTTACTCTGTCAATCAAGGATAATGTTAAATTTTGGGCCAGATTGGCTTTGTGAGCCATTGGTGGCCAGAGGTCTGTGGAATATATTGCACAATCTCAGGAATGGGTCTACCATTTTAGCAATTTGGATATGGAGGTCAAAGTGCATCTGTGCAAAGGAAGCTAGAACACCACAGGAGTTCTTCAATTGTGCAAGGACAACTATGTCACAGCCAAGTGGATTGATTATAGGGGGTAGGTGTGTGAAATTCATTTAACAATTCTAAATGGTCCTTTTGAAGGAATGTCCTAAACAACAGAATTTGATCTTTGCAACCAAATCTATCATGTATTGTTTATTATCTGTTTTAGGTACTTTTTCTATGTTTTAAGTTGTTTTAAGTTGTATCATAAAATCTTTTATGAATTACAATCCTATTCTTTTTGTCTGAGAGATTAGATATATTGCACTATTCACTTTATTCTTCCGTGATGGCCAATGGATTTGAGTCTCCTCCCATGGGTTCTATTTTGGTATACCGGATGGCATAACAGACCCATCAGGAGCCATTATAGGGCTTTTCTTGAGGTTTTTGCTTTTCTGGCACCTTGTTTTAGTATGTAGTTATTTTATTGAAGACACTCCATTGGATCTATCAAACCATTTGTGCTAAAGGTCGCAATATGAATTTATATCAGTTGATCAATTGCATTGCAGCAAACTGAGTTTTGTATTTATTGTGTTGTATGAAAGTTTTGTAATTGTTCACATTTGTGCGCTTTTATGGTTCTTTTAACCAAAATAAAGTTGTTTAATGATGAAAAAACCATCTCCATGTATATCTCAGGGATAGTATGGGGAGAATCGCCCTACAACTAATAAGGAGCATTCCTGATATAATGTTCTGGCTGTCAGAATTTTCATTTAATCAGTACAGCAAAGGTCCTGCATCCTTCTCCATAGCCATGGTCAGACTGTCTAATTTTATAGTCTTTGCCATATCAGAGGGACTTTTTGCCCTCTTCATTAATCCCATATCCTTGGAGGTGATGCCACTTTTGGAAAGAAAATCTTGACAGAAGGTTCCACCATATTATGTTGGCATGCCAGACTTGCTGTCACTGACAATATTTCTGAAGACAGACAAATAATGTGTAGGTGCTTCTTTGGAAATAATATAATTAATTACCCCTATATGCTGTTAGTTTTCTCTTGGCCTGTGCCATGATTGCCCTGGACAGAATGACACCAGTGGGAAGGATGATAGAGGGGCTGTCACAAATCAGATGTCCTTTCAACACCATCCCTGTTCTCTAAACAAGTCCTTACATCTCAGTGTCACTCTTTTATGTCAAGGAAATCATAGCCTATCTAGGGCATAATATATCTTCTATTAAATATCTCATTGAACTCCACCGAAATATGATCATAATCCACCAATCAGATAATTATCTTAGATCTGGTCCATGGGAGCACATTGTTCAGGGCTGGATTCGTACCTGTATTACAGATCCGGGTATTCCACTGTCTGAGGTATGTGCAATTGTTTCTGGAAGCCTCCATGTCACCCCACACTAGAATATGTGGTAGGAAATGGCCCTCGAGAAGCTGCCATCTTCTCAGGAGGAAAAAGCAAAAAGCATAAAATACCTTCTTGCTGACAAAGTCTTCACGGGGTTAGAGAAAATGAGGAGCCAGGAATCCAGATGAGGAAGTCCAAAGAGTGAAGTGTCAGAATCAGCAAGTGGAGGGCGTTAGGAAACATGCGAAGTGTTGCAATTCACCCTCCAATCACATTTAGACCTTTAAACAGTAAAAGAAAAAGAAATGACATCAAACACCACATGACAGGACACATAATGGATTAGGAAAGTCAGGAAGAAACCAAGGAAGGAACAGCCATGATGGAAAGGGAAAAGAAAAGAGAACAAAAACACGAAGTGGACTAGCTGCAGAGTCACCTGAAAAGGCAAAAGCAAAGCCTAAGGTAGGTGATTGCCTTTTTGGAGTTGGAGAGAGAAGGAGCAGCAGCCAGGAGAACAAGAGGAAACTGGCCCAGAACGATGAATCCCCAAGCCAGAAGCTGCAGGTTGTTTTATGGTGTCTTCTGAGTCCCGGGAAACACTGAAACCTGCAAAGTACCATGATTATCGGGGGCAGCAGCGGTCTATGCAGGTAAGAGCGGTGGGGCCCGGTGGGGGGGGGAATTTCAACATACGACCACAAGAGAAAAAGAATTATTTATTTAATTTTCCCTCGCGGTCGTATGTCGAAATCCCCCTTCACCAGGCCCCACCGCTCTTAGCTGCACGGACTGCTGCTGATCAGGGGCACAGACTGATGAGAAACAGTGGGCGCGCCACACATTCACTCTTGCCCCCATCATTTGCAAAGGTACTTTAGCTTTCTCTGAGGCATGCTATTTTATTTTATCATTCACTCTTGCACCCATATACTCACTGACACACTCATTTATAAACCCATATGGCTACTAACACACCCACTCACTCACCTATACAGTTATTGACACACCCACTCACACATCCAGGCAGACACTAACACACCCAGTCACTACTCCAAATACTCTCTAAGAAAAGCATCAACTTAGCAATACCCCTACTTACACAGCCACTCACTCAGCCATATAGTCAGTTACTCAGGCACTAATTCACCCACACAGGCAATGAGACACCCACTAAGTTAGCCATACACTCACTGAGACAGGCACTCACTGACAGATACAGTTACTGACACACCGACTCACTCACCCATACAGCCACACACATAACCACTTACACACCCATACAATCAGACACACACTTATTCACCCATACAGTCACACAGACAGACACTCACTCATACATACAGACTGTCACACACCAACTTACTCTCTCATACAGTCACTGAAAGGAAAAACTCCCACACACATACAGCCACTCCCACACCTACTAACTCATCCATACAGTCCATAACACAGCCACTCAATGATACAGCTATTTACACATCCACAAATTCTGCCATTCAGTCACTGACACAGTGACTCATTTATGCATACAACCGCTCATACACCCACTCAGTCACCGATACTGTCACTAACAAAATCAGTTGCTCACCTACACAACCACTCACACACCTACTCACTCACCCAATGCAGTCAGTCATACACTTTCCCATACAGTTACTTACACAGCCACTTACTAACCCATACAGTGACTCACATAGCCACTCACACAACCATACACTTACACTCACTGGATGATGTCATCAGTGATGTTTTTTTAGATATCATCAGTGATGTAATGAGTGATGTCACTGACCATGTCATGAGTGATGTAATATGTGAGGTCAGAAGTAGTGCATTGCGGCGGTGTAAGTTTTAGTTAGTTAGTAATCTTTGGTATTATTCAGTGAAAATCTAAAGTTTTTTAAAATTCTTTTCCTAACTATAACGTCCCTGTACCGTTTGATTATTCAGTGATTTTTTATATATTAGGTGAGGGCCCAGGGACCCTATCTCCCAGGGCCTGACCTTTATTTTATTTTTTTATGCAGGGGATGGGGGACACGCGGCCCCCTTTCCAAACCCAATTGGCCCCAGGGACCCCCAGGCCTGGCCCATTAGAAATAGGGGAGGGGCCACTCTCCCTGTGCCGATTTCAGCGCCATGGCACCCCATCCGCCAGAGCCCAGCCTTTTTAAAAATAAAATATTATTTTGGGGGAGGGGGGGACATGCAGCCCCACTCCGCAGGCCGATTTAAGCTCCAGGGGCTCCATCCCCTAGGGCCCTGCCTTTGTCAATTGGTGTAGGGGGCCGCATGGCCATTTCTGTTGTGTGCCCACAGGGCATCCAGTCTTCACTGGAACTGCGGGGGGAGCCTAAAGGCCCCCACAGTCCCTGTCGGCTCCCTGCCTCCTGCGGGAGCCGGCTTGGCTTTCACGGATACCGAGCTGCTGAACTTGCAGCTCCCTGTCTGTGAAAGCAATTCTACACCACTTCCAGCAAGCAAGAACATTTTTTATGCTCTCCCTTACTGGAAGCAGAGCATTTGCTGTGGCTTGGCAGGAGCAGGAAAGCTCATGCCAAACAACAGCAAACACTTCTGTCCTTGGAGTGGCCACCCCAGGACCTAGCATGAGCTGGCCTTGAGGGGTGGTGGTCCCCAGGGCCATCTAGAGCTCCAGGAGGTGGCCCCTCCATTGCACTACACAGCCCCGGGAGGTGGTGGTCCAAGGGGCTGCCCTACTAGCCCCCACATTAATTTTATTTTTACCCCAGGGAGGTGGCAGTCCTTTTGGCATGGGAGGGACCGCACATTATAAAGAGTGCCCCAGGGAGGTGGTAGTCCCTGGGGTTGCGGGGTGCTGGGTGGGCCCCCCTTCATTGTTACCATTCTTTGCCCTAGGGAGGTGGCAGTCCCTGGAGCTGTGGGGGGCATGCGGGCTCCCCGCATTAATTTAGTATTGTTTGCCCCCGCATTATTTATTAAATAGTTGACCCGGGAGGTGGGCACTCCCCACATAATTAAAAAACATTGTCCTCTGGTTTTGGCCAACTCAGGAGCTTCATTGAAAAGAAGCTTCTTTTTTTAATTTTGCTGCAAATCCGTGGATCAACCCGTGAATTTGCAGCAAAATTGACCCCACAAAATGTTTTTTTAACTCCCAGCAGGGTCCCCATGGGGCCCCACCACCAGTTCTAGGGCATCAGGGTAGTCCTACCCTGCCCCCCTTTGTTTATGTTTTACATTTTGTGTGGGACTCAGCTCAAGCTGAGTTCCAAGATGGTGCCAACACTTCTTTTTTGAAGATTTGCATTGCAAGCCGATCAAATTACAGCATTGGCACTGTTGGATCTGCGGAGGATCTGCATCCCTGTATACAAATTTGTTTTCCAGTTAATATCTTTAAACTAGTGAACAGATTTACACTGAATAAGTGAAAGCGTGATCTGCGTAAGCAAATCTACCTTCCTGTCAAATTCGGTGTAATTCCGTACAGCAGTTCAGGCAGCAGACTTGTTCAAGGGTCCTATAGGAATTAACATGGGGAAAACGTGTTTTGGGACTCCCTTTTCTCGGGCCCCGCTTGATGGGACACCCGAAACTTTCCAGACACAAGCTGATGTATATATTCACTGAAAAAACTATAACAGCCCTGTAACCTTTGTTTTTTTCAGTGAATTTCTAAGGTCTTATAAATGCTAATTCCTAACTATACGTCCTTGTAACCTTTGTTTTTTTCAGTGATTTTCTATGTTTTTTTAATTAGCAATGGTGTTTGCAGAGTGGTGGGGAAAGGCGGCGGGCCCTCTGACCAGCTCTCAGGAATCCCGCTGTGTAGGACTTATAGAAAGTACCAGGAGGGCTTCTTTGTACCCAAGGTCCCTTAGCATCCAAAAGAACTTCATTCCCCAGCCACTAGTGTGCCAGGAGACGCGTTTGCAGAGTGGTGCAGAAAGGGGGCGTGGCCTCCGAAGACCTCTTAGCAAACTGACTGTGTGGGACTTGCTGGAGGTAACAGGAGAGGTAGTTGGCCCCCAACGACTCTCAATAGCTAAGGAAACTTCATCCCCCAACTAGTACTGTGCCAGAAGGCATGTTTGCAGAGTGGTAGAGAAAGGATATCCTTCATGATTGCACAGGTAGTGCCTGTGTAATTCTGTGAGTGCCGTTGACAAGGACATACTGCGAATACTGGGTGTTTTTGACAAAGTGTGAAACACAGATATATACATATTTTACATAATGTTTCAGTGTAGCTATTTAGTAAGATACTAATTTACCTTTCCCCTCTGTATACATTTGTCGAAATAACTACATCAAAAATACATTTTCCTTCTTCACAGCAACACCGGAGGTCGCAATGACATCAGTGGTCACAAATACAAATGACAAAATGTAAAACAGATATTTAAGCATATTTTACACAAAGTTTGAGTCTAGCCGTTTAGTAACATAGTTGTTTAACTTTATTTTAACAACACATTTAATAAAAACAACAATTTCAAAAAATAACATTCAACATCTGAACTCATGAATAAAATATAACTACAAAACACCCAGAAAACTATCCTTTCTTACCCAAACTCAACAGTAATCAAAAACTCTACATCAGTGGCACCAGCAACAATTCCTACCCAGAAAGTCCTTTGATAGGTGCAGACTACTGCAACAGATATGGATCTAGAGTTTTCAAGAATGGCCATGTACAAAACTACAAAAATCAAATCAAAAACAAAACAGAAAATCTTGTCACTATGAAAAAAAGGAATATCATTGAATAATACACTTTTCAACTAAAAAAATTAAAAGAACACACCCATTTATCTATCTTGAACATTCTTTAAGAGGAGTTCATAGTGAGCAGATTTATGCAATGCACAATATGTCACAAGACATTGTCAAGGGGTACAAATAAAAAATATTTTTCCGGGACTACGTCCATGCTTTACCATCTAAAACATACCAGAGTAATAGTGTAAAAGCAGCAAGTAGGCTATGCAAGGCTGAAGGACCCCGAACTTCAATACCAGCCACAACAACACTGGAGTGGAGAATGCCTTCAGAGGTCTAATCTCAACTTCCAGATTTGGCTCCACAGATTTCCTGGATGACATCATACTGCATGGATTGAGGAGCTGTTGTGAGTGCTGGAGAGCAGTCCATAAGAGCCCTTCACAAGGCTGCAAAGGATCATAAATGTAAATGTTTTTTTAATTTTTGGCCCTTCATAGTTTTTATACATTAGCAGGCATTTTATTATCTTACAAAATTGGTATCTAATAGCTCTGTGTTGTTCATTTTCATTATCTTCTAATTTATTCTAGACACTAGTTACATATAACTTGCTGTATGGACAAGTCAAAGCATTCCTCTAGAAATAAATACACAGCTAACTTTTTGCCAGTTATCATTATTTACTTTTTCACTTTTTAAAAACAAGTCAACAGTCCGTGTTTAAATCTTCTAGTGAGTGCGACGACAACATATACAAACATACTCTGTTTTTTAGACCACACTGTGTAAAATTTTGGAATCTCTTCTTCAAAAATATAAACTGTAATATCTGTGTCCTATTCTACAACTCCTCCTCTTAACAACTCTTCATTTTCCCTAGAATCCTGCTCTGGACCAAAGAAACAAAACTGCACCTCATCACAAACCTTTTCTACATCTGCCACAGTTCCATATAAAAGTGATCTATTAATTTCTCCTAAACATAAAGCAGGAGTTTTCACATAGTGCAGCCTCCTAACTAAAGTTCGCATTGTTGATGTGGTGTACAACTAACATTCTGAAATGATGAAAAGAGCTTTGGCACACTTTGTTTGATAAACAAGCTAGTGAGTGTCCTGCAAATTTGTATGCTTTCCAACCTTGCAAGGATCCAATACCTGTAAAGTACTTATTTTCAGTTTTAAACTTCCCCTTGGAAAGATATGTAGAAATGTCCTTAATATATCAATGAATTGCTGTTGAATACTATAAACACTACTACAATTCCATTTCTATGCAGGTGCCTGACTCCGCCTTCCTTGTACATGTTCTCCAATAGCTTGTTCTACATTTGTAGGTACCATCACCTCTTTCACAATAGGAGTGCCATTGGCATCTTTAATCAATAGCATGAACTAATCTATTATCCTCGAGATAGCTTTCTTCATTAAAGAAAGATTCTGTACTAGAAGTATGTATGCATTCTCCACTAAAAACTGTACAAAAGTTACTTCTATTCACTGATCTTTTTTCTGGTTTTGTCTCCTCAAGTACAACACCATTTGGTCAAGAGTCTTCATTCTATTTATAATCAAAATTAAAACCTTCAGCTTCAAAGCAAAGGCTATCAACTACTCTCTCAACTCGTTCTATCTGTTTCACTGCATGTCTTCTTCTGCTATACTTCTTAATATTTCTCAGTAGATTTATAACTACTCTACTACAAAACATCCTATCTTTGATTTCCTTAAACTGCTTATGTCTCCTAGTTAAGGTGTATACATCTTTGTTACATTCTTTCCTGTTCTTGCTATATAGATTTTGTCCATTGTTATTCTTTCTTATAGTTTGAATTTTATTTTCATTATTTCATAATCTTTGAAAATGTCCACATATGTTTTTGAGAAATGAGTTTGTCCTCTTACCAATAGGTCTATTTCCGTTCACCACTTTTCTTCATTATGCCCCTTTTGAGTCTCAGTTCTGCATAGATACAGTACTTGCTCCTGTTCTTTTTCACCGAGCTTTTGTATGCAATCTGTCTGTAATTATGCAGATATTGTTCTGTAAAAAACAAAACTATATTTGAATTTTGTTTCCAGCCAATGTACCAGCTACTTTACTACTGGCTTACACATTATACTACAAAATAGTTTTTATAGTATGTTGCAGTTTTAAATGTACAAATCAACCCACTTACTCAACTATAAGCACTTACTTCAATGTACCAATCCCAAACCAACACACAAAACTTAATGTATTACTTACCTTTTAATATTATAGCACCCTCTTCTACAACACAGCTGCACCATATCTCAGTTCTCACTTATACATGCTAAAAGACCACTTTATCTGTTATGTACTCAATTTTAAAATAAACATCAACCAAAGTGTTTTTTTCGAATCCAGAAACCAGGTACACTTGAGTCACGGGCTACCATGCCTTTACTGCCCTGAAGAAGTCTCTTTTAGAGACGAAACGCGTCGGCTATGGCTATGATCCTCTGCTTTTATGAAAAAATGAAATAAAGAGAAAATCCTTTTAAGACATTCACATCGGTGATCTGGACATCGTTCTGTGTGCTCATTGCTTCCTTAAATCACTGATATTGAACTGTTATAAATTTGCTGTATAGTGCTGAACCCTCTTGTGTTTAAAGTTGTTGCAGGATTTCTTCCTAGTTAAGGGCTACAGAGGAGTACTCTTTGGTTCCGTTGCAACTAGCAGGATACCTCAAAGACACTTTTCATTTGTTATGGTGCAGTCGTCTAACAGCCTCTACCCTCTTCCTTTTTGCATTTCATGTGGGAAAACATGTTGGGGGCCCCCAGCAGGGCCCCCTTTGATGTACAGCCTCCGGTTGGAGGCTGAGGGAGTACTTATGGTACCCCCCACTTAATCTCTGAACCTTGTGGCAGGCACCTTGAGAGCCACAGGGTACAGGGATGAATTGCACCTCCCTTTTCTCAATGGGAGCTTGTGTTATGGACGTAAGACGAGTTCCCATTGAGAAAAGTTAAATGCGACCAAACAGTGTTCGGTCACATCATAATAGGCTGTTCGGGACCGCCGACCAGGTGTCGGTTGGTCCCATGGCCGCCCAACATCGAAATAACCCCTTTAGTGTTTCAATACTTTTCTACTTGTCAGATTTAAATTTTGGGTAACACTCCATATAAAAATCTGCACATTAATGTGTATCACAGCATATATCTCACTAATTCTTCTGAGTACATGCAAACAGTATGTGACAGGTTACATATATAATTCACCAGATGGTTCTAAAAGAGTGCATATTCCTCACTAAAGCTTGTAAATACATGTGTTTCAGGTTGAGTTCAACAATACTCTCTGGATGATTGGATGAGTGCATAGATAGTACATACGTAATTCCCTCAGAATATAGGTTGTGCCTGCATGATTCCCAGAGTGTAAAGGAGCTACATCAGTGGTTTAATGTCTGCATAGTTAGTGCCTGTGTATTCACATAACTACATTGCTTCTATCTGGGTGATTGGATGAATGCATGGGTGTTACCTGCGTAGTTCAATGAGTACATAATTAGCGCCTGTGTAATTGGAATAGTGCAAGTGTAGTACCTGGGTGATTGAATGAGTCTAGATATCACACTTGATATATAATTGCATACATGGCTCTCTAAGAGTATACATTGCTCTGTTACTCAGCATTCACATGCATCAATACGTTTCTAAAGCTGAAAACAACAATTCACCGCTTTTGAAAGCACAAAACCTTTTCCTAATGACATACCTACATCATTTCACAAATATTTCCTGTGTCTTTAAAACATATACTCAGAGTTTCACAAAGAAAAATTACATGCCAAGTGAAGCTAGCACACAAACTCTCAAAAGATATTATTCACTATTACCCCTCCCCAATTTTAAACAGAGCATGTTGAAAGAATTGCACCACCCTCACTATATACATGACATTTTCAACAGTCTTGAAGAACATAGATCACCATGTAAACATATATGTGATTTCATAAAGATATACACCTTCAGGACATCTTTCCAAAAATATATAATTCTCTGCATCTTTAAGTAAACTCAACAGTCTCATTGTACATATAACTATCTGCAACCAGAAAAAAAACATATCTCACCATCTAAACATATGCAAACTGATCATATAAGTTAAAAACACATTGACAAACACTTCCTAATACATACCTAACAAGTATTACTACTTTATAATTTATATACAGGCTTAGCACATTTTCTAATGTTTTATTTCATGACCACAGTACTCCTGTCTAATAATGTGACTAAAACTACCACAACTCCCAGAATGCAAATATTATAGATGTATCTATTCTGCACATAATGCTTAGACATTTAAAACATTGTGATTATTAAAGGCATTGTTCATGGTCATTTTCAACAGTACTAAAATCTTAAACACACAGCCTCTGCCAGATGCAGTTCATCTGATATTTTTTTTCACATCACTGTGATACTCTTTTAATCAAACTCCCATATACATCTTTATTTCTAATGTACATTTTGTATATCATTAAAAAGTTATATACATAACAGTGAATTGAGCTCACAAATTAAATTGTTCTTTTAGCTGTTTCTGGATAGTTTTGACATGTTAAGATTTGTAAAAACTAAGCACAAGAATAGTACACCACTCTCATAGAAAGAAACTATAAAATGGCAACCTCTTCAACTTTCAGCCATTTTAACCCTAACCAGGGAGTCCATTAATAAAGGGGCATCTGGAGATCCCTGAGTTAGTTTTAACAGTGTTTTTCTGCACTTTGCTTTGGATCCGGTTATTCTTTATGTATGTATTGTATCCCCCACCCTATTGCTCCACCTCTGTTGTTAGCTTGCGCGGAGGTGTGTTTAGCAGCCCTATAATGAAGCCTGCCACAAATTTTTGTGAGTGAGGGCAGTTTTTCTAACCTGTGTGTGTTGTCTCTTAACATCTTCTAAAAAGCGACATTTTATTACTCCTAATTCTCTTTGTGTGAAAAGTACTCTAATATATGCCAAAGACAGAAATAGAAGTGGACAAATCAATTCTGTCCACAGATTGACGAAGCCAGGAAACATGTTATTAAAACTGTTTCTGCATTCCTCAGAGACCATCGCATAGGCTGTATCTATAACAATCTGCGTTTTGACATGCATGGAATTTATAGAAATGATGGAATGCGTTTCACAGATGAGGGTAACGGGGTGTTTCTAAGTAACCTGAAACTCTGCATCCAGTCTTATGTTTAGTAGCCATATACACACAACCAGAGCCACCCTAGTACCCAAAAGATTGTGAAGTTTTTTTCTAAAGGTTTTTTTTTTAATTTTGGGGGATCTTCGCGACAACGTTGCGATCCCCGCGAATACGTCGCAAAGACAGACAACAAAAGCAGACATTCAATGACCACCAATACATCCAAAAATATCCATGTTGAACATTGCACTACACATTTTACTATATACATACTTCTTTCAAAGCATGTTTAAACTAGTATTTGTGTACTAAGTTTCTTTAAAAACCGTCTTTAAGACCTATTTTCCGTTTTTGCGGTTATTCGGGCGTCGCGACATCGCCGTTGACTGCGTCGATCGCACCTTTTCCATAAAGTGAAAACACATATATGCACACATATTACAGTATTTTACACACTAGGGGTTTATTACTGTACACTTCAAACTCATGTTTTTCTACTGTATTTCTAGAACAACATCTCTAAGACCTATTTTCCGTTTTCGCCGTGAGGCCGGAGATCTCGATGACATCCGTTATCGCGATCCCCGTGGTTACATCGCAAAAGCAGAAATCAAAAGCAGGAATTCAATAGCCACCACCACATAAAAAAATTATAACTATATAATTAATTCTAACCATCACAGTAGATGACTCACTATATAAATAACTCTATAAAAACATTTATCAGAATCTCAATACCTCTATAACAATGCGTATTAATGATTCACTGATATATATTTTTATATTTTCACCAATATTCGTGAAGACATTGTGATAGTCGCGCCGTCCCTGTACGGTACACTGGGGGCTGCGATGGTGTTCGCGGCATCATCGGGAATATCGCATGCGATTAAATAAATCTATTTTTGACACATAACTTGTGTCACTAACACCCCCATTTCTGAAACATGGAGTGAGAGTACATCTACTCTGACCCCTTATGTTAGCTTTTTCAGAAATTTTCAGCTCTGGGAAGCATTCTATTCAAATAAATGGCGGCCGCAACTTTCTGTTAAGGTTCCATCCAGCCAATCAGAGCATTCCTGTTGGCACATGCATTCCTGAGTAATAGCAAAACCACCACAAAATATCCGCAACCAGAGAGATCACTATAATTTTTGGTTTAAATTTCTCAAAAACTACTGAACAGGTTTACACCAAATAGGCAAAAGTCACTTCCTTGAACCAACATCTACCTCCATGCCAATTTTGATGTAGGTCCGTTCAGCAGTTCGGACTGTACGTGTGGCTAAAGATTCCTATGGGAATTAACATTACAAAGGCACCTTTATTTCGCTCCCCAAATTCTCGGTCCCCACTGCACGATCACCCCTAAACTTTCCATGACCACCAGAACCTACCTTGACACTTTTTTTGGGAACATTTCATGAAGATTGGTGAAACGGCGTCAAAGTTATAGCCAAGTCAAAAAATGCTTTTCCTATGGAAACTAGATCCTAACTATAACTACCTACTGGCGACCGCCAGTAGGTAACATATATATATATTTATATCTACTGAAAGTAAGAGCCACTTCCAGGGTCAGGTGCTCATATGAAATTTTGTAGTTCGTCAATCATTCAAAATGCATTTTACTTCACATCGAACCTATGCCCAGATGTGTGACTCCCACCCCATTAAAACAAATATTAATCATAAAATAGGCACATAAGACAAACTTGTGCATTCGTCATAAATCATGAGTGTAAGCAATCTCATTATATATAATAAATACAAATTACATTACTGGCAGATCATGGATATTTTTTACTTTTGAAAAAATTCATATATTTTCATATTTTCACATTATCAGAAAATAATGAAAGTCTATCCACCATATCATTAGACAGCCATTCTCATGCCAGCTATGTTTCACAATTAGTTTTCCCATCATTAGATTAGGTTAGGGAAACATTGTAATGCTTATTACTCAATTTTCTCTTTTGAGTGAAAAAGTTAAACCATATACAAAGCAAAAACTTGGGAAGTGAACGGAGCCCATATGCATTTTATTCAAAGTAATGTCTAACTCAAGTGGGTAACTACTATCTGGATTGATGCTGTCTATGTATCAACTCATACTCTATTCTGTTTCACACCAGTGGGTATATGAGTAGTTATCTCAATTATTTGTTTCATCCATTGATTCTATCCTTTTATCATAATTTGAGCATGGATTATGAGGGATTTTCACATGTACTAAATAATAGACAGTTGCCAATTCATCCGGTGGTCATACACACTGTCAGATAACAACTATGTGATTGTTCTCAGCTGTGTAAGACATCTGTGTACTCTAAATGCTTTGAGTTGTATACATCTTATATGTGTTCATATTTGACTTTATCATTTCAATCAAAGCACATCTTACTTCGTCTTGTTAATGTTTCTCATATATTGTTGCAGCTTCAGGCCATAAGGTGGCCCAGTTTCTCTCCCAAATTTAAATCCAAAGTGTATCTCATGTTGGTGCTTAAAATGCACTTAGATTCTATTTACCCCATCATTTTTGGATACCCTCCTCTTGTTAATGTTCCAATCCTTTCAATTCAAAAATAAAATTTGATTGTGTAATTTTGTCTCCATGGGTCTGCTCAAAGTGTCTAGCAACTGTATAAGAAATATTTTCTCTTTTAATCAATCTCAAATGTTCCACCAATACTCTCTTCCTCACCAGGGAAAACATACTCACAATGTACATGAAGGGGCATGTACACGTCAGAATTTAAACACAATAATCGAAATCCCAACCTAGATGTTTCCTAATAATCCACAGTTTGTTCATTGTCCTTCCTGAAATGTTGTTCATTTCTACTTGATTGGCTTGCATTGCATTTATCACACTTATAGCAGCCATGTTTCGGGACATGTGTACTTAAGACCTTCTCAGAGACCTTATAGCCTACTGTTAGGAATCATAGATCTTATGGCTCTTAATTCACCACCCTAGTTCTAGTAAAATGTAGCTCATTCCAAAATGTTATCTTTGCCCTTGACATTTCATCATAAGGGATGCAGTCCTTAAAGTTCTTAGGGTGATTCCTCTGGGCATGTAGGATGCTAATTCCTGCTGTGTCCTTTCTAAACTGCCTAGTATTCATCTGTCATCCATGCAACTTCCACTTTAATATATGTGTGTGTGTGTGTGTGTGTGTGCGTGTGTGTGTGCGTGTGTGTGTGTGTTTGCGCATACATAAAATAAGTTTTGAGCATAGGATTTTCACAGTGCCTTTCACCAGAGTTAGAAAGTGACAATTCCTTTTGCCATTTATACAGCAATACCTTTGACCCTAGGATTAGAAAATGTAATCTGTGCCCTTGATGAAAAATGAAAAAACACTTTTACCATTTCAGGCACAGTATTACAGCTTTGGATTTATAAAATACCATCCAAGCCAACCTGGAATGAATAAAAGAAGTCCCTGATACATGTGTTTCGCTCTTAATAGAGTTCGTCAGAGAGGCTTAGCTTGGTCCACACACAAGGAAGCAACCGGTATAATGCAAAAACAATGCCTTTTCAGACTTAGTGCTGTGCATAAATTATGCAAAAAACAGGAGAGAAATCTGGATAGTTCCCGAGTTTTAAGTGGAGAGCACCTCTTTTATATGGAGCATTCTACAACAATACCAACACTCCAATTTTGCTCACCTAAAATTAGTCTTTTTTAGCAGAGTTTTAAGCATAGGATTAGCACGATGCCTTCAACATTGAGCTAGAAAGTGACAAAGCCTTTTGGCATTTTAACAGCAAAATATTTAAGTATAGGATTAGCAAGTGTCGTCCACGCAGAGCTAATAAATGACAAAAAGCCTTTTACCATTCGAGGCCCAGTATTACAGTTTTGGGTTGGTAAATATCCTCCACGTCAACCTGATATGAATATAAGGAACCCTTGATACATATTATTCTTATTAGAGCTCATCAGAGACATATAAATTTGTCCAGACTCAAGGGAGCAACCAGTATGAGTCAAAACAATGCCCTTTCAGGCTTAGTGTGCTGCATAAATTATGCAAACAAACTAGAGAGACCAGCATGGATGGCACTGTGCTAATCCTTTGCTTAAAACTCTGAGAGAGAAAGATAAGCATGGTTGGCACTTGACAGGTTATATAAATGGTTTTGCATTGGTATGTCATGTTCTATTTCAATTCCTAAAGGTGGTGAAAAGTTAAAAGGCGGCAATGCAATATTCATTTGCTAATAACTTTGGTACTGTTTGATGAATCTGCATGAAATGGGGCAGGCAGTTAGCAAGTTACACCCACTAGCTATTTCAGGTTTCGTGCAGATCCTAGATAGTTAAATATGGGGCTCAAAATATGTTTGATTTGCTAATAACTTTGATAATGTTTGATGTATTTGCAAGAAATTTGTGGAACATGTTTAGCTTCCTCTGAGGTGTTTCATAAAGATCTATCAAGATCGGACACATTTAAAGGGTTGTCGAAAGTATGTTCATTTGCTAATAAATGTAGCACCATTTGAAGAGTATTCATTAAATTTTTCATACATTTAGCATATTTAGTTTGCTGTTAGTATCTCATGTTTTGAGCAGATCGATTATGGGGAGCAAAGATGAATGTGGGTGCAATAAAAGTTTAATTCACTAATGCCATTAGTACTGTTTGATGAATCTGCATGGAATTTGGAGTACAGTTAACTGACTTAACCCTTTGAATGAATGTGAGGATTCATGCAGATCAGACAGGGAGCAAAGTTAAAGGGTGGGAAGAGAACAAGTTCTTTGGCCATATTATAAAAGAAACAGAATTTGCCAACTCCACTAGTTTCATACCTCCTAATTTAACACAATGAAATATTCTCGAGCCAAAAACATTCATAGAAACTATTTATTACAAACATATATTTTTGTTGTACATAGATCCATTTTTTTCTTTGTATCATGTAGCACATGTATCTTTATATATTTCAACATAAACTGTTCATATTGATCGAAAACATAAGGTACATCACATAACATGGACAGAAAATTGGCCACCCCAAGTTCCACTCCTACTAAAAATTGTGTATCAACACCACATATGAATTCAATCATACCCCATTCAATCAAACACACACAAACAACAGACCACTAAAAACAAGCGGTAGGTTGTCAAAGTTTGGACTATTATGTTCATTATTCTCAGGATTTTCAGTTTTCTCCTATATTCCATGTGCATTATGACACTTGTCTTCCCTATGGGTCTATTTGGCATGATTGCACCTTAAATTTGGCTTAGACATACGTAGTAAGTTTTAAACACTTTGGACTTTTTTTTTACCCTTTTTGAATCATTTCTGATTATCTTATTCCCTCAAATATTAGAGTTTGTTAAAAACAAAATGTTAATGCGGTCATTTTTTTCTATTGACATTGATCCAGCGCCAAACCGGGGGTCTCTGAATGACAGAGCAGACAACGGGCCCCAAACATACAATACACAATTTCTCACCATTTAACAGACCCTACGAGAATGACGCTGTATGCGGTTTGTTTGACGTTGATTTGTCTTTACTCATCTAAAGGGAAAAACAGATTTTTATTTAGCCCTTTAACCTATATTATCAACCACTTTCCTCTTGGGCGATGAATCATATTGATTGAGTAGTGTAAATTATTGACATGACTAATCAACTAAAATCTTAACAAATGTCATGAGGAAAATAATCACAAACTCAAAATATCGTTAATCTGTTTTATCTTCAGTAATTATAAGAAATCCCAGGTACAAAGTTACAGGGAAAGAAAATATACATTATAGGAGAAATATCATAAAATATGCAGACAAGATCACAAACAGCTGAATCACAGTGAATATTATGGAGTGGATAGATGAAGAGACATAAGAATCATAAAGAGAAAACATTTGCAGACATTGCAAATTTCCCTATTGATACATACCTAACGATTAAAGTTCAGGGAAACCACCACCCCCTGGCCACAAGGTTAGTGAAGGGGACCTGATTAGGGAAAACCGGGATAAAGATAGGATCAGGAAATAGGTGACAGAATCAGGACAGGTAGGCCTCTAACCGACTGACAGCGACAATCACCCTCTGCCTCTCTGGACCTACGAAAGCTGACAACAACCACACCCACTAAGAGCACCCTAATTATACCCTAACTTAATATGACCATCCCACTAATCTGCAACATTCGGAAGAATTGTAACATCTCATTGGTCAATTTGTGGGGTGTTACTCCACACCTCCATTACTTCATTTGGCTTTACATGCTTTCTTTGTTCCTAACTCATTCTCACGATTTACATCACTGCTTATGAATCGATTCTCTATCCCCCATCACATCACATTTTCTGATGAATGGCTTGTCCCTGTCTTAGCAACTTTATTTCAAACAATGTATCGGCTAGACATAAAATGTTCATCAATTTGAGCTTTCCCAGGCATCTCGACGTCCTCAAATATCGCACGTCTTTCTTTCACTCTTCAAGGTTTCCTTCATCCGCCGCTGACACCCACCAAAGTTCATGTACGATTCACATTTTCACGGAATTTCTTCTGACTTATGTCAACTTTAAACACCCAAATAACTGCTCACCATCGGCCCATTTTTAAAACTACGATGAAGGAGAAATATAAAGAATATTAATAACAAAATAATGGAATTTACACTGTTTCCCTCCCACCATTGCACTAATCCCATGTTAATTTATATGAGCATTAATGTGCAAAGCATTATTATTTGCAATAGCATTATTCCACTTTGTCGGTTTTAATATGCAAAAAGCGATATGCAGCCTAAGCATTTCATGCCTTAATCTTAATTGCAATACACGCATGCGCAAAGCATTTCCCCGTGTTTGTGTGTATTAATGCATATTAGTACAAATCACACGATTAATAAATGTTACCTTGGGGCGTTGATCCGAGCAGGTTTACATGACGCAAACCCTGCTCCATCAACATCTTCTTTCTCCCTTTCTCAGGAACATCGTGAGTGGTCCCATTTTTTCTTTTTCCTACTCTCAACATGGCACTGGTTTATTCCTTCCATTTCTCTTTTGCGCTGGCCACAACCCCTCCCAGCGAGCCTCCCATGTGAATTTCCTATTTAATGGGCATTGTGTTGTATTCTTGTATGAGCTAGTTGCGTTCCAGTTAGATGGAACCTAATGAGTTGAAGGTTCTTTGTTTGTGTTCAAAGTGGGCTTTCCCTGGGAGGTCAGGTTGTTACCTGATCAGCTGGGAGTGTCCGTTTATGTTAGCGTCTCCGTCTGAAATAAAGAAGATCACTTTACCTGCACACAGCGATCCTCGTCCTTCTTTACAACACATTTTAGCCAGCCCCTTTCTTTCGATCTGCAGTGGGTGCTGTACACATCATCGGAAAATGATCTTTCCAGGTGTAACTGTCTTTTGGACACATGTAAGTACCGTTGGGATCTATATGGAAGTGTGTGGGACTCATCTGTGTCCCTACTGGGGTTTGAGCCTTCTAGCCTGAGAACTTCTTTTCCCTAGTTTGTATTCTGCCTGTTTGGCCCAGTACACATGTATTCGATACCACTTGCCTTCCTGGCCTGGAGAGGCAATATGGCTTGGTGGGCCAGTAGGTTTATTACCTACCCTCCTTATTTTGTGTATTTATGCACGTCCTCTCTTAGCTTTTATCACCGTGTGGGCTAGTATGTTTATTACCTTCCTTGTTTTGTGAGGATGCACGTTCCCTCTTAAGTGCCTTTAGCCTTTTAGATTAGTGTTCGACTTTAAGGAGTACCCAAGTGTATTAGCCTTCTGTGGTTTCTTTCTCTATAGCGCTCATCATTACTTAGAGGACTGCATCCCCTGGATTAAACAACTTTTTAAGTTAGTATTGGATTCACTTTCTCTGGCGTACGCTGGACGATTTTCTCCCATTCACTATCAGGAACCAGGCTATCAGTTTTATTCATTTGGGCCCTCTCGGGTAAGTGACTCAGATTGTCACTGAACTTAATGTTGTTAATCAGCTACTCCCCCTTATGATTCTGTTTATTCATGTATTCTTTTTGCTCCCTCTCTCATCAGAAAGCAATGCCACACCCGAGGCCACTGTTGTGTGCCTCCATTTATTCTTCCATGACCCTGAAGTTGGGTTCATAAACTTTTTATGGCGACAGACCGCTGAAATCCTTTTTTTTTAATGATTGATTTGCTCCTGGGCACTAGCCTTTTTACGATCTGTTGCATGATTCACTTTAAATAAAAAGGAATTTGCCTGTGTGTGCTCTGCCTGATATGTCACCTGTCAACTACACTGGGTTTTCCTGCCATCTCTCTCTTGGGATTTGGAGGTAGGTATGTGGCACTGGCACTTTGGTGATGACGTACATATATGTCCTTTATTTGTACGATTTGTTTTTGTTTTTATAATTTGAGCCTTTCTGTTTTTGTAGAATTTTTGTCTTTTGAGGATTTCCCACCCATTTCTCCCTTCCAAGTTACCGCCCAGTTTTTCAATTTTGGTTTGCTCCTTTTGTGCCCTGAAGAAGGTGGTCTCTATCTTGGTGTTTCACCGAAACACAAGTCAGCGCTGCGGATAACGGATTTTGGACCAAGAAAGAAGACTATAAAACATATAGGAAACTATGGTTATGATGTAATAATTTACAATCAAACTTTATTTTTCTTTGCCCTTAATCTGTAGTGACTCATAACAAAATTAGAACATTATATTGGGACATATAAAATAACTATATTGTAATCAATTAAGTAGGCAATGAATCAAACTATGATTAAGTGCATGATTATGGTTGACAAACTGCATTGTTTTTAATGGTCTGTTGTTTGTGTGTATTTGATTGAATAGGGTATGATTGAATTCATATGTGATGTTGATGCACAATTTTTAGTATGAGTGAAACTTGGGGTGGCCAATTTTAAATTTAGGAGGTATACCGCATGAAACTAGTGGAGCAGGCAAATTTTGTTTCTTTTATAGTTTGTTATCCTTGGCTTGCCTCTCCTCAAATTGTTTTTTCGTGGGTCCTCCTTTGCACTAGCAGGGCCTGTGGCTAACCACGGCTGAACATGGCCGAAGGCCTTGCATAGCAGGGTTTGTCTGAAAGCAGGGCTTGGGCATATGGCCAGGCTAACAACCAGCCCATGCAGCAATACCCACTGAGCACAGTCAAACTTCATGCATAGCATAGGTTGTCCGCCTAGTCCTCCTGCAGGGCATGGGTATAAGCCCTGGCAAAATGCCAAGCCCTGTAACTGCAGCTACACACATTTGAAAGCCTTCCATGGAATAGTACAAGGCAAGTGAATGTAGCCTACTATAAAACCACTTAATATCAGTGAAAAGGTCCAGCTAATGGTTAGTTCTGGTTCAGCTAACACAAAACTGAAAAAGCCCTTAAATTTGCCATTTCCGATATGCAATGTGCCGTGCGCTTTATTTCTTATGCCCCCTGCCATGCTCAGTACACACCTTTGCTGATGACATATGATTAAAAAGGTGGACCACAAAAAGGAAAACATGGAAAGAGGTATGAGATATGGTGTTCAATGTGTGTTGTCCACCATAACTGGTGAATTTCATGGCTTTTTTTGTTTTGAATTTGCTAAACCATAACTAACATTTAACTTAGTTTTTTTAGTGAATACATGCAGGGGCATTTATTCTACTCTCTTTTTTCAGTGGTCAGTTCAAGTGCTGTCCTTATTTTGCTTCCACCTCCCACACCATACAGACTAGGATAAAAGTCACCCCTTTTCAGCAATTGGTTCCTTTCCTGTGAGTGATGAACTTTTGCTTGTGCATCTGACCAAAGATTGGTCAACTTCAGTGCCAAAACTGGTGGGCCATTCACAACTTTCATTTCTGCTTTCATTTCATCTTTACTTTAACTGAAGATTTTTGTATTTTTTTTTAGTAAACATATGCACACTATCTTTAAATGGTGAAATGTTTATTTTTTATTACTTTTAATATTTTGGCGACTTATTTACAAGCCCCTTGCCCTACTGGTGCATCACTTTTAATATGGGAAAAAGTGACGCACCAGAGGTGCAAGAGGCTTGTAAATAAGCCCTTGATGTCTTGTTAAAAAATAAAATACATTAAAAATCCCAGGCTTATCTGTTAACTTTGCTAATGCTTACTATTCTTGGTAGCCAATCACAGCTGCATCATTCAAATCTCAATCAAGTAAAGCATGCACTGGACCTATTTTTTTCTGCATACCCACATCTTCATTTTCCTTGCTAGAGGTGACATTCAAAATAAGGTTGTGCTTATTCACTAATTCCTGAATGAAGCAGCTTTCTATCTATAGCCTTGGTACTAGACAGTTCTGATCCCTGTTCATGTCTTACTCGCCTCCTCCATTTCGTGAAACCCTCCCCACATTTGATTACAAGTCCCTGTTGTGTTCCTAAGCTCATAATCAAGCAAAGTCACGCCTTGTGAGTCTCCCCAATGGAGATGTTCATTATACACACAGTCAGGTTCCATTTTACACGCAGGTTATGAGAAACACACTGCATTTTCTACAAGTAGATATCCTTATAACAAGCTAAGAATTTAGGAAACATTAGGTAGAACTGTGTCCATTAAAAACGTAGCCAGGTGCATACTTCACAGGACAGCATCATACTAAATATCCTCAATCCAATTTGGGTGGAGAAAGGGTTTATTTTATTGCTGAACATAACATTTACTAATTGCAGTCACCGTACTTCAAGTCTACCAATGGTATTTGTAAAACCCTTTATGTCTCATTTTGTTTACGCAAGCAAGGAGCGATTTTAGGTCTGGCCAGACAGCTGAGCTGTCTTCCAAAATGTATTGATACCAGTTCTGTTATTATTATCTTTATAATTATTCAGCAATTAATTATGCCATAAAAGCACATACGAATGAAAATGTATGTAAGGCATTAAAATCAAGAAAAAAATCATTTAAAAACGTGATCCATAAGTAGCAGCATAACTGGTAACATGTAAACATTGACCTTGATTAAAATAGTTTCTTAAAACACACAAGATACACACACTCTGCTAAAAGTCCAGGTCTAAATTGAGAAATAAACAGGACATTCATAATATATCAGCTTGATTACTAGAGAAAAAACATTAGCTGCATTGTAGTCCCCCAATGACTTCCATATATTCTTCCAGAGAGTAGACATCTTTAAACTCTAGGAAGGCAAAGGTCAGAGGGCCGCACCCTCCCAGTTCTTTAAAATATACATTGAGGGACTTTGGCTTCACCTAGAGAAGTATTGCTCGCTCAGAACATGCTATTGGCTGTTTGGTGTATCGTTCATCGTTCCAGGAAATGCTTCCATTGGAAAGGATCAGGAGATATTTTACATCTGAAAATTGCAATCATCTTGCTGTTTGTCACATTCAGTTCCTTATCTCCCACATTCATTCCTTAGTGAAAGCAGGGCCTGGTGTACAAAGAATTAATTTGCAAAAAGTGGTCGTAAATTGCTTACCAACCATTTGTGACTGCAGCCTTATTCTGCAAACCGACATATCTAAAAATTGGTCAGTTCACAATACACTGAATCCTAGAGGGTCAAAGAACGACCAGCCAATTAATGCAATCAATAATATTCACTAGGTATGTGGCAATTTGCGACCCCATGCGATTGGCCACCATCACAAGGATGCTGGCCTGCAAGGGTCAGCAGACCACTATGTCTTTGACTTCATTTAAATAAGGGAAACTTTTTTTTTAATTCAGCCTAATGTTCTTAAAGGAAATGGGACAGCATTTAACAAAAAGTTTAAAACAAAAAAGTTTCACTGAGAGTTGACTGTGGTCCTGGGGGTCACTGCCCACTTTCCTTGAATTTTTTCCAATATTCCCGAGGGGGAAGGTGTCCAAATCGGACCCTTCCCTTTCTCAAATCAGTTACCACACCAATTTGGGAATCGGTAACGAATCAATGCTTTGGGATCAGAATACAGTTGCAATCCATTGATATATCTTGGTTTGAATTGCAATTTGGAAGGGACTCCCACAGTATGTCCCTTACAAATAGCAATTCGTAATACATTTCTAAACCCATTTACAGAGTCGAATACACTTTTCTGAATCAGTAAATGTGTTTCATAAATACAAACATTCAGTTAATGGTTGAAAACTGTTTGACTTAGGGAATCAGAGGATTTAGGACCCTTAAAGGTTTAAACCACCAGGTCCTCAGTTTTGTTTTTGATTCCTTTTTACTGCATTTGCAAGCCAATGGGGCAGTTTTGGACCTGGCCCTCTCTGTAGGGTCACCCCCAAACATTTTGTCTTCACCACTCCTATTTTTGCTGAATTCGTTTTTGTTGGCCTTGGGATTCTGTGCATTTTAGCATTGCTAACCAGTGATAAAGTGCTTGTGCTCACTCCCTAAAACATGGTAACATTGACTTACACCTGATTGGCATATTTAATTTACTTGTAAGTCCCTATTAATGTGGTATACCATATAACCAGGGATTCTAAATTAAATTCTGCTAGTGGTCTGTAGCACGTATTGTGCCACCCACTTAAGTAGCATCTTAAAACCTGTCCCTGGCCTGCCATTGCAGCCTGTATGCAGTTTTAAACTGCCAATTCGATTTGGCAATATAACTCCCTTGCCAAGCCTTTAACTCCACTTTTATTGCATGTCACCCCTAAGGTAGCCCCTAGGTTGCCCATAGGGCAGGGTGCATTATACTTAAAAGGTTGGACATGTACTTTTAAGGTTTACGTGTCCTACTAGTTTACGTGTCCTACTAGTGAAAGCTCCTACATTCATTTTTCACTACTGTGAGGCCTACTTCTCCCAGAGAATAACATTGGGTTGCTTTACCACATTTATTAAGAGCCAACTTTTAATTGGGAACAGGTAACATTTTGTTTTTGGTGTTTGAGGTATTGTAATTAAAAATCCTCTTTATTGGTAAAGTCAGATTTTAGGTTACAATTTCAAAATTACCACTTTTAGAAAGTTGTCATTTTCCTACCCTAAGCTTTTGGTGCCTGCCACCTTTTCTTAGGTTGCATGACTGGGTGTAGTTGGCAGTTGGACTTTGTTTATTACTCCCAGAAAGCCAAATAATAGAAAGATTAGGTGTGCCTGGGTGGACCATCACTGGCAGTATGGGGGCGAAGCTGGGCACAGCCATACTTGCAACTGAATAGGCTGTGCTCTGCCTTCACACAAAGGGCTTGTCACCCCTGCATTGCTCATGCAGCCAACTTGGAACCAGGGCAGGGGAAGCAGAAAACTTAAAGCACTCCAAATGGAATCCTCTAGAAATGTCTCCTACTACAAAGGAGGTACCAAGATTAAAACAGGGCCCTTAGATCCACTCTTCAGTTCACTATCTGGACCTACGGAGGACTTTCAGAGTATTGCCTGCTAGTGTGGCCTGCTGTGTTGCTGTGCACTCCACAAGACCACATTACTGCACCTGGAAGGACTGCTTTGCTTCCTGGAGCCTGCCTTGTACCTTCAGAGGCCTACCCTGCTATCTGAACTATGGTCTCTACTGCTGAACCTAAGACTGCCAGAGTGACTCCTAGGGCTAGTTGGCTGGCCTCCTGATCAGAGCTTCAGGGACAGAAAAGGCTCCAACCATCTTGAACTCACACTTGGACCCAGCCTCAGTGAGCCCTAACCCCTCCAAGTGGTGTACCTCCTTCCCGGGCCCTTGGTGGTGGTGTTAAAGTACCCAGATAGCCAAAATCCCAAACTTGAACCTTAGAAAACGTTTGGCTAAAAACTGCTCTGAGAACTAAGAGGAGGGCCAGGACCAACCTGCTTGTATATCCGCCCAAAGTGTATTACCAGTCGGTCTGACTTCGAGGCAGCTCCCACTATGTTCTTCTATGCAGCAGCAAATATTGTTTCAGCGGTCCTTCACCAAAAGGTTTTCTGGCCTCATGGAGCTCTTGTCGACTACAGCCTCCAGCCTCGCCTGCTGGAGATTTTCGATTTCCCAAAAAGTGACCAAATCAAAATGAAGAAATCTTCACTGCGACTTCATCCACAGGCACCCTGACAATGACGCTCCCTCCTCGTATGCCGCCTGCAACCTTGCTCCGCTGAACTTTACCTTCCTTGAAAACTTTTCTTCAAATTTCTTCAAAGTCCAAATGCAAGCGCTGACTGGGCCTGTTAGACCTGGCATCTTTTAGCATGTTTTCCCTGTCTTTTTGCTTGCTAGCCACTTTTATGATGGTACACTGTACTTCGTTTTTACTGGTTTGTTGTCTCTGCGCACTTTCCCACTGCAAATCAGTGCTAAAGTGCAAGTGCTCCCTCTGTAAATGGTGTTATTGATTGGTATTTCCATGATTGGCAAATTTGATTTACTAGTAAGTCGCTAGTATTGGGCAGAGGTGTCTCAGGACCTGTAAATCAAATGCTACTAGTGGGCCTCCAGTACAGATTGTGCCACCCACACAAGTAGCCTTTCAAATGTGTCTCAGACCTGTCACTGCAGTGTCTGTGCGCATACTTTTAAACTGCCTAGTCGACCTGGCAAGTGCACCCACTTGAAAGGCCTCACCTTGCCTTTTATTACATATACGTCACCCCCGGGTAGGCTCAAGGCAGCCCCATGGGCAAGGTACAGTGTACTTAAAAGGTAGGACATGTAGTAGTGTGTTTGCATGTCCTGATAGTGAAATACTGTGCATTTCGTTTTTCACTATTGCAAATCGATCTCTTCCGTAGGTTAACATGTGGTCTGACTGGAAACACCTTTCCATTGCATATTCCCATTGGAAGATGATAGAAAGTTGGACTTTGGGATGTCTGAACTCACAGTTTAAAAATACACCTTTTAGTGCAGGTGGTTTTTTAATTGCATGTTTGAAAATGCCACTTACAAAGTGGGCATTTTTTTGCTTAACCATTCTGTGCCTGCATGTGGAATACACGTCTGTGTAGATGACAGCTGGGGCCTCCTGCATACACTTTAGACAGTCACACAAATGGAAGCTTAGGTGAGCTCTGCGTATCCTAATGACTCATCACCAGGCTGATGGATCTTCCTGAGCTAAGAGTAGTGTGAGAAGTTGTCACTGGCACCTGAATATGGCTGGACCTGTCCTGCACAAAGAAGTCTCCACCTCCTGGAGAGTGTCTGGGACAGAGCAGGGAAGAACTGGATCTTGTGAGCAAGGAGGACTTTTCTTTGACGTTTGCCAACTTCAAAGGCCAAAACTGGTATAAGTATTGGGGCCCTGACCCCAGAACTTTATAACTCTTTTGGACTAAGGTACCTGGCAAGAAGAAGAGCTGAAGAAGCTGTCAGGAGGGACTTTCACTTTGCTGTATGCTTTGCTGTGTTGGCCTGCTGCTTGCTGCTTCTATCTTGGGCAGTGAAAGGGCTGGACTGAACTTTCTGTAACTTACTTCCTGAGTTTCTCCAAAGGCTTGAAGTAGAGCTTGCCTCCTGTTGGAAGTCTCAAGAACATCAAAGACTTCAGGTTCATCTGCCAACAGCACTGGGAACTGTGTGTTTTCTGCTGCAAAGGAAGAAAAACAACTACGACGCCATCAACGATGCAGCTGCCAGCTCCGTGACCTGAAGGCACTGCCCGGAGCATCGCCCAGTTCACAATGCAACCCTGGTCTCACCATCGCCGCCGCCAGCCGACGCCGTCATTGAGCCGCTGCTTGCACCATGACCTGTGGGCACCATACGTCGCATTGCCTTGCTTTGCATTGCCACCTGGCCTCAACGACGATGACGCTCCATGCCGACATTGATGCCACTGAGTGTACCATGGCCTTTAGACACTGCTTGTGAGCCACACGAAGCATCATCCCGTTCCACACTGCATCCTTTGTCCACTGTTAGCACCATCGACTTCAACCTCGTCAACCAATGCTGCAGTTTTCACTGCAACCTGTGGGCACTGCATGAAGCATCGCCTAGCTTCGCATTGCAACCTTGGGTCTATCGACGACTGTGCATAAGCAACGACGACGCTGCTGCCTGAACCGTGACCTGTGGACACCGCAAGTCGCATCGCCTCGCTTCACGCCGCAGCCTTTGTCTCACTGATGACGCCAGACGCCATCACCGAATGCTGCCTGCACCTTGACCTGTGGGCACCGCACGTCGCATCGTCCCGCTTTGCATTGCAGCCCTGATGCCATTGACACCAGCGCTTCTTACTTAAACGTCGGGGACTTGGATCTGCAATGCGTGTGACTTCAAGGGCCCGACGACTCCTCCACGGACCTCCGGAACTGACCGCTGCTGAGTCCAACCACGTCGCCTCTTCGTAGCTCATGGCAAGGTCCCCAATGCCCTGCATTTCCAAGGTACTGTTTTTGAGTCTTCCTGACACTGTAGCTTGTCCGCCACCCGAACAGTTGGATTTGTTTGTTCATGAGGATGTGATAGCCCCTGGTGGAGCTATCAACTCCAAGGAACAGTTTTTTAAGTTGATTCTTGCAAAATTCGTATCTTGAGTACTGTTTGTTGGATTTTTTATCATTTTGGTCTTGTTTTACACAGATAAATATTGGCTATTTTCTAAAACTGGTGTGGTGTCCTTTTGTAGTGTTTTCACTGTATTACTGTGTGCTATGTGCAAACGCTTTACACATTGCCTCTGAGATAAGCCTGACT
The DNA here is from genome assembly GCA_963921515.1 of Calotriton arnoldi. Taxonomy (NCBI): domain Eukaryota; kingdom Metazoa; phylum Chordata; class Amphibia; order Caudata; family Salamandridae; genus Calotriton; species Calotriton arnoldi. The sequence continues at coordinate 547,601 of CAWUFW010008464.1, read as the reverse complement.
GCTTGTGTCGAGCTACTCAGGGGGTAAGCAGGGGTTATTTTAGAAGTGTAGCTCCCTTATCCTGACTAGGAAGAAGGACCCTACTTGGATAGGGTACTAACCTGCCGAGACCCACATTTCTAACAGGGCCCAATCCACTTTTTGTTTTCGACTCGGCAGAGTTAACACCCCACTCATCCAACAACCCAATTTCTCACAGGCAGACTTTAATATAAAAAAAAACAATTGCAGATGCAGCATATTTAAAAAGTATGTGTGACTGCCTTTTTTATGCATGTGTTTGAACATCAAAGTTAGATCTATTGGTTTTGCCAGTGCTAGTTATTTATGTTAAGTGAGATTCGATCAGTGCTGTAATGCTGTTAGTATAGTCTTGAAGAGGTTGCTGGTTATATGATCTTTACTTCAATCTTCATTGAATGTGCCATACACTTTTTGAAAAGCAATGAAACTAAACCAGTGAAATTACAGGGTCATAGGGAGGACGGATGGCACGTCCATGTGTGAAAGCATCTTTTAGGTGTGCGCCTTCTGATCTTTGAAACACTCCGGCGCGCTTCTACTGAACACTTAAAGGGGCAGATTTACAAGGCCCTTGCGCCACTTTTGCGTCACTTTTAACATGGGAAAAGTGACGCAAAAGTGGCACAAGGGCCTTGTAAATCTGCCCCAAAGAGACCTGGCAAGGCGCATAATTCTTAAGACAATAAATACCTGGATAAACATTTGGCAGTTTATTGAAGGGGACGGTCAGCGCAACGTGAGCTGCATAAACACATTTGCTAAATGAGAATATTTGAAAAAAATATTGACTGCAGCTGTTTTGAGGCAGAATGGAAGGACTCGCGGGGCGCCCCCCACTGGCGATCGCTCTATTATAAGCTTAACTTTTTACAGTAGTGGCTCAAATTCCTGATTTCCTTCACAACTTTTCGCCCAGCGTGCGACCGCGGCCACGTTTCAACACTTCCTCCAGCCTCGCGCCTGACGGAAAGCCACAGACAGCTGCGCTCGCGCTAGCCGGCCCCTTTCACGTACCCTGACGGCATTTGTTCTAGTAATATAGGTTAATTCTGCAAACAGCACTTTTGCAAATTGTTCTCGCAAACAGCTACATCATTTATGCAAAGACTTCTGTGAACTTTGAAAAATTAATGCTTTTAATTTTGCTTTGATGGCAACATCAGCCGAGCTCTGTAAATTGCACTTTAATGAGGTTTTGCTACAGGGGATAATCTTGCACTGACAGAGCAACATCTTGAAAACATCTGTAGAGCTATAATGTCTCGGTGACGATTAGACGCCACCACAAGACTCCAAACGGAGACCGTAGGAAAAAAAATGTAAAGTTTGGAATGAGGATGCGACCTGCTCTTGCTCAAGATTGTTCGCAAGCACGTGCCTGAAATCTATCATTTCTTCTGACTAATTAACATTCAGCTCTATTTAATTAAGAAAGGCTATTACTGTCTCCACGGCTGTGCATCTGTATATAATGAAGCAAACAGCAGTAGGTATAAGATACCGCGGAGGGGTATGCCCAAGTAACCCAGCTCAAAGGTACGCAGGAATGTCTATTATTGTTGAGTAACTAAAAGCGGAGACGCTCTTTAATGTTGTCATAAATAAAAAGAAGGTTGTCACAGATGCTTTCACATATGGTTTCCTATTCGTCTCCAATGGGGACTGGAATCTGGGTTCGGTGCCAGAACTGAATGATGTACGTAGGCATCTTTGAGAGGAAAGCGGCAAAGGAACACCTTTTAAGCAACTTCTATAAATAGCATGTAAACCAGAGGCTAGAATGCCTTGTCCCATTTACAAACCAGAGCATTGCTTGTTAATATGAAATAATTAGTTATTTTACGCCGCACCACAATGTCGAATGTATAAAAATATTGGCCTGTGCCTCTGTCATTGTCAGAGCCTTTGATAAAAAATATGCAGGTGTTTGCAATTAAACACGAATTTTTAGGCCTGGACTTAGCCAAGATCTTTTGATTTGCCAAAATGATGTGTAATATTATTAATTGGCCTTCATATTTTTCTCCTACCCACAACAGCATTCATCACAGGCCAGGGGGTAAGCCCACTTTAAACATTGGCTAACTTCACTGTGAATGACTGGATTTTTCCCTTTCACAAGGAGCACTTTCACATGCAAAGTAAGTCCCTTTAGTGCCACGGACTACGCTGGCAATGTGCATTTTTTGAGACCAAAATATATTTAAGCTTGTAGCTACTGGTTTTTTTTTATTGGCAGGGTCTGGCAGCTTCAACAACTCTAAAGATTTACAAAGACCTTTCCAAGACAAAACAAGCATGGGCAAAGTCAAAAGGCTGACATCCAACACAGACCTATAGGCTTTGCTAATGCTCATTTAGAATGTAATTAGTTCACAATTGTATTTCTTTAATGTATATTTCATAGTAGACTTCAGATAGGGTATGTGTGCTTTGGAGCATTTTATTTGTTTTCAGTGTACACAAGAACTTTCCATTGACCAAAAATGAAATCAACCAATATGGTCTACACACAGAATCTAAAAGATGTTCATCTTTGAAACTGAACATTGTCTCAGAAATACATATACATTCCATGTAGCCTTGCCTGCAGTTATTGCTTGATACAGGCCAGTAGACAGTGGTTAATTTGTAAAAAAAAACATGTCTTTCATCAGGAGGCAGCTTGCACCAGCCCATTTCTCCTGTTAGCACTGCCTAAAACAGAACCAACTACTAACCATAAAAGTGGGAAGAGGATGTAGCGTAATGGCCAGAGTTGCAGACATTTGGAGCTGGGGAACCAGGTTCGAGTCTTTGGTCAGCTCAACATCCTGTGATTCTGGGCAAATCACTTAAACTCCCTGTAAGTTAATGTGTCCTTAACTGGTGCTCATGAAAAGATGAGGTGTTAATGATTAAGTGCCGGTGCTGAACACCGGAAACCACTGGCTCAAATTAAGCACTGCCAGTAGAAGACACATGGCCGGTCTAACGTTTGGTGGACTAGTAAAAAACACCCTGCAAAGTAGGAGAAAACGATACAGCAATGCACATGCAAAAGGCATACAGCACATAAATTCAAGCTGCTTGTCCATGACCTGCCCAACAGGATGGAATATATCAATACATTAGGAGATTGTAGACTCCAATCATGCCTTTGGGAAATCATTATACATTATGATCAAGCTTTTGGAGTAGCTTGAGATAACTCTGTCACAAATGGTCGTCTTCTGTGCCCATGACAGCAATGTACATTCTACTGTGCAATCAACCACTCTGTCTCATTCCTTTCAGCAATGCCTTCCCATTTGAAGGGCAATTATTATCGATTGGTGCCATTACTAGAACACCCACCAATAAAAAGGGGTGCACCCATTGATTCCCAGGGTATTGAGTATTGTGAAGAACAATGGTCTCTTTTGAAGCATTAAAATAATTCTTTATGATTAAGGGAGTGTTAGTTAATGACGACCCAATAAACTTTGTTTAAAGGAAAGATTGCTTTCTACCAAAGGCCAAAAAGCGCACATCTAATTCCATTAACTGGAAAAATGCAATCAATGCATATTTACAATAAACATGAAAAGTCTTTTAGAATTACGAGCTATGGCATTATCAAAAATCTATAAGTCACTTTTTCAAAGAGGTACTCCAAGTGAAACAATGCAAGCGAAATGTGAGAGTAGTGAAAAAAGGTGTACAGCAATAGGCGGGTATAAAACAGGTTTTAAGGCTATAGAATTAAACATTTATTAGAGCAAAGGCATCACCACTTGTTTTGGTTCCATGTTTGGAACAGATTTATATCAGAGCAATAATGGCAGTTTCATAAAATCTAAAATGTGTAATTAAATGAAAAGAGCCAAAACAATTGGCAATTGCTTAGTTAGTGGACCTGGATTTGGACAACCTGCTCTCCTAAGTATGGATGTTATACAATAGTCAGATTTCTAAACATATATAGAACAAAATATACAGGTGAAAGAGACTGAGCTAATGTATATTAAAATGTGGGTGTAGCAAACATATTTATCACTAAACGTACCCAGAAAACACTTGTAGCCCGGTTGCACTTAGTTCTTCAAAAAAACATGTAAAGTACAAATGTTTAAAATTGAAAGAAATTTAGTGAGGCTTTAAAAAGTGGGGGTATTCGGTAACACACCTGTCTTTAGTTGGGAACAAACTATTCATGTTTATATATCGAGACACATGGGCTCTATGTAAATTATTATGAGAAAGGTTAGGAAAGTTATAAGGGGGCCCCAAAATCATAGTAGAACAAAGTAGAATAACATGTTTTAATTTTTAGGATTCAAAATTTTGCTTCCTCTAGAAATAATCTGAATTTCATATCAGATGTATGAGAGTTCCATCTGCTGCGGAGCTTTAGTTGTGTTGTGTCCATGTATTTGATTTCCTGTTTTGAAAAAAAATGCAATATATAAAAGCACCACCTTTCCTTCTATTATCTCCTAGTATTATGAAAGAAGAACAATTGCAAACCAGTTTTATATATTTTGCCAGGGTATATGGGGCAGATATGAGTGCACAAAGGGAAGCCTCATTATAAAACTGATAAGCAGGTACAAAAGGGCAAGAAATGCAGAATTGTTCGAGGAAGACAGGGCATGCCTAAACAAGTATAACGTCCGTGAAAAAAATTAGACATGTACTATATAACCAAATTAAGCACGATGCTCAAAAGGTCGCATTTTGGGATAAAAACTCAATGTATAGATGAATATGCTGAAGTTTGCATTACTGAACTGGTATGATTGGTGAACAGACTGAGGAAAGAATAAGACACACGTACACATTAAACTTTTGTGATGGAAGTGTTCAATAAATACTGTGATTGAAAGATCATGTCTCTCTGGCAGACGTACTTCTTTTAGCCAAAAAGATAAGAACCTACCAATGACATGCATGGAAGTCATCAAAAAGAATGTAAAGTGAAGTAGTAATATACCAGTTAACAGTAAGAAGACTGAGACTTCCATGCCAAGGAGCATAACGTGTTTAAGGTAAAAGGACCATGTTTTAGATCTGGAGTGATGGGACTTTGAGTTCAAGTAGAGATTGCTGTGTAATCCAAACATATGCAACAACTGTGGGAAAAGAAGACATTTTGACAGATGTTGTAGGAGAGGGAAATGGAACAAGGAATAAAAGAAGTAGCATATGAGTAAAAAGGAGACATTTTTACAAATAGAAGGCAATGGCGCAGAGAATGGAAGTCCCAAATATGTTCATTCTAGCTAGAGTAGCTGTAGAAATTTAATCATCTCATGCTCCAGGTTGTCTATTGTGTTGTGGGCACTTTTTGCCTTCAGACTTAAAAAAAAAAAAGATATTAGACCACAAGAATATGGTGGAGAACTGATAAAGATATTCAAGCTTTGCTGAGCAGGCCCAGTGTTTACTACACTTTCTAAGCAAGATGTTTTATTTTTCAAAGGAACATTATTCAAAAACAAAAAAGAAATGTCGCTGGGGAGTTTTCTCCTGGCATGTGGGTGATCATTTCTTTAGTTTCCTACAAGGGACCACTAGTCTTTCTCTGGTGGTCCTGAACAGAGAACATGTATGGTGAAACAACCATCCTCAATAGAGTGGACGTTCTGACATACAGTGACTGATGGCCTAGTGACGGATGGGCGGTACACTGCTGGATCCAGTTTTCTGTCCCTCCTGTTGTTTTACCAAATGACTCCATAATCCAAGTAGTGTCCGTTTGGATCGTTGTTACAGAAGGAGTTTCGCTTATGAGTGACCATTTATTGAAGATTGAAGCCCGAAACCTGGCTATGTAGATCAGACTGTTTCTTACATTTCTGGCTCAATCCAAACTTGAGTAAACCAGCCCAGAACACACAGAAGACCATGATTGAGGAGTCCTCACTGGAATACTGGTATTATGAGGAATCGAAGCAGGATCTATAGGTGCAATAATTTTATGCTGTGTCTCTCCTTACAATGATAGCACCTGAAATGCATGTTTTTGTGATTGAATCCACATGAGATAGGGTTTGTATGTTGTTAATTTTAATGGCGCTGACACCATGATTATAAAACTGCATAGAGATAAAAATCACATGATTTATTGCACTGTGCACTTAAGTAGGTAGTGCTATCTGTTTAAACCACTAAAACACGTCAACAATTGATAAGAAACCATAACCACCTTCACATTATACAAGCTGGACAACAACTATGAATCCACAATTGTGGAACAATATTACAGTCGGAAGGGTTAGAAACGGTCATAAATAATATTGCAGTTCTCTGAAGATTGAAAAAAAGATTAAGGGCCACATGTATCAACATTTGTAATAGCGATTACCTAATTGCGATTTTCTGCGAATCGCAATTAGGTAATTGCTATTACAAATGTATGAAACTCCAAGAGTTTCATATAGCGATTCGTAGGGGGTCGCAAATTGACCTATCTCATTAATATTAATGAGGTAGATCGCAATTTGCAACACCCTAGGAATCGCTATAATAACGGGGATGGTGGCCTGCTGGGGTTAGCAGACCACCATGTCCGTGATTGCTTTTAAATAAAGCAATCTTTTTTTTTTTTAAATGCAACCTGTTTTCCTTAGAGGAAAACGGGTTGCGTTTAGAGAAAAAAAAGAAAAGTTTTCTTTTCATTTTTTAAGAGTAGGCAGTGGTCCGTGGGACCACTGCCTGTTCTTAAAAAAGTCTTTACATACATTCACAAAGTGGGAGGGGTCCCTTGGGGACTGCTTCCAATTCGCGAAGGTGGTAACATGCCAATGTTTTGCAACCACATTTTGGTCACAAAACATTCCTACATACTGATGTGAATGGGTATAAGAAAGGGGCGCCCTAAACACGCCCTTTCCTATTACCGAATCGAATCACAAATTAGGGCTTGGTACATTGGGAAAGCCATTTTCTGGTCGCAAATGCCCGATTCTGTGAATCGGGCCATTTGCGGGCTTAAAAAAGGAACATACATGTCGCCCATTTTGTGCTTTTGGATGATTTTTGATGTATGTTAATGTTTAAGATTATTATCATTATGAATGAAACAATATGATATAATTTTGTTATAAAAGTAGATTGTTGTTTTAAATTGTATGCACAGCATTAGAAATTAATTTTGTGATATGTGCTTTCATTCTTTATCTAAGTGCAACATTGGGAGTCTTACTATATACCTGGGCTAGCAGAGGCTACACCATAAGAAACATGGTGCTTTCTGAGTTTTAGGGAGATCATGGGAAACAAAATTTGGCAGGTTGTGTACCAAACGCTTTTTGACAGGTGACCCGTATTGATCAAAAGTATATTATGCACTTAATTGTAAAAGGCAGAAATTTGGGATTGATATACAAATCAGCGTTATTGTTCTTTCCATAAGTGTATATCATATCTGAAAATTGAGAATGGATAACAAGTGTACTGAATCCGATACGCTGGCTCCAGGGTGGAGAACATTTAAACAAATGAATGGCTTATAAACCTTTTGGACAGGTGGCATCAAGTACCTAAGTACACATGTCCTTGGCCAAGTAACAGCAACACAATTGGAAAGATTTACAGAATCTGGCTTTAATGGCTTCCCCCTGCCTTCATGCTAGGCTGTAGATTGGAAAGAGATAACAGGAGAACAAATCCCCTGATTGAGAAGACAGCTAATCAGCTCTTATGAGAAGGCGTGGTGCTACAGTACTTAAAAAATGTGATAGACTGCAATTTATAAAAAAAGGGCTTCTTCGTAAATTATCCTGCTAATTTCGAGTTAATTCTGTATATGGCTATTTCAAAATGCTAGATGGGAATGGTCCAAGAGCAATTGAAAAATATTTAAGGGAGGCCTCCCCTTAATTACACTTTTGAATTGGGCTTTTAGACAGAAAATTTCAGGGAATACATTTTGGTCAAGGTACAAGAGAATGTGCTGTGGGCACCGGACAGGCACCTATCCCTATATTTCTTATATTTTTTGGGCATATTGGCTGCATTCCATAAAGCAAAGCTTTCTAGAAAGTCTGGACCCTTGGCTGGATATGAGTGGCTCTGTGAAGACCTTGTTGCCACATTTTTTTGGGAAGGCTTCGTTCAGACATTGAGAATGAGGGGTTTTCAATCCCAGGTTGTGTAATTGAGTTGTTAGGTGCCCAGACGTCGACATTCATCTACTCCTTAATGTATACACATTGGCACTGCTTAAGGCATTTGATTTAGATGACCACTAGTACACAAGTGACCCAGATGGTGAATTGTCATATGCAGCCACGGCAGACAGTGAATGCAAGCATGTCTGTTGCAGATCTATTGAGAGAGGTCTAAATAGAACTCAATGAATAGAAAACTGAATCACTTTATTGGGGGTGGAAGTACTCAGCATTCTACCTGTAACCAGACCAAAAGTAAAGAACTTGGCTATACATTTTCATCAGTTTTTGTCAATTACACCTTACATAACAGTTGTGCTGAAAAGCTGCAATTTCAATATGGATTGGACAGAACTGAAATCCTCACTCTAGACATCCCCAGCAGGACTAAACTAATTTGAGCCATCATTCGGTCGTTCAACAAATTTTATTTATGTGCTGCACAGCTCTTCAGACTAAAAATGATACAAAATAATTTGGTGCAGGCCAATTACAAGCTAAGAGAAAATGCACTTGTTACTCCAGATCGTAAACACCTTCAATGGCTTCATGGAAAGAAGAATGTGAAGTTCACAATTCTCTGTCATGCTCATAGGCAAGTGTGAGAGAAAGGTCTATAGTCCCTGAAAAATATTTTTGAAGATATCCACTGTCAAAAAAGTGCCTCTTTTAGTGTGGTCACCTCCAGTTTTTGTGGACTGATGCTGCTGGCTTTTCACTCCTTGCACCGGGATACCCGTAACCAGGCTCCAATGCTCTGACCCCTAAAACATGTTGAAATTTGGCTAATTTCGAATTGGCATACTTAACTTTCCTAGTGAGCCATAGCATATGGTGGCCAAAATTCACCCATGGCATAGAAAGATAAATGTCACCTATAGAATACAGTATTACTGCACCATCCACAAATGTGACCAGCAAACATGTCTCCAGGCCTACCACTGGCTGTTGTAGTTTAAAACCTGCTGCCCAACCTGTCAAAATAACCCTTTTTGATAGTAGAAAACCTTCCTTTTAAATATTGATTTTTCACATCTATGTGGGCCATGTAGCCCATGAGGCAGGGAGGATGGCATTTAAAAGTACGACATGTAGAAATTTACATTTAACAATTCCTTACAGTGTCTAGCACCCAAAAACTATTTTCACTGTAGCAAGGTTTGCTGGCTCATAGGGAAATACTGGAAAGAGATATTAAATATTAATTCTGCTTTCTCCAGTAAGGGACCATCCAGAAAAATGCTCAAACAAGTATTTTTAATATTTCTTAATTACCCAACTGAGGGGCCGATTCCGATCTCGGCCGGTAGTGCTCCGAATCGGATTCGGATTTACCGGATCCGATTCGGAGCCCTGTTTCCTGACCGAATCGTACGCGGGTCCGGCCGAGCGAGTATGATGGAAGCTCCCGCGAAATCGCCGACCGACTCGTAGTCGGCTTCAACACGCTCCGACCGACTCGCATGGACACGACTCGCACCGCGCTATGGAGACGTTTCCCGGCCGGGTAAGTACGATGCGCGCCGCGAGCAGTCCGACCGACTCGCGCCGTCCGGCTCGAAAAAGCTGTCGGAGCTGGACTTTGGGGGTCCGCGTCGGACCCCCTGCTGCGCGTAGGCACGCGAGTCGCACACAGGGGGGACCCATGGGTCCCCCTACCTGTGAATGTACGCCGCGATGCACATGGACGCGTACCCGCTGTAGGGCGCCCTTGTCCGCCTCGCACCCATTGAGTCAATGGGAGCCCGCGTACGCGTTGTGCGACCGGCTCCCATTGACTTCAATGGGAGTCCGACCGAATCGAGTCCGATAGCATGCAAATGCATCGTACTCGTCGGTCAGACTGCTAGGAGTCCGATTCGGTCGGAATTCTCTCCGGGTCCGGCTCGGTCGGAGAGATTTCCGGCCGGAATCGGCCCCTCAGTCGTGAGTGCGAATTTTAATTAATATTAAGAAGTACATTTTAGAATGTTACCTTTTCCGTGTCTGAAGCTACTGAAAGCTAATTTGCATTAGCTCTCCCACTCTAGCCCAGCCTTTGAATAGCCACTGATGAGGTGCCAAAGCTGCTCCAAGAGCAGAGACAAAGGCTTGGGTGTGTGGAGGTGTTTTTGTTCCTCTGGCAGGAAGGAAGGGTGGGCCCAGGAATTTAATTTACTTCAAGGGTTCCTTCCATGTCTCGAGCAAAGGATAGGTGAGACCTGGAAAAGCCCCAGCTTTAGCCTCCTAGTCAGGCAGGCATCACACCCAGTGAGAGGAAAACTGACACCAGAACCGGTTGGGAGTGACTTAATTACCCTGACCTCATCTCTGTTTCAGCACACTGACTCCAGCACAATGGGAGAATGGTTTCTCCATCCTGGATTTTAAGAGTGAGGTGCACCCTGGAATTGTTTGCAGTGGGGCAAATAGGAACTGCTGCAAATGTGGGTAGAGTTACTCCTAGGAATATTTACCCTAAAATTTAAAGAAGGCCCAGGTGTCATCCCAATCCTCTTGTTTTTTTGCAATAGCAAGTCCAGTTCAGCCTACCCTCAGTAAGAAGGTATCCAGCCTTGTGGAACCTTTTGTTGGAAACAGCTGCAGCCGTGCGCTGCTGGAGAATTCTGAGTTCCAGAAAAAGGAGACTAAGTCTGAAGGTAACAATTTTGACTAGGCGAAAGCGGCAATAGTATCTGTCTGGTCAGAGGACTTTCCAGGGCATGGAATTTGAATTTTCCCAATAAGAGCTTTTCCTGCCAAAACAAACATCTTCAGCGGAACCTCAGCTGACTTTGTGCAGGGGCTGCTCCTCCCTTAGGGCGGAGGAGCATCGCCCCACTGCTTTCTCGCAGTGCGAGAAAGCAGAAACATAAAATGGTATTTAAATACCATTTTATGTTTCTGCTTCTCGCACTGCGAGAAAGCAGAAGGGTATGCCTGGTTGGGGGCGGGCGGGTGGGCGGGTCGTGGAGGTGTGGCTAGCCCAATGCTGTGGGCCCTGACTGTTTGGTCGGCCCTCTGGGGCCGACCAAACCAGTCATGCGCACTCTCCATTTTCTTTATGTAGGCTGCATGAAGCCTACATAGAAAAAATGGCCTCTCTACAGGCGCCCGGCTGGGCGCCCTCCGCACCAATCACAATGCTGCAATTGTAGTGCTGTGATTGGCTAAGGGGAGGGGAGGGAAGCTGCCCGTGGACCGGCCAGGAGCTGAGGCGTCGTGGGACCCGGTAAGTTTTTAAAAATTTTAATTAAACACCCCCCGCACCCCTCACACGAACCCTCGTGACCCCTCTCCCCCCCCACGTCATGCCGGCCGCCACTGGACACTTCCCCAGCCCTGCTGGACTGTCATAACCTGGACGTCTCTATTGGCTACCGTAAATTCAACTTTGTTCTGTAAACTAATTTCCCAACTGCTAATTCTCTTTTGCTACCTTCGAGATTGTCGGTATAGTGGCCGAAATACAACTGCACTCCTTTCTCTGAAAGGGCGCAGGTAGGGAGTGCTTGAGGGCGGCTTGTGGGTTTGGCAATTTCCGTAACTTATGAACTCTTGCGCAGGCAATACTCAAAAAGCAAACCAAAACAGCGACTTTCCTCTCTCTCTCGGAAAAAACCAGATCAAAAAGTCCTGACTGATTTCCGTGCCGCCTCCAGGGCTCTGCGCGCGGCAAAGGACATGTTGTGTCTTGCCAGGGCCGGACCGCGTGCGCTGCTGTGTGGTGCGGCTTGGCTAGCTACCGAGATAGCTCATATTCTCCAAACGGTGTGTGGCCCAAACCCCAGCAGTATTGCATGTTTCTAGGGGCTCCTGGGAGATGATAAATAGTATAGACATATAAACATCTGTTATTCAGCGCCGAGATATCCTTCTGGGTGAACGTGCGCTTTACAAATACAGGTTAAGTTATGATAGAACCTTGGCCGTTCACAAGTAGCGGTCTTTCTGGACTTGTGAACAGAGCAGAATAGCAGATTCTTTTTCGGGTCGTCTCCACTGCCCAGCGGGTGTGCTTTTAGGCCCTGGTGACCAGTGGTGGAAGCTGTTTTGTTTTCTGATATTATTTTGGCACCTTTCTGAAAGTTGATGTAGATGTTCTATTTTGTTAGCCAAGATTTGCAAAGTGCTGTATGGGTATTAGTAGAGCTTCTCTGTGTTGCTTTGTTTGTGTACCTTCATGCTGTGTGCATAATTACCTTCCTACAAATCAGCATTGCTGTACAATGCTAGCAGTTGCACCTGATAAATGCTTCACCATATAAATAACTTAAAAAGAACAATTCATTGCAGCATGAGGATTCGGTTTATTGAAACCTGCAGTTAGGATGTCGGGATGAGGGGAATGGCCTATACATACGTTTTTTAAGCCCTGCTCGAGACGGGAAACAGCCTTTACACCGCAACCGTTACAACGCATGCGTTTACCCCGCATGCCGTTGCAACGGAAAAGGTGTGTAGCAGTGGGTAGAAGGTGTTGGATTTAACTCCAACACCTTCCCTACTGTTGCACACACTGGAGTTGGAATACAAAATGAATCTATTCCAACTTCCAGCGCTCCCCCGACAGCAAGTCGGGGTAAAGTTTGGCGTTGCAACGGCATGCGGGGTAATGGCATGCGTTGTAATGTCACATAACCGCTCGAGAAACACCTGTGGGAATGTTCCCTTCGACCAGGCGCTGAATGATTCATTGTGTTGTAATGAAAATATAGCCGCAGTTGCATTTTGGCAAAATGTGAGAGAAATGTTTTGCCACATGAATGAATACCTGTAGTAACTAAAAAACATCAACAGTTCGCATTATTGGAACCTACAATTGTAAAGCAAGAGATGAAATGTGTAATATGCATTTACGCAGTCCAAGACAGAAAAGGAGGCAAGAAACCGAGGAAGGGCAGTTTCAGCGCAGACTGATAAGAAACTGAATCAACTCCTGTATCTTTCGTTCAGTAAAATGTAAAACTACAAAGTCAACAATGCAGTGGGAGACAAAAAACAGAGGAAGGACTAGTAAAGCTGGGGTGCCCACCTGAGCCTCGTTCATGCTGGTCTGTTGGACTGTGATTGAATTCAAGCACTTGTTCCCTATGAACGGGTGATGACACATGTGAGGAGCTCTTTGCCTGACTAACAAGGGTAAGAGCCATACCTTGAGAAGATATTGTGCTCAGGTTTATGAGAATGAAGGCATTTGTCATCGGCTTTCTGCATAACATTTAAAAGAAAAGTTTTATAGAGTGCAAAGTCGACCCAAAGGTACTGAAGCGCTTTACTTGAGCACCAGTTGCAAGTTACATTACACAAGGACATTTTTTGGTAGGCACAGGGAGATTAAGCGATTTGCCCAGAATCACAAATGTTCTGCCCTACCACTTTTTCAAAGCACCAGCCGCCACTGACTTTGTGAAGACTTTGTGAACATTTCTTTGGATACTGTATGAAGCCTTGCCCTTCTGAAGAATTTAGACTTACATTTCAGAGGCTAATTACCAAGGTAAAGCCTCCTACTTGTTTGAATCTGGTTGGTGTATTCATCGCTTTTCATCTGAAATCATGCTTAGGTCCCAGTCTACTAATATCATAGGAAATCATTGGTGCTTTGCTCTTTTTAGTGCTATTTTCAATTAATTATTCTAAAATCCATATCTCTGGTTCTAATTGTTGAATTTATGACCTTTTGTTTTTATACATTGGAGTGGGGTTTTTATTGTTCTGCCTTGTTGAGTTTTTAACTGTTTTGGTATTTCTAAAGGCTTTATACACTTTCTTTAAGTTAACCTTATCTGCTCTGTGCTATAGCTACTAGGGGATTAACCTCAGGTTTAAATTACTGAAATCTTTAACTGGACCTAACAAGACTATATTACTTGTAGGGGATCTCAAACCATCGCAAGCATCCACCAAAGAGGCAATTAAGTTGAGGGATAATGATTGCAAGATTTAAGTGCGATGAGCTCAGACTTTGGAATTCCACTGCACTCCTGCGTCTAGGACAGTTGGTGATTAATGTGCCAGGCAGAGCAGGTGTTTGCCCTAGGATCTGTATCATGTGTTTTGGAGGGGACGTCAGGTCTTTGGTATACAGAATTATTTTTTTAATAAAACACTTGAGATAACATAAACTAACTCAGCACTGCTGCGTGCCCCTCACCCACAGGTCTGAATCAGAAACAAAATCAACACCAGATAATTTTAACAACAAATGTTTTTGGGGTAAATCCCTACGCAATATAGTCCTTGAGACATGGAATAATGTTGCATGATGCGGCAATCATTTGGGAAAAGATCACGAACATTTGTGTACTTTTTTAGGTTTTATGGGCCTTTGGAGCACATCATTAATATTATACATGCCGTTATAAACTGAAAATGTCTATGTCATTTGTGTACACTGCTATATAGATAGCAAAACATCAGGACAAACTAAAAACAAATATTTAAGAGGTAGCGTCGCTTGGTGGTTTCACAAAAACGTGTACAGTGCCATTTAGCAAAATGTTTGAGGCTTTACTTGCGCCCTGTAGTGGTTAGTGAAAGATGCCCCGCATTTCATGACTATTCTACAGAAGAAATATGCATGAACTGAATGCTGCCTGCCAATCCAGTCTCACAGTTTGCACATCACATCATACCACAGGATTCTCTCAGCTTGCTTATTTCTCATTTATTTATTTCCCTTGCCCTGCTGAGGAAAGGCTATTTTAAAGTTGTTTTTATTAGATTTTTGAAAATATACAGCGCACATAAATCTATTGATTGCACTGACAAATATTTTCATTATACATAAATACTTTGTAGCCTATCACGTGAGACAGGGTGATAAAATAATAAAGACAACATTGGCCTGATAATTTCCTCACAACTGCAATGCATAATAGAGTACACTTGTTTCTGTTAGATGAGTGGACAGAACATCAGGGGTATTCAGGTAAATGTTTAGATGCTGAAATCTTCTATGGACCAATGAATTCTAAAAAGTCATTCCATATATTGATTCTCACTTCCTTCTGAGGAGAATGAAACCTATTTCATATGAAATCAAGCAATCATTAATGAAGCGGTGTGATCTGTGGCTGTAGCAACAATAACACACAATCTTGCAAGGAAAAAAGCAGGCATTACCATACCCATCTAACACTTTAGCTGTTTTTTAACAGAAAAAAGCTAACGACACTGATATTATAGTATTTGATGAAAAAGGCTGATAACATTTTGAAAACTTTAAGTCAGGATGTCAGAACCTTCAGGCAGCCACGTATCATGTGCAGGGAGAAAGAAAATAATCGTGAGTGACCACCTGAGGGCAGTTAACCGATTTCAAGAGATCAGTGAGGTGACTTCTCAAGAGATGCACTGTATATGTTCTATGTAGAACCGTATGCTGAATCAATCGCTTCCTAGCTTTGATGAATAATACTGCGAGTCAAAATTGCATAATTGTCTCGCAAAATTCCAGAAACATTATTGGAAACTGAACTTTGAGGAAGAAAAATGATTCACCGGTATCTCAAATTACTTTTTTAGGGGAAGACATACTTTGACTACTAGGTAATGTGAGATATCGTATGAAGACTGGTACAGGCAAGCATGTGTTTCTGGAAAACTTTTTCTGGACAATCCAGTCTCCCATGGGTACAAATTGCTAAAAATCACATAATCGAAATTTCCATTTCTTGCATTTATGGATTTGCCCGCCTTTTAAAACAAGGTCTGCTGGAGCGCAGCCTGGGTATGAGGCTCTGGGTTAGCTGCACATGAACACTTGCTGACATATGTGTGCACATGTGTATGATCTGATCGATTGAAATTACTGTCCTGCTCAGCCTTATATCTGTGCATAGGTGACCTGTTAAAGAAGAGACTCTTCGAGATTGCGCGCGCATCGCGACCTAAGATGGCCGCCCGACGCTAGAGCTCCGCTTCGCGCCGGACCTTTACCGCGAATTTAAAGCGGTTCTACACCTCGTTTCAGAGAAAGGATGACAGAATTTTAAATCGGAGGATGGGCGCTTTCAGACCATATGCTTTTTTCATGGAGGCTGAAAAATTTCTGGACTGATTTTATACAGGTGACTCTTTCCTATTGGAGATGACCACCATTTTGTATGGCCTTTTCTCTCGTCTTTCTTCCTCACACATTAATATGTATTGACTTTATTGGCAGTTTCTTCTTTTTATCTGGATGATTACTACGCAGTATAGTTATTTTCTTTCCCTGAAGCTTGCTTTTGAGGGGGAACTCTTTTGAGATACTGTGAATTTTCTTCTACGCATCACCCTGGTTTCTCCTCATTATTTTTACCACGCTTCATGGGTAGAAGTAGGCGCCTACTCCATCCTAACAAAGCAGTAGAGGTGCGTATTTCTACTCCTGTCACCAGGGGTGCAAGCGTTCCAACCTTCAACAAATTCTCCTGTTTATCGGATCTTTCGTCACGGGAGAACTGTTCCTCCCTCACAGAAAATACTATCACAATGGCATCCAAATTATTATTACCCTCAACTACCAATAAGAGACCCAAGCAGGATTCTCCATCTCCACCCAAGTCTTCCTCTCCGGTCTCTTTAGACATGGTATGGGAGGAGTTGCGCTCCCTTCGCCCATTTATTGAAGAAACAAATTCCAGGCTGCAATCGTTGGATGACAAGTGGTCTTCTATGGAGTCCTGTATCACTGTGGTGGAACAACACCTTGATGACGTGCAGGCCTCAACTTCAAAGGTTTCCTTGTTGGAGAAGGAAGTTTCACAACTAAAGAAGGTTACCGAAGATTTGGAGAACAGAAATAGACGCAATAACCTACGCGTTTATGGCCTTCCTGAAGGCCTTGAGGGTGACGATCCTGTCACATACTTTGCATCTTTTCTACCACAGTTTTTAGATCTCCCACCTACGACTAAATTGAACATTCAGCGTGCTCATAGACTGGGCCCTCGTCTCTCATCGACATCTGCTCCTTCAAATCCTCGTGGGGTTATAATACTGTTTTTGCAGTTCACTGACCTTCTGTTGGTACTTAATGCTGCCAAAGCCAAAAGAACCTCTCATGGCTAGGTACCAAAGTATTTATCTCCCAGGATGTCTCTACATTGACTGCCAAACGCCGTAAGGAATTTTTGGATCTTCGTCCTGCTCTTCGCTCCTTGGGTGCACGATATGGCCTATTCCACCCTTGCTTATTTAAGGTTACCTATCTCAATAAGACTTCTACCTTTGAAGACCCTGCTGACCTTCGCAGATTTATCCAGTCATGTTCTGCTACGTCGATGGAAACTGCTCCTTGCTCCTCTGGAACTTGAGTTTTGTTTTCCCTTTATAATCCTAATATATTGCAGTTATTGCTCTAACCTCCTTTCTTTTACAGGTCACCGTAATCTCTTCAGACTATATATATCTTTCTCTGCTTCATGTTTCATTCTATGCTTCCCTTCTTCCCTCTCCTCTCTTTTCATCTTTTCTATTTATGTATCAGTCTCTCATTCTTCCACCGCGCCTTTCTTCCTTGTTGTATATCATTACTCTTCTTCCCTTCTTATTCTATACCTGATTATGTAACTCTATCACATCATTGTATGGAATTGTTTGTTCTCTTATTTCTCATATATTTCTTTGTCTCCATTTGCAGATATAATTTACTTTGTTAGATGTTATTCTTCCTCTACATGCCCGCTCCCGTTTGTATTTTCTCACATTGATGTCCTGGTGTGTTGTGTTGCTCCCCGTTGGGTGTGCTGTCTCCAATGTCCCTTGCCGCCTTTCGTTTTCTTCTTACCCCTTAAGGTACGTATTACAGTCGTCATTTTATTTTGACATGTACTGTCTTTTCTTCTTTACCTCCCTCTTTCCCCCCTTCTTACTTCTCCTTTTTATTTCTACTCTTTGCACTGCTCTTTTCTATTTACCCATTGGGATTTCTTTTTTCCTGTTCATCTTCTCTTTTGTCCTTTACTCCAGTGGTTTATCGTTGCATATTTGTATTCTTTATATACTTCAAATGTTGTTACATTCAGAGTTATTTCTTGGAATGTGAAAGGTTTTGTTAATCCAATCAAAAGACAGAGAATTTTATCCCATCTTGCCTCTTATAACCCTGACTTAGTTCTTTTGCAAGAAACCCACCTTACCGAAGCTGAGGCGTTAAAATTGAAGAAGGGATGGGTGGGCTCAGTTTTAGTCTCCCCTACCTCTAACAAGAAAAATGGGGTTGTGATTTTATGCCACAAGAAATTGAACTGTAAAGTTATGTCACAGGAAACGGATTCAGAAGGCAGATGGTTGTTGGCTCAATTGTCAATTAATAATATTTCGTTGACTGTTTTTAATATCTATGGCCCTACCCATCCTGATTGTTCCTTTTGGCCTTTAATTACACAGAAATGTATTCAATTCAGAGATGATCTTTTTATCTTAGGAGGTGATTGCAATCAAGTCATGGATCCTTTTCTTGACCGTCAGTCCCAGGTGCGCTTCACTCCTCATAAAACCCATAAACATTTTCTCGACACTATCTCTCAAACACACCTTGTGGACTCTTGGAGGCTTTCCCATCCCGATGCTCTTGATTTTTCTTTTTTTCTCCTCCTCATAACTCTCTTTCTCGTCTGGACTATATTTTTCTCTCTCAATCTTTATCTCAGAACTTGCTTTCCTCTTCTATCGAACCTATTGTCATCTCTGATCATGCCCCAATTGTAACCGATCTGGATTTACTCCCTCCACAACCCAGGTCTTCCCGCTGGCGTTTTAACAACTCCCTCCTTCTTGACCCTCTTTTCTCTTCCACTTTCACTATCTTTACCAATGAATTCTTTGCCCTAAATAAAGACTCCGCTTCCTCACCTCATATTTTATGGGACTCCTTTAAGGCAACCGCAAGAGGTTTTATTATAGATTTTGTTTCAAAAAGAAGAAACGCTTTCTTCAGCAACGTAAGACCACATTGGCACATATTAAAGATCTAGAGCATAAGTTCTATACTTCACCGGCAGAATCGGTCTTACCGGCTCTGGTGCGCGCTAAACTGGCCTTTAATAAATCTACGACTGACAATGCATCTTCAATACTTCTGCGCACTAGTGCTCGTTACTACAAGGGTAGAAATAAAGCAGGAAAACTTTTGGCAAATTATCTCAAAGCCCGTAAAGAACGTACTTCGATTGATTCCATTTATTCCTCAGATGGCTCTCTCGTTCATAAAGACCAAGACATTCTTACCGAATTTAAAAACTTCTATAAAGACCTTTATACCCCAGAATCTCCTCCTTCTAGTTCTCTTATTCAGTCTTATCTTGACAAACTTCCAACGCCGTCTAATCTTCACCTTAACCTCTCTGACCTTGAGGCCCATCTATCCCTTAATGAATTATCCGCTGCATTAGCCACTTTAAAAAAGGGAAAACTCCTGGTCCGGATGGCTTCTCAGTCGAATTTTACTTACACTTTTCTAACCTATTACTTCCTAAACTATTAACCCTGTTTCACTCATTCTACCTCTCCGGCAAGACGGAGGGTACTTTTCAAGAAGCCACTATTTGTCTGATACACAAAGAAGGCCGAGACCCTATGTTCTGTAAAAATTACCGTCCAATTTCCTTGGTTAATGTAGATTATAAGCTCTTTGCCAAAACTCTTGCCTTACGTTTAGATCCGCTTATGCCTCATCTAGTGGGAAAAGAACAATGTGGCTTCGTTAAGGGTAGATTGACATCAGATAATTCCCGACTTTTTCTTAATGTCTTAAACAAAATCCCTTCTCTCTCTACATCTCTGGCGGCCATTTCTGTCGATGCGGAAAAAGCATTTGATAGAGTTGACTGGTCCTTCCTTTTTGCATCCCTAAAATGGCATGGTTTTGGTCCTCACTTTATTTCACTTATTTCTTTATTATACTCAGCTCCCAGAGCCTCTGTATTGGTTAATGGCTGTATCTCTTCCTACTTTCCTCTCCAGCGCGGAGTCCGCCAAGGCTGCCCTCTTTCTCCTCTTCTCTTTGTCTTAGCTCTTGAGCCCTTCTTATCCTCAATACGCAACAATGACTCTATATCTGGCTTCCCTTACGGTGACCAACATCTAAAGCTCTCAGCTTACGCAGATGACATCCTGCTTTTTGTCTCCGCTCCAGAAATCTCTATTCCTTCTCTATTACATGAATTTTCTTCCTTCTCTCTTGTCTCTGGTTATAAAATCAATTCAGATAAAACAGAAATTCTCCCCCTTACCAAATTTTGTCTTCCTCAGTCTTTTTCTATCCACTGGATTTGCATGGAATAGCTCCAAAATAAAATATTTAGGTGTATGGTTCTCGAACTCCATCACCGCTACTGTTAAATTGAATATGAAGGCGGTTTTCTCTCGGATTGACAATCTACTTTCCTCTTGGAATCCTTTGTTTCTCTCTTGGTGGGGTCGATTGGATTCCATTAAGATGATGATCTCCCCTATTCTAATTTACTCTCTTTCCATGCTTCCCGTCCATGTTCCAGTCTCCTATTTTAAACGTATAGATTCTCGCCTCTCTAAATTCCTCTGGAACAATAAAAAAGCCAGGATCTCCTTATCCTTTCTTCGTAAGACAAAATCTAATGGAGGGGTGAATTTTCCTGACTTTCGCCTATACCATAAATCATTTTGTCTCCGTCAGGCCTCAAGATGGCTTCTTTCCAACCCCTCTTCTTTCACTCCCCTTTGGCTTACTATTGAGCGTGCTCTATTATTACCATTCACCCTAAGGGAAGTTTTGGCCTTCTCTGCTAAATCTCCTCATATTTCTATGCCTTTATTCAAACATACTTGTACCCTACTAAGACCCTTGACACAACCAGATTGCATTTCAAGAGAATCCTTTTTAGAATCTCCAATTTGGCATAACTCCATTATTACTATTAATAACAGATCCATCTTCTGGAAATCTTGGAGATCAAAGGGCATAATTTGGGTTAAACATCTTTTTGATGGCTCATCTCCATGCTCTTTCCCCCAATTTCAAGCTTCATTTCATTGTCCTCGCTCCTTCCTACAGAAATTCACCACTCTGATGTCGGTCATTCTTGACACTTTCTATTCTCTCCCCTCTTCTCCTCCTACTTCTACTTTAAGCTCCCTTCATACGATCCTTCTATCCCTACCTAAAGCTTCTCTCATTTATAAATATTATTCAGCTCCTAATCCAGATCGTACTAAAACTAAATTGGAACTTTCATGGGAAGCTGACCTGGGTTGTGAATGGTCTATCATCTTCTGGGACAAACTTTGGTCCCGCTCTCTCAAAATCTCTCGTTCTGCCTCTCTCACTCAATCTATGTTTTTCCTCTATCACAGACTTTATTTTACCCCTATATCTATTGCTAAATTTTCCCATTCCACTGATACTAGCTGCTGGACCTGTGGTGCTTCTACTGCTGATCTTTTACATCTTCTCTTTCTTTGCCCTTCGGTCTCTCTTTTTTGGGGAAAAGTTTGGTCCTACACTTCCCGTATTTTCACCATTACCACCCCTTATTCTCTCCCTCTTCTTTTCTCCGGTAGTCTATGTGACTCCTTAAATCTTCCCCCATACACACATGGTCTTTTCGACCTTATGCTTGCACTAGCCTTTCAACACATCGCTCTTAACTGGAAAACCCTTACAAAGCTTTCTCTTCAACACTGGTGGAATAGTCTCTGCCACTTCCATCGTCTTGATATTGCTTTCGCCTCCTCCTGCAGCCCAAAAGCTAATAGAGACCTTTTTGGTTACCCCTGACTCAATACTTGGATAATCTTGTTTTAGCAGATAATTCTCGTTCCCATTCTGAAAATTTTAAACCTCCTTGAATGTACATTTTCTCTGGTTATTGTTCCTTACCTTTCTCGGTTTATTGTATTTTATTAAGTATACTAATAATACTACTTGCATCCCTATGTAAATATGCATTATTTTATTATTTAATTTTGTAAAGTTGCAAATATCCTCTTCCCCCACCCTCCCCTTCTCCCTTCCCCTCCCTTTCCTTTATTCCCTGAAAAACCAAAAATAGCTTTCTTCTTTGGTTCTCAATTTAGCCACTTTTTTGATATTCTTTCTTCAATATGTTTATTCTGTATTGCTGATCTATGTATTTTTTATAATTCTTTAATAAAGCTTTTAAACATAAAGAATTTCAAAGAAGAGACTCTTCATGGATTGGTGCTGACACATGCAGGCCTTTTGTGAGTGAACATTCATAACACAAGTCTGTCATGCTTCACTGAAGAGTATTCATGCTTCTATGTATTGTACATTTGGGGCAAAGTATTCACCAAAGTACAGTTTCCCCAGAATTAGGCCTAGAGACTAGGGCGATACACCAATCTTATGAATCACAAGATTCAAAGTGCAGATTTAATGCTAATTTTGTCACATCTGCCCTCCTCGTGGAACTTGAAGATTTATCATATTTCACTGACTCAGCTCCTAATTAGATTTGGGTTTTTATTCACCCTTCTGGGTCATGTTTATTACTCTGCTTACCAGGAGGAAAATCAAAGGTTTCCTCACTTAATAAGACCATTTGATAGTGAATAGGCATGTTCCTGGCAGCGGCAGGGTGTGGACAGAATCTGCATGTTCTAACTACTTTTTACACAGCACCAGACCTGGGAAGGATCATGTTGGAACTGGCCCTTTTTGCAGGGTTATCCCCAAACATTTTGCCTTCCTCCTGTATTTTTCTGACCTGTTTTGTTAGTTCTATGACTCTGGGCACTTTACCACTGCTGATTAATGCTAAAGTGCACGTGCTCTCTTTTGTAAACTTGGTAAGATTGGTCTACACCTGTTTGGCATATTTAATTTACTAGTAAGTCCCTTGTACAGCGGTATCCCAAATACCCAGGGCCTGTAAATGAAATGCTACTAGAGGGCCTGCAGCGTTGCTTGCGCCACCCACAAAAGTTGCCTTTCAAACCTGTCTCAGACCTCTGCTGCAAGGCCTGCATGCGCGGTTTACTGCCACAGTGACGTGGCACTTAAAGTGTTTGCCAAGTCTGAAACTCCCCTTTTACTACATATAGGTCACCCCTAAGGTAGGCCCTAGCTAGCCCTATGGGCAGGGTACTGTGTACGTAAAAGGTAGGACATGTGCCTTTCCTTTGTGGCATGTCCTGGTAGTGACAAACAGCCTATTTGGTTTCTCACTGCTGTGAGGCTGCCCTGTCATAGTTTTGCATTGGGAATTCCCTAATATGTGTTTCAGTGGTAATTTCTGATATAAAAGGGGTAGCGTGGCCATGTTTGCTATGTTTGGAGCAGTGGAGATAAAGCCTGCTTATTGGTGAAAGTGGATTTGTTGTTACTATTTTAGAAATGCCACTTTAAGAAGTGGGCATTTCAGTGTTCTTATGACTCTTTGTGCCCTGCCTGGTTGTGTATTCAACGTCTGGTTTAGACTGACAGGAGCTGGGGATGTGCATTCACTGTAGACAGTCACAAGGGAGGCTGAGGTGTGTCCTGCCTTTCCTGGGTGACCCATAGTTGGGCTGAATAGGCTTGGTCTGCATTTAGAGTGGTGGGAGGAGTTGTCAACTGCACCTGAATAGGGCTGTGCCTACTTTTCACAATACTGTCTCCGCCCCCCCTGTAGTGTGTCTGGATACAGGGCTAGGGATTGAATAGGGGTGTTGTGCACTTCTGAAGTTGTTTGAAGTTCCCCCAGAACAAATACTTTTTTAGTATAAGTACAGGGGCTGTGACCCCATGTTTTTAGACACTGCATGGGACTTGTAACCCGACACTGCTGGCTCAACATGCTGCACAACTGTCAGGTTGCCTGAAGGAACCACCATGGGACTTTGCTGTGTTATGCTGACCTGCTAAGAAGGACCCTGTGTGCTGGACTACTGCCTGCACTCCTGGTTTGGTGCCCCCAGTGCTCTTCAAGGAGTGCTGTTTATGCTCCTTGCCTCTGTGGAACCCAGTGCATGGAGAACCCTTTTTCTGCCCCCAGCCTCTTGATGTGACCAGCGCATGTGGTGTGCGCTGCTTTGTTTTAGCAGTCCTGCTCTCCTCTGTGGGCAGCTGCCGTCCAGCATTCTTCGAGACGAAGACTTGTCGAGGTCCTCATGCCGACTGTCCCAGTGGTCTGTGTCAGCAGGTGTGGTGAGCTGTCCGCGAAGCCTTGGAGGGCCCTGAACACCCTGCAGAGCGGGCCGAAATACTGATGCATTGCCTCTCTTCTGGGGGTAGCGAGCTTGACCGTGAAAGAGGCTGCCCCACATGTATGCGGGCAGTGGCATTTGAGTTCTTTTAACATGGGGGAGCCAGCGAGGTCCCCGCTGAGCCTGCCATGTGTGACATAACTTGGGAGGGGCGCAGTGGTTTGTTGTCGGCTGAAACGAGTTGCTGACGCTAGTCCCATTTTCGGTTCCTCATCTTCCCACCTGGGTTTCCGTGTCCAGGGACGCCAAGACCCGTTTCATCTTCAGGGCTGAAGTCTCCCTGGTGGATTAGGTAGTGTGGGTGTCTGCCCCCACTCTCCGTGGGAGATGTACTTTTGGGGCACTGGGGTCTTTGTCGTGGCCCCATGGGGTAAGCCCTCAGGTCCCTCCCTGACCAGGAAGCCGCCACATTCAGGGAAACAGGAAAGTTACAATAGAGAAAGTAATAGGCAAGCAGGTGCGGTTATGCCCTGCGTTGGGTGCATAAATTACCACCTACCATGTAGTAGGAGTGCAGGTGCACTGCATCCTATGTGTTTTGGTGATTGGGTTTATACTCACCCCATGCTGCATGTGTGCGCTGATGTTTTGGTGACAGGTGGTGAATCATATAACATGTCAAAATCTGCTCCATATTTATGCCCTAATTTATGATGTATGTCATTTTCTGCCCGACAATGACAGGATAACGAGTATTATTTCAAAATGTACATTATATGCGCAGTGATTGTGGGTTTATTACGTGTGCAACATATAAGTATTTCCGCGATTGCCCTAACTTGTAATGTTATGACAGTTGCCTGGTTGGCAAAGTGATTTATATGATTGTGGTCTAAAGTGTTTTTATGTATAATACAAAGGATATTTTTATATAATCTTGCGTGGAGTCTCTTTTTGTGGTGTGCCTAGTGTGTCACTGGTGTGTGTGGGTGTTTGTTGCGCAAATGCTTTACACATTGCCTCTGCCAAGATTCCAAGGGGGTGAGCAGGGGTTATCTTGTGTGTGTAACTCCCTTACCCTGACTAGAGTGGTGGGTTCTGCCTGGCTTAGGTGCATACTCTAGCCAACCAGAAACCCCATTTCTAACAGATCATCTCAAAGAGAGCAAAGGGGAGAAGGCCAAACCTATGGAGCCAATCACAAATGGGGCTCCCCTTTGATGTTTTAGAGGGAAGGGGCCAGGCAGCTGTGGCTGTTAGGGACATGGTTTCAGGTCTCTGAGAGATATTTCAACAGACCACTTGCTATTTCGAAATGTACCTAAATGATGTATGGGAGAGCAAGGACTGCAGTGGAGTGATTATGTGTCCTCAGTCAAGAAGGGACGTCTGCATTGAATACTGCTGAATGCTGCTCGAGGTTGCCCTATGCTGAAGAGAATAACAAATGCTGGAAAGAGTACAGAAACTTAACAATGTGCTAAGTGGCAGGTGGAGGACCCTGAACTCTCTCTCATTGGAGAGGTAGCATTGAAGAAAAGTAACTCCCGATAAATGCATAAAATTGTAAAGTATGGGAGGCATCAAAAGGCGACTGGTTAGTGTTACCAGGAGCAAAATGCAAATTTCACTGTGAAGATTTGCCCAACGGGGCTAGAGATATCACCTCTTTGTTGAGGCCCTTAATTTCGGACTGAGAAAACCTGAAGAAAGCACCTCCCATTAGACCCAGGAAACTTGGAGGATTGAGGTGCCCCTAAGGGCAAGCTAAATAATGCACATGGCACCCATTTTGCCAAAAATTAAATCCTCTCCAAGGAGGACCATGGCCAGGAGAGAAGTCTGCCTGAAAGGGGACATGTGTGGCATCTCCTGCTTTATGTTTTCTTTTGTCCCCGGGGACCCTCTGCATCACACAGCAAGTCTGACACAGGATGACACAGCAAGTCAAAAGAAGATAAGCACCCTCACCATCTCTAAGAGGAGAGCTCCTGGGGAGGAACAGAGTCTTGGGAGCAAGGTGATGTGCACCCCCCACCCTCTGTGCCTATTTGGGGTGGCTGGAGACTCACTAAAGTACACACCCTGCCCACGCAGCTGCAGGCAGGAGAATCAAAGAAGCCAGCTCCCACACTGGCACAGAACAATATTGGCCAGTGGGTGGTTAGCCGGACCACACAGGCTTGGGGCTCTGGTTCCATCCAGGGCCTCACAGAACCAGGGTGCTCCACAGAGGAGTATGTGTACCTTGGCCAAATGCACTCAGAGCACAACATAAAGAAGGAAAGGTAAAGAACAATAAAAGCCTCCTTCCATGACGAGAGGATGCATTTTCAAGAAGGATAGCGAAAAGGAGAAGGAGTGCCCCAGAATTCTCTGCGTAGCTGTAAAAATGTGCACATTTCATTTCCATGTTGCCGTAGACAGTACAAGGACACCACCAACGATTTCCCAGGTGGTCTGGGTCTGCATTGAGTATAGCAACTCCCACAGGGTATACCTTTAAGATCACAAGAGCCATCCTAAGTCTTCCAGGTCCTTACATACAAGACCTGGAGGAGCTTTCCAGTGTTTTTGAAGCATATATGAAGCTGGGGCTCTTATTCTTATGGGCCTGCACTACAGAAATCTCAGTTTTGGGGTTCTAAGGCAGTAGAAGGGTAGAAAAAAGACTCAGATACACAGAATATTGAAAGTGAGTTGTTGCATGTATTAATGAATGTTATTGTAAGACTTTACTATCTTGAGAGTTTTTAATATGGTTTACATTGGGTTTTAATACCCTTTTCCTTCTTATATGCAGTCAATAGGCCTTTGTAAGAAATGCAACTAATAATTGGGATCTATGGAAGTCCACCACAAGTAATAAAGTAACTAGCCTGTTAGGTCCAGTCAAAGGTTTCAGTAATTTAAACCTGAGCTCAACCTGTGGTAACTACTGCACTGAGCAGACAGGTTTAACTTAAAGAGCACAAGTAAAATATGGGGAGAGGAGTTGGCTTAACGGCTAGGGCGGCTGACCTCGAAACTAGGGAACTGGGTTCGAGTCTCGGCAATGACGCTGAACATCCTGTGATTCTGGGCAAATCACTTAATCTCCCCGTGCCTAACCAAAATGAATGTGTGTCCTCATGTAACGTAACTGGTGCTATGTAAAGCGCTCTGATACCCGTTTCGGGTCAAGTTCGCGCTATATAAAACTCTGCAAAATAAATAAATAAATATGTAGAAGTACCAAAACAGCTAAAAAGTAAAAACAAGAGAACAAAACTCCTACTCCAATTTAGAAAAATCGAGTAAAATTTAATAAACAAAATGGCAAAACAACCAATAAAAATCTGATAAGGGAAACCGGAGATAAGAATTTTTAAAGATTTAAGCGAAAATGCTCCTTGAAAAAGTAAGGCACCAGTTAAACTCTGTAGTCGTGGTTGACTGTGACCTAATCGCAATTTCAGGCTGACCACAGGTTGGATACACCAAGTAGGTTTGCCCAGGTTGGAAATTTTACTTTGGGACTTGGGGCAGACTTACTAATAATTCATGCAACACAATGCAGAAAGGCAACTTGCTGTGTTCAATTGTGTAAAAGGGAGAGAGCAGAAATGGACCATATCTACTAAGCGATGACATACTTCTGTTCTCTCCTATTTCAGACACACTCCTTGCTGCCTATCACCAATGCAGGCACCCTTGCGCCATGCTGGAAGAGTGCTTGTGTTACAGCAGGATTTCTTTTGTGTAGAAAGGGATACCTACCTACCTATCCTAAGAGTCAATTTCTTCTTTCTATGTGTGATGCAGAGTGCATTACATATAGAAAAAGGAAGTAATGACAATAAATAAAGATATTCCTTCTTGTTATGCCTCTCTGTGGTAGGTGCACCATTTTGATCAAATCCCAGTTTTCCTGCCTTTAGTGAATCTGGGATTGCATCAAATTCCCTGGGTGGATGCAGGGAACGTCCATGCTCCATCCATGGAATACCAACCACAACGAACTGTGATGCAATGCAGTGCATGCCACTGTGTTGCATTACATTTCTTCACAAAGTCAAACAAGGCAGCGCAAATAGCCCCTTGCATGGCTCTGTAAATCTCATTTAAGGACTTGCATTGTCCTGAGATGACTTGCGTCACACAAAGGACAATGCAAGTCCTTAGTAAATCTGTCCCTTAGCCTCTGAAATGGACACCAAAATCATTCAGTGAGGCAAGGTTGCAGGCTGTATCCGAGGAGAGTTCCATGAGGCCGGACAGCCACTGGACGACATCCCATTGAAACTGCTTGTTTGGGTGAGTGGAAAAATTTTAAATTTGTGCCCAAGGAAGTCCTCTCGTCAGCAGATACTTTTTGGGCCTATGCCTGATTAAAATTTCTGCATTCGTAATTAGGCCCAGGTTTACAAAGACTCTGTGTCGGCTTTGTATTACTTTTTTAACACACTTGCCAAAGTATTAGGTTAGGATTTACAATCCAATGCAAATCCAGATTTGTTGTGAATTGTAACCAAAAGTAATGCAAAGGTGAGCGACTCTCTGGCTTGCATTATTTTTCATTAAGGGGGCATTCTATGGGAAGTGCATGGGCATTACAACAATTCCCTATCTACAAAGAATTGTAGACCAGACACGCCGAGACTTGGATGCGGACCGGAGTACTCTCCGTCGCGAGTGCTTTCACTTTCAGACCGGTTACTGAATCCTTGAAGACTGTGCCCTTAATTAGGAGGCTGCACTGCTGTACCTAGTGCTTTCGTTCCCTAGTGACCACAGGGCACCCTGTTGATCTTGAGGACGGCAATATTTGAAAGTGTGGCAGGAAATTTAATTGATAAATTTGTCTACAGATACCCGTTACTTGCGCCCTGATGAAGTCTTAGGTTATTACCTATAGACGAAACACGTGTTGGCTCAACCTGTGGCTACCTGTTATGATGAAGGATTGAAGTACATTTTTTACGAAAAAAGGAATAAACATCAAGAAAACCACTTGAGAAGACTATTGCTTGGACTTATTGTGATACCAACTCTATGACTGTGGCTCAGGACTTTGAATTTGTTTTGTGCTATATGAGTGTGGACATTGTCCGCACCCATCTAACAACGAGGCGTGGTCGTTGTTCAAATTACTTGGAGCACTATCATAGCCGAAACGAATAGAATTGCTTGTTAATCTATAGTCACATCACCGTGCGCAGCCTAATACCCCTACTGCCCTTTCTCTTTTATAAGTCCTCTCGTCAGCAGATACTTTTTGGGCCTATGTCTGATTAAAATTTCCTCATTCGGAATTAGGCCCAGGTTTACAAAGACTCTGTGTCGGCTTTGTATTACTTTTTAACACACTTGCCAAAGTATTAGGTTAGGATTTACAATCCAATGCAAATCCAGATTTGCTGTGAATTGTAACCAAAAGTAATGCAAAGCTGTGCGACTCTCTGGCTTGCATTATTTTTCATTAAGGGGGCATTCTATGGGAAGTGCATGGGCATTCCAACAATTCCCTATCTACAAAGAATTGTAGACCAGACACGCCGAGACTTGGATGTGGACCGGAGTACTCTCCGTCGCGAGTGCTTTTACTTTCAGACCGGTTACTGAATCCTTGAAGACTGTGCCCTTAATTAGGAGGCTGCACTGCTGTACCTTGTGCTTTCGTTCCCTAGTGACCACAGGGCACCCTGTTGATCTTGAGGACGGCAATATTTGAAAGTGTGGCAGGATATTTTATTTGATAAATTTGCCTACAGATACCCGTTACTTACGCCCTGATGAAGTCTTAGGTTATTACCTATAGACGAAGCACGTGTTGGCTCAACCTGTGGCTACCTGTTATGATGAAGGATTGAAGTACATTTTGTACGAAAAAAGGAATAAACATCAAGAAAACCACTTGAGAAGACTATTGCTTGGACTTATTGTGATACCAACTCTATGACTGTGGCTCAGGACTTTGAATTTGTTTTGTGCTATATGAGTGTAGACATTGTCCGCACCCATCTAACAACGAGGGGTGGTCGTTGTTCAAATTACTTGGAGCACTATCATAGCCGAAACGAATAGAATTGCTTGTTAATCTATAGTCACATCACCGTGCGCAGCCTAATACCCCTACTGCCCTTTCTCTTTTATAAGTCCTCTCGTCAGCAGATACTTTTTGGGCCTATGTCTGATTAAAATTTCTGCATTCGGAATTAGGCCCAGGTTTACAAAGACTCTGTGTCGGCTTTGTATTACTTTTTTAACACACTGCGCAAAGTATTAGGTCAGGATTTACAATCCAATGCAAATCCAGATTTGCTGTGAATTGTAACCAAAAGTAATGCAAAGCTGTGCGACTCTCTGGCTTGCATTATTTCTCATTAAGGGGGCATTCTACGGGAAGTGCATGGGCATTCCAACAATTCCCTATCTACAAAGAATTGTAGACCAGGATTTGCGCCAAAATTCTGTGCCTTGCTCAGGCAGGAGTCATGAGGAGAAATATTTTCATTTTTCCTTGTTTTTCCTCCTTTGCATGTGTTTTTCGTTATACAGCACACATACAAAGAGAAACATAACGTAAAGCATAGTTTTTGTACTTGGTGGGACCCCTTCCTGCACAAAAACTATGCTGACCACAATGCAGACACCCATGCACTATGGCTCAAAGGTGTCTGAGTTGGCACATGGCAAAGTGCACCAGCACAGGTAGAGAACAGAACAGTGCCACATCTTTGCAAATATGCCGCTGTTCTGCTCTCTCCTGTTCATGCAGCACAGCAACTTTACTTGTCCATCACATCAGCAAGGGTCACCAGCTCAGCGATATCGCATGATTTCTGTAATTCTGGGCCTTGGTCTCTTTTTCAGAGCTGAGAATCCTCCAGGAGAACAAGGTTGCAGGCTGAATGCATTGGGAGTTCCTTGAGGCTGGATATCTTCTCACCAAGGGCTGAAATGGATTTGCTCTTGTGAGAATCTCCAAGTGGGAGAAACCTGTTTCTTCATCTAGTAAAGTCATGCCTTGGGCGGATTGGCATTGGTTGTTGGCCCTAGTCCTCAGAGGTCTGGAACTCCAAAACTTTTCAGAGATGTTAGGAGAAGTCTAGTTGGGTGCAGCCAAAGGTCCAGGGACCTCAGGGTCAGAATTTGAGGTTCAAGGCTCAGTCTAGCAGAGGGCACCAGCAGGATCCAGTCTAGTTGCAACTGGTCAGGTGGAAACTTCAGGAAAATGCCTCCTGAAACTTGTTTTGTCTGTGTAGCCACGCAGGCCACCCAGCAGACCCCTGGAGTCCACTTCTTTGTTCTGGTTATATGTGGGTGCAGGTTCAGCCCTTTATGTCAGATCGCAACAATGAAGCACTTACCTCACAGTCCACACTGCTTGATTTTGCAGGGATGATATGGACTCAACTCTGCCTACCCTCACTTACTGCTTGTGTTTATGTATGTCTACGAGGGAGTTTGGTAAGGGCCAAGGAAGAGGGCCTGGATGATGAACGTCATTGTAGATGCCCTAATGTAATTTTCAATCTTTAAGACAAGAAAAGGAGAAGGGGTATGATCGTCCTTGACACTCTGTCCCTATGTCTGCTGGGTATCATCTTGATTGTGGTGTACCCCCAACCCCTCCTACCTGCGAGGCAATTACTGAAATCCTGATGTCCTGGTGGCATCAGGAATACTCGTCATGAGTCTAATGTCCATATATCCAGATTCTGCACTGAGCATGGATTTCAAAGGGAATAACACCAGCTTTACCATGGATCTAAGAAGAACAACAAGCATATATCATGTTAACCACTTAGAACATAAACTATGGCCACCTTCCACCACCCACACGTGCTCCCACAACATACTGGTAAGTGATAAGTGTAGATCTCATAGGTCGGAGTAGTCTATGACCTTTGTAGGGACCACAGGAAATTGTAGCATGAAATGCTGGTACCTTTTTTATCAGCACAGGTACTCAGCCATATTAATCCCCAAGTTGCACCAGTTAGTGCCTGAAGGTAGTGTCACTAGTTAGTGCCAACAGGTAGTGCCCAAAGGCAATGCCCAAAGTTAGTGCCAAACATTATTGCCACAAATTAGTGGCAAACATGGGTTGTAAAGCAACCAGTCCTTTATGCAGGGGACACCAAGAGTGAGTGGTGCTAGGCTAATTAGTTAAACTAATCAGTGCTGCTATAATTGAACTGTCTTTATAGCACTTTCTTGCAATGGGTACCATAAAGAGCTGCCGCTGCATGTTTTGATCCTGTGGTCCTTTGGTGGATCGGCCTTACACACAGTTTCCTTTGTTTTCTGGTAGTCGAGCGACAGGTGACCGAGTGGAGAATCCTGTCATTGCCGGCGTGGTCCAGGACTTTACAAGAGAGCCCACTCAAGGAGCTGGAGTAAAGACGGGGCTGTGGGATAAAGTGCAGACGCCTCGGTGCAGTCTTGAGGCAAAGCGGCTTCCAGGCAATGGTCACGGTTTAAATTGGGAAGCCACGCCCAACGTGCCCACTGGGCTGTGCCAAGATCATGTGAGATCTTGGCAGATTTCATAATGGATAGGGCATCATCATAGATGCCGGTTGATTGAGTCAGGGGGCTCAGATGGAAATGCCGAGAAAACAATGATGCCCATACATAACAGAATACAAAGAAAACAGCGATATCTACGGTACATTAAATGCCATGCAAGGAGCATTTGTCACGACAGCGTGAACGCTATTCAGAACATCATATGAAACACATCGTACATAGTGGTGCTGACACATATACTTACGCAGAACATCATGTACACACATCCCAATGGTGACGGTTGCACGGGTCAGTGGGTGGGTTTTTTTATGACCTAAATCCTTCAGGACTTTTGGAGGGTCTATGAGTGTCGGAGACCCTGTGGATTGTGACAGTACTCGCTGGTAAGACCCCCCAACACAATGGGAATGGGTTGTGGTTTGTCAGATATCATGCGTGAAAGGAATATAGTAGGCATGGGGCATTTTGTAGGTGGGCTAAGGTTGCCAGGATCACTCTTCCAGCCCATACCCCTTTCAATCCAGCAGGTAATGAAGTCTGCCATGGACCTTTTTGGAATTGAAGATTGTGTGGACTTCATATTCCTGCTCTCCTTCGATGTCAAGGGGTGGAGGTGGATCTCTCTGTCTAGTCCCTGGGTGATCTGGCTTGACTAGGGAAACATGAAATACTGGAGGTTACTTGCACATGTTGGGAAGTGTCAATTTTACAACAACAGGATTCAGTATTGTTCTAATATTGTATGAGCCTAAAAACTGAGGAATGAACTTCTCCTTTCCGTTTAAGGCAAGATTTTTGTTGAACGCCAAACCTGATTACCTACCTTATACTGTGGTTCTTTTATGTGGTGGTGGTCGGCAAACTGTTTTTGGGATTCCTTGGCATTGGCCAATTGAAACGGGCATTTTGGACAATGGTTTGTAGGTGTGCATGGAAGCCCTCTACAGTAGGTACCTGTGTAGTAATGGGCTCAGCCCATGGAACGTCCTTGGGGGGGTAGCCTTGTGTACAATAAAATGGGGACATTCCTAAGAAAGAGGGCGCTGTGTTATCATATGTGAAATCTATGGCCCACAGGATGGTGGACCGATCTTCATCATACTCTTACAACAGGTAGCATAGATATGGTTCTAGAGTTTGATTAGTCCTTTCAGTCAAACCATCTGTTTGGGGGTGGTAACTGGATGGTAAGCAGAGTTCCATGTTCAAGGTCTTACATAATGCTCGCCAGAAGTGAGAAATGAATTGGGGTCCATGATCAGAGATTAAGGTTGATGGTATGCCATGTAGACGAACTATGTCATTCAGCAAACAATGGAAGCTAGGTCAGGTGCTGTGGATAGTCTTTTTAACAGCACAAAATGGGCCATTCTGAATAGATGATCCACAATGGTTAGGGTTTATTAGGGTGGAGTTACACAATATAGTCTAAATAGACCATGTGCCATGATTTTGGTGGGATCGGGATGGGGCGCAGCAGTCCACTAGATGTGTTGTGAGTTGTTTTACTTTGGGCGCATATAGCACACATCTCAACGTAATTCTGCACATTACAAGCTTGGACAGTGGAACCCTACAAAGAACTAGCACCTGACCTGCTATCCCGATTTATTATACATATATTGGGAAGTGCCCAAGGTTGTGTGTGCACACAGTTAGTGCACCCACTGTCACAGTGCAATCCAATGCTGGAATTAACAATGTCTAACAAGAGCAAAAGGTGCACCACTAAAACGTAAGCAATCACACAGCAAATTATCAAATCCGTGTCCAAAGTTGTTTCTTCAAATTCTTCGTTTATTCAAAAAATTAAAACCGATCAAGTTGAAATGAACAGCCGACGCGTTTCGTCCAAACAAATGGACTTCTTCAGGGCTGTAAATTAACAGATATATATACACACATCAATATGATACAAGACAAGAGCACATTACAAAAGAACAGTGACACTACAAAATAACTGAAACAATAAGAACATTGCGACAGGACTACTATATGCATAGATTATGACAAATTAATAACCACATGTACATTAACTCACCAAAACATAACACACTACATCCATATGTTTACCACAAATGTACATAGATTTACATATATAACTATATCATACATTAAAAACAGCATCTATATCCCCATAAGAAAGAAAAAAGTGAAAGAATAAAAGGGTCAAAAGAGGTGTAAAGGGTATCTCTGTACAAAAAGCAAAGCTGTCCCGAGTTGTATTGACTTCGCGGGCTTTTAAATTCGGATGAGTATCTACAAGCTAGTCTCTTCCGACAACATCTCGTAAGGAGGCAGCACTGGGCCACGGTACCGGGCTTATCACGGTAAGGCGATAGACTTGGTATCCCCGCTGTTGGTTTGTTAGATTGCAAAGGGTGGGATACATATTTTCGCATACTACGTTTGTCCAGCTGGCAGGGTTGACCTTTCATCTCCCGTCGCACTGATTTAATGGTTACACGTAAAAAGATGGGGGATATGTCTTCCACCTCCCCCTACTGGTGATAGCCTTTGCTCGCGTCCCTGCAATTGTGTATATATTCAAGTGTCGATCCGGGTTTTAAATTTCTCATCCGGTCGCATTATACATAAAACGGGGTTACTCGACAGGAGACGGGGGATATGCTTTTCACTTCCCGTTGTCAGTGATAGCTCCTGCTCGTGTTCCTGGTATGCTTTCTATATATTTGGTCGTTTGGCGGGGACTTAGAGTCCTCCTTCCATCGCATAGATAGATGTGTTCCATTCCCCCATTTAACGTTTATTCCTTCTCTTGTGGTCCTGTATTTCTGAATACTACATGGCTACTAATGTTTATCTGACTGTCCTTAGTATTCTCGGAATCATCTATACACATATGCTTTTGTATGGTTACCTGATTGCCCTATGCCTATGACTGAACAGCGCATCTTTACTCATGGTTATGGCTGCTTAACATTGCTGACCTATTTCGCTAGGGAATCGGATATACCATTACCTGCTAAAAGCGTTTTTGCTTAATATTAAATTCTTTTCGTCATAGGTTGGAAACGGTGATTCTCCTAATGTTATGGCCTACCGTACATTGGTGTTTTGATTGAATATTATTACCTGGACTTACCTTGGTTCTGGCTTTTTTCACTTACGTGAAGCGTTTTTCGCTCTCATAATAAGTGAGTATTTAAGATGCTTTGTAGAAACACCACCTTACTCTGTTATTTAGTCTACATGTCTTAGGGGGTTACTGAGTTATGTTATTTCCTTTTTTGCATAGTTAGAGTGGACGGGATTTGCCAACTTCCTTTCTGTTTTCATCCACCATGGACACCCTGACTCTATATGTTAGGAGTGCCTCATTGATGGTGGGTATATTGATGACTTATTCATGCTCTTCTCCTCTCAGTTCTTTTTGACACTGTGGATCTCGCGTTAGTGTCGACCGCTCACGGTTGTCTTTTCGGTGGGTCATTTTGGTTGTTTATCCTTTCCTTCTTTCTTTAAAATCACATGATTGTCCTTTTATCTTTATCCCTGTTGTGATGCTTTTTGTACAGGGATACCCTTTACACCTCTTTTGACCCTTTTATTCTTTCACTTTTTCAAAATTCCTCCTTTGTTATGGGGATATAGATGCTGTTTTTAATGTATGATATAGTTATATATGTAAATCTATGTACATTCATGGTAAACATATGGATGTTGTGTGTTATGTTTTTAGTGAGTTAATGTACATGTGGTTATTAATTTGTCATAATCTATGCATATAGTAGTCCTGTCGCAATGTTCTTATTGTTTCAGTTATTTTGTAAAGTGTCACTGTTCTTTTGTAATGTGCTCTTGTCTTGTATCATATTGATGTGTGTATATATATCTGTTAATTTACAGCCCTGAAGAAGTCCATTTGTTTGGATGAAATGCATTGGCTGTTCATTTCAACTTGATCGGTTTTAATTTTTTGAATAAACGAAGAATTTGAAGAAACAACTTTGGACACGGATTTGATAATTTGCTGTGTGATTGCTTACTTTTTAGTGGTGCACCTTTTGCTCTTGTTAGACATTGGTAACTCTGCACATCGTCTAACATGGAGGGCCACCAAAAATGTATTTTTGTTAGTTGATAGGTTTTTTGAGTACCTGGGTGTGCAGAAAGTGGAGCATCATGACTAAGTTGTATCGCGGTAAGTTGTAATGCCGGGCTGGGTAGAAACAGTTGTGTGTTCGCATTGAAAAGAATCCCATTGACGTAAGTTAACATAAGGTGGACGCACAAATGCTTGCTTGGAAACAATCAGACGAGAGAATAGGTTGGGGGTCTTCAATGTAAGTGACAGCATCACTATCTTCAATGTGGGACAATGCACCTGACTTGTAATTTTCCTTTCCTGGCTGGTAGGTTAAGATGAAGTTATAATCATCAAAAAACATCTTCCAGCGCAATTGCCGTGCTGACAAATCTCTAACAGAACACAGGCATTGTAAGTTGCTGTCATCTGTGAAGATTGTGATGGGGTGCCTAGCCCCTAACAAGCAATGGCACCATTGTCCAAAAACTGCTTTTATAGCCAATAGCTGACGATCTGCAATTGGGTAATTCCTTTTGGCTGGTAACAATTTTCTTGAGTATTATGCAATTGGATGCAGCTGTCCTGTCTTTATATTCCTCTGGGATAGGATTCCCCTAATTGAAAATTGGGAAGCATCTGCTTCGACAATGAACAGGCTAGCTAGGTCAGGATGCATAAGCAGAGGTGCTGTAGTGAGTTTGGCTTTTATTGTTTGAAAAGCTTCTTCAGATGTGGAATCCCACTCAAATTCTATTTCTTTATGAAGGAGCCTGGTGATCGGGGTAATAGTGTTTGAGAATTTATCAATAAAATTCCTATAGAAATTGGCAAAGCCAAGAAAACTCTGAATTTATTTTACAGAGATGTGGCTGAGCCATTTACCACTGCTTCAACCATTTGGGGTCCATGCGGACTCCTTTGGGACTGAGAATATAACCCAGGAACTCAACCTGAGTTGTATGGAAAGTACTCTTTTCCAACTTTACTTAGAGGGAATGTTGTCGTAGTTTGTGGGATGGCCCTTGTTTTTCATGCTCATACTTGGTCTTGGAATAGATTAAAATATCATCAATGTAGACCACACAATAAACATCGATGAACTCCCCTAGCACTTCATCTATAAAAAAAATTGGAAAGCTGCGGGGGTGTTGAATAGTCCAAAGGGCAAGACCTGGCGTTCGAAAAGACTGAATTTAGTTAGAAATGCAGTCTTTCATTCATCACCCCTTCGAAATTCGCCCTAGGTGATATGCCCCATGTAGGTACAGTTTGGTGTAGATGATTGCGTCTTTGTCCTGATCCAACAAGGTGAGAATTAAAGGTAGTAGGTAGCAGTCTTTAATGGTTACCTTGTCACTGAGCAGTAGTCAATGCATGTTCTGAGCTCCCCTCCTTTCTTGGGTACGAAAAAGAGGGGCGATGATATCGGGGACTTAAAGTGAGGGATAAAGTCGTTGGCTAGGTACTCCTCTAGGTAGGCACAACGGTGTTCATTTTTTTCTCCATGAGTGAGTAGATATGACTGCAGGGGAGCTTAGCTCTAGGTATAAAGTCTATCCTGCAAACGTAATCCATGTGTGGAGGTAAAGTGTCGGTTTTTGCTTGTCAAACACCTCACCCAAGTCTGAGTACTCTTTGAGTATGCCCTCGAGAGCAAGGATGCTGGGGATGTGTCTAGGAAAATCATGCCCCTGTAATGTTTGTTGTGTAGTAGGTTTAAGAAAGCAGGTTTTTGTACAGAAAGCAGAATGGAAAGACAAGGCCCGCCTTACTGGATGGATCATTCCTGTTCCCATTGTCCCAGACTACTATGATTCTATGATCTCTGGTTCTTCCTTTTTCCTTTTCCCCTTTTCATTCGGAAAAACGATGATTTACTTTGATAACCAAATCTATGAATACAGCACAATCATCTGGAGTTTCCAAGATCTGAGACAAGAGGTCTTTGAGTCTATCCTTAAGTCATCTACAAAAGAGTGACACCCTCTTGTCTTCTAGCCATTTGGCCTCGTTGACCAACCTATTAAAGGTGGATATATAATGGAGTAAGTCTGAAGAGCCCTTTTTTAGATTCAATAGCTTGTTGTCTGCCGCTTGAACAAAAGCATGTTTCTCAAATAATCTTTTCATGGTGTCTTTAAACTGCCTAAAATTGGACAGAAGGGAATTGTCACACTGCATATGGGGATTGACCACAGGGCTGCATCTCCCCCTAAGTAGGAGAGAATAAAAGCTACCTTAATAGCATCATCAGGAAAATCTCCCGGAGGAGCCATGAAGTGAAAGTGGCATTGGTTGAGAAAGATGCCAAATTTATTAGGGTCTGCATAAAAGCACTCGGAAGGTGCTAGGGGGATGCGCATCAGCATAATAACATGTATCTGTGTGGAATGCATACTGTTTGCCGAGGATTTGGATGCCCTCAATGGCATCTGGAAACTACGAGCCTTCAACACAGGTTTGGTGTCTTGGAGGTAATAACCTGCAGGGAACTTTGGAGGCATACATCTCGGCTTGTAGGACTTTCACGTCTTGCCGCAAGGCGACATTGTTAGTTTGTATGGCTGCGTGGATGCTTGTGATATTCTGAAAGGAAATGGTTTGTGGATCCATAATGGGCAGGCGAAATGATCAACATGGGCTTTGCCTTCTGTCAGATTGCAACATGATATGCTTACCTTGCAGACCGCATTGCTTGATTTTGCAGGGGTGATATGGACCCAACTTTGCATACACTACCTTACTGCCTGTGTTTATGTATTTCCACAAGAGAGCTTGGTAAGGGCCAAGGAAAAGGGCCTGAATGATGGATATCATCATAGATGCCCTTACGTAATTGTTGACCTTTAAGACAAGAAAAGGAGACGGGGTATGTGCGATCTATGTCCTGAAACTCTGTCCCTATCTCTGCTGGATATTGTCATGAGTGTGGTGTACCCCAACCCCTTCTTACTTGCGAGGCAATTACTGGAATCATGACTTTCTGGTGGTGTCGGGAATACTCATCATGAGGCTAATGTCCATATGCCCAGATTCTGCTCTGAGCGTGGATTTCTTTTTTTTAAATTTCAATTCTTTATTAAAGTTTTCAAATTAAACAAACAATAATCATGAAACAAATACTTGCTAATGTACATGGAGTGCCAATGATACAATATAAGATATAAACAAACAAAGTAATCAAGGAAGATAAAAAACAACATAGAAAAAGCATTAAAAGTA
The DNA here is from genome assembly GCA_963921515.1 of Calotriton arnoldi. NCBI lineage: Eukaryota > Metazoa > Chordata > Amphibia > Caudata > Salamandridae > Calotriton > Calotriton arnoldi. Next base: position 507,554 of record CAWUFW010008464.1, on the reverse strand, counting down.
TCACAATAACATACAAAGATGAACAGTCAGTACATCAAAATATAAATGTATTGTTACAAGAATGAGAAAATAAAAAATAATTTTATGTCAATAATGTAAAATAAGCATGTGTAAACACATCAATAACAAAAAATGTACATTAAGAAAGTAGAATAACTGTAAGACTAAGAAAGGGCCCCATATATGATCAAAATTATGCAAATCGTCATTTAGTTTATAAATCATGTTCTCATTGGTTGCCACATCAAACATTTCTTCAGCCCAGGAGTGGTGTGCTGGTATAACATTAGTCCTCCAAAAACGTAAAATGTTAACTGTGTCTAGACTGAGAGTGGTGGAAAGCCATTAAATGGTATAATTAGAAATATGTATCTCACACTGAGGGTGAAGAGGAAGTCTGCACTACCCAATCTAGACTGTACTACTTCCAAATAATCTTACCTCACACAGTGTACAGGGTAGAAAAGAACGGAAGAAAGAAAAGGAAGAACCGGTGGGGCACTGCAAGTGTTTGGACGAGAACTCTCACTCACTCTAGTGTGACATGCTTCATCCTAGGGTCCCCTTCGCACACTGGGACTGAAAGGTACCCAGTGCGGGCTACGACTTTCCCGCAGGAAAGGAGCAGGGATGTTCTATAGCACAAGAAGTACTAATACCTGTGGAGTAGAGTGAGGGGCAGAGTGCTAAAGAAAAAAGTGTTGTTAAAACTATCTCAATAGGTGCAAACAACTTTATTCCTATGCCCTAAGGGATAGAGATTAAAAGCATAGTGAAACAGGGATATGGATATTCACCCTGGATGAGGTCAACATGTTTCTGCCGTGTATGACTGGGATGTTCAGGGAATTCTTCAGGGCCAAGGTATTAAGTTACTCTGCTAATTACAAAACGTATCAAAGAAATTATAATATCACTCTAATATGATACTTCTTGTATACTCAGGCCTTTACTCTTGACCAGCTGTGCTAAGTAACAACAGATTCTTGAGTAGGTCAGGTGGCCCCAGATACTATGGATAAGGTCTGACTCAACCATCAACAGAGTTTCTCCACACATAGAGCTCTTACGTGTAGCATTCACTGCTTCAAGAGAGCAAAGTTTTTCTTTAGCACTCTGCCCCTCACTCTACCCCACAGGTATTAGTAATTCTCGTGCTTAGGAACATCCCTGCTCCTTTCCTGCAGGAAAACCATAGCCACACTGGGTACCTTGTGGTCCCAGCGTGCGGAGGGGACCCTATGATGAAGCATGTCACCCTAGGGTGAGTGAGGGTTCCCGTCCAAACACTTGCAGTGCCCCACCGGTTGTTCCTGTTCTTTCTTCCATTCTTCGCTACCCTGTACACTGTGTGAGGTTATGATTAGAAATATGCAATATTTCTGATGTATCATGTGAAAGTGATGGACGCTGTGTGAGGGAAATATTAATACAAGAGGGAACCTTTAAATAATCTTCAATCTGGAGCCAAAATGTATGAATATTGGGACAATCCCACAAAATATGAGCAATGTCACATTCCGATGTTCTACATTGCCAACAAAGAGAATCAGGACTAAGTTTAGCAGAGAGTAATTTAGCTGAGGACCAGTGCCAACAATGCAAGATTTTGAAGCAATTACATTTAAGACGAGAGTCTCTAAGTCCTTTATTATAGTTTCTGAAGATAGTGGCCCATGCTTCGTCGGTATATTCCATATTCCAATGTGTGGCCCACCATAATTTTAAATTGTTGGAAGTTTCTATAGAAAATGAAGACTTAATTAGAAGAGCATAAAGACCAGAAAAAGTACCCTTACAATGTTTCCAAGTGTAGATATATTGTGCAACTTGGGAATTGAGACATTATATAGTGGGTTTTTGTCGCACTTAGAGTGGGGGCAGATGAAAGTTGAGTGTATCTAGTAAATTGTGATGAAGGAAGATTACATTCTTGTTATTTTGAGTAAGATTTCATAGATTGATGATGTATGTACACATCAGCTTTACGGTGTATTTTATGTTTAGCCCAAATAGACCAGTTGAGTTCAGCCCCATTGTATGTCATATATGCATTATTCTATAGAGGGGCTTGAGAGTGAAGACAAGTATGAGTATTCGTAAACTTTTGTGCTTTCTGCTATTGCAATTGTGAGGAATAAATGATAAATATTGAGCATTTAGTATAATAAATGACCAAATCCGTGTCTAATTGAAATAGTGATCTTTCAAGTTGAACCTAGAGTGGGGTATTCCTATGAGTGGGTAGCATGTTAATAGAATGGGCCAATTGTTGTGCAAGCCAATAATGTTTTAAGTGAGGAAGACGTAGGCCTCCTTCTGCTAATGAGTAATGTAACTTCGAGCCACTCAAATGAGGTCTGTCACTGCCCCATATAAACCTAGAAATAGTAGATGTCAGTGTTTTAAGAAAAGATCTTGGAATGGAGAGTGGAACCTTCCAAATATATAGTTGAATTTAGTAATCATGTTCATTTAAATAACCTGTACCCTACCCCACAGTGATAAATTTAAAAGCGTCCAATGTTGAAAATCTCGTTTATTCTGCTAAAAAATGGGATGGAGATTATTTGCAATCATATCCCTCTGACCTCCTTTAAGGAAAATCTCTATATATTTTAATTTCTAGTGTAACCATTTAGATGGGAGATCATTTAGAGCAGTGGCAGTAGTAACAGGAGTCAATGGTAGAGCTTCACACTTAGCTAATAATTTTATAGCCAGTGAAACTTGAAAAAGTGTTTAATTGAGAGATTAAGGAGTTTGCTGAAGATTGTGGATGTGTAAGAGTCAAAAGGATGTCATCTGCATACTAAAAGCCTTTTTATTTCCCCAGCTGAGGTATCAATTCCCTTAATATTGTTATTAGACCATATAGCTATAGCTAAGGGCTCCAAAGCCAAGAGAAACAATAAGGGGGAAAAAGGACAGCCTTGGCTAGTACCACAGTAGATATTAAAATAAGGGAACGTAAACCTGCTGCATGTAACAGCCACAGCTGGTAAATGACACATTCCACTGGTTAAAGTAAGGACATCTTTGCCAAAACCTATCCTCAGCATAGTATGAAATTAGTAACTCCATTCTACTCTATTGAAGGCTTTTTCCACATCTAGAGAGAGAAGAATTCTGTCCTCTTTGTCATTTCATAATTGCCATAATAAGTGTGGGATAGTGCAAAGATGATTAGCAGATGAATGGTCTGGGACAAACCCAACTTGGGAGGGGTGTATCAAAGAGGTGATAACTGAACCAAGACAATGTGATAAAACGTTGGCTAGGATTTTAACATCTGAACTCATTAGTGAAATCGGTCTATAGCTAGAACGTTCTAAAGGATCTTTACCTTGCTTAGAAGAACCGTAATATGGCCTTTAAAATGTCAGAGGGTAAATGTCCCAAACGTAGTGCCTCATCGAAGACAGAAACCAGTATTGGTACAGTGTGAATTTTGGTTATTTTGTACAATTGAAGAGGGGACCCGTCTTCCCCCGGTGCTTTAACCGATGCGAGAGAGTCAATTGGCTTCAATATCTCATCACTTGTGATTTCCCCCTTTAGTTCATCTCCCTGTTCCAGTGTCAGTTTGGTAGTTAAATTATTGAGAAAAAGACACTTTCTGCTGAGGGATCTAAACTATCTACAGATGTATAGAGCATTTCGTAGAACGTCTGAAATTGGGACAAAATCTCTGAAGGGTTTGTAAGTAGGACACCTGTAAGATTTGTAATAGCAGGAATCATTTTAGAAGATTTTTGTTGATGTACTTGATAAGCTAACAGTCGCCCAGCTTTTTCACCACATTCATAATGATGCTGGCGAATATGTAAGTATAAAGATTGTTGAGAGTAAATTTTGTGGATAACAATTTCTTTAGTCTTACTGGGGATTGTGATTGAGAATAGGTGGTTGTGAGAGTTGAGATTTATTTTTCAAGATTGATTCAATGGGTATTCATGCTATTTTAAAAAGAGCAGTATCTTTCATTATCAGCCCCTCAAAACTGCGTTCCCAGGACCCCAAAGTATATGTGCAGTAGAGACCAATTGTTCATTATCTTTAAAAAGTGACCCACATACGAACATAATAGTTATTTGTCTTGGTGATACTTATATGAAGAGAGATTGAGTCTCCAGGGAGGTTTTGAAATTATTTAAGAGCCCCAAGTCTAGACAAATATTGATAAGATCATGATCCAATATGCTGCAAGGAATTATATGTGCATGGTTCACAATCTCTAAAATGGAAGAGGTGGCCAAGAAATTGTCAATTCTAGTACATATATAATGGGGGCAAGAGGTGAAAGTGTAATCTCTCTCATTTGGGTTTAACAATCTCCAGGGTTCCTGCAATGAAAAATCATTTTTAAGATTTTTAACGTCATGTCTATCTTTAATATGATAAATGTCAGGTTTGCCAGATCTATCAATGAATGGGTCAATAGTAATATTCCAGTCCCCCCAATTAACAGACGTGTGGATCCAAATACTGTTAATAATCTACTAAAATGGGATAAGAAAGTGAGTTTTGAGTCTGTAGGGGCATACACCGATCCCACTATTATAAAAGTGTTTCCGATGTGAAGTTTAACGAAAATATACTGTCCCTCAACATCCTGCCATGTTTCCAATATTTTGTAGGGTAGATGTTTCTTAAAGAGAATTACAACACCACATTTCTGCGATGGTGCAGATGTGGTATCCGGTGTCTTTGGGGTGGGACTTGCATGTATGACTTGGCCTACCCAGAGCGTGGATTTCAAAGGGAATAACACCGGCTTTACCAAGAATCTAAGAAGAACAACAAGCATATATCATGTCAACCACTTAGAACATAAACTATGCCCCCCTTCCACCACCCACACATGCCCCTTAATTTACGGTAGGTGATGAACGTAGATCACATAGGTTGGAGTAGCCTATGACTTTTGTAGAGAACATAGGAAATTGTAGCATGAAACGCTGGTACCCTGTTTCTCAGCACAGGTACTCAGTCCAATTAATCCCCAAGTTGCGCCAGGTAGTGCCTGAAGGTAGTGTCAATAGTTAGTGCCAACAGGTAGTGCCAAAGTTAGTGCCAAATGTTAGTGTCACAAGTTAGTGCCAAAGAGTCCCAGTACTTTATTCAGAAGACACCAAGAGCGGGTTGCGCTGGGGTAATTAGTTAAACAAAGTTACTGCTGCTATCATTGAGCTGTCATGATAGCACTTTCTTGCATTGGGTACTATAAAGAGCTGCTGCTGGATGTTTTGACCTCGTGATCCTTGTTGGATCAGCTTTACTCACAGTTTCCTTAGTTTGCTTGCAGGTGGTCGCGTGGCCAGTGGTTTGTCATTGCCGGCGTGGCCCAGGACTTTACAGGAGCACCCACTCAAGGAGCGGGAGCAAAGACTGGGCTGCGGGAGGTGGGGGGATGAGGTGCTAATGCCTCGGTGCAGTCTTGAGGCAAGGCGGCTTCCAGAAGAGGGGTGCAGTTTAAATAGGGAAATCGCGCCCATGCCCAACATGGCCACCGGACTGTGCCGAGATCACACGAGATCTGGGCAGAGCTCATAATGGATAAGGCATTGTCATAGATGCTGGGTGGCTGAGACAGTGGCTCTGGTGGAAATGCCAAGAAAACAATGATGCTCATATATTTAGAAATACGAAGTATAAGAATGAAGTGAGTCACTTAGAGATACAGATGGCTAAGCTAGAGAAACAACTGGTGGTAAATTTAGGTACTGAATGAAGACTCCCATTAGAAAAAAGATTAAGAGAGTTGAAGGACCAGTTGGATGGACTATTGCAGGCTAGGATCAAGCAGAAATGGGAAGCCAGCAAGCTTGCTCATTTTGAGTATGGAGAGTGTGCAGGGAAGCTGTTAGCTTGGAAGATCAAGGCAGATCAAGTTAGGAATGTTATTAAGGAGATTGATCATGGGCAGACCGGGGAGAAGTGGACAAGTAGCACAGACAGAGAGACTACATTTTAGCCATACTTTGTAGGGCTGTACTCTGAAGAAGAGGCAGTAACTGAAGGGGAAGTGAAAAATTGCTGGGGGCGAATGATTTGCCTAGTCTTGCACCCAATGAACAGGCAAACCTGAATCAACAGATTACTCAGGGAGAGGTAAGGACAGAAATATGATCTAGCAAAGAAGGGAAAGCGGCAGGTCCGGATGGTATACTAATGGAGCTGTATAAGGTACTGGGGGATTCCATTCTAGCTGTTATGACAGCTTTGTTTGGAGAGATTATGGAGGATGGCGATGTGCGTCTGAAATTCTGGAATGAAGCATCCAATACCCCGGGAAAGATTCCAGCATGTTGTGAGTCTTATAGACCAAATTTTGCTTCTGAATAGCGATTATAAAATATTTGAGAAAGTGTTGGCAGAAAGGCTGAGTGGGATAGTAGAGGGGTTATTACATTGTGATCAGAAGGGTTTCATGAGAGGAAGATTCCTGCATGAATTAACTTTCAATCTTTTTGGCTCTATTAATTTGGCCACAACTTACAATGTCCCACTCACAGTGCTCATGCTTGATGCTATGAAGGCTTTTGACAGAGTTAGCTGGACCTATCTGATTACAATCTTAAAACAACATAATATGGGTGGAATGTTTTGTAGATCGGTCTGTTTGATCTATCAAGACCCATCTGTGAGAATTTTAATGAACCGGAATCTAACTCCACCTTTTAAAATATATAGAGGAACTAGACAAGGCTGTCCCCTGTCTTCACTATTGTTCAACCTATAGATTGAACCCCTTGATACTAGGATTAGACAGGATCCCTCAATTAGCCCCTTTAATTGTTTGGGATGTGAGAAAAAAGTCTTCCATTATGTTGATGACCTCATGGTTTACTCATTCGATTTATTAACAGCTCTTTCTGCTGTACTGAAGATTGCAATACATTTGGCAAGGTTTTGGGCTATTCTGTTAATGCAGGGAAGAGTGAAATCATGGTTTGTAACCAGAAGTGGGATAACCTTTTAATTGAAATGAGATGAGATACTTGGGACTAAAGATCACACAAGATATCAACAAAATCTTGGATGTAAACCATGAGAAAGCTGTGTAGGAAACAAGTAATTTAATGCAAGGGTGGGTTCATCTGCTTTTGACAATTTCTGGCAGAATTAGTCTAGTGAAGATGGTGATCTTGCCTAAATGTAGTTTTTTCTTTAATACTATTCCATTAGATCTGAATAAAATTGTGTTAGAGAGAATACAGCAGGCAATAAACTCCTTTGTATGGGCATATAAGGGGCAGAGGATGGCATGGAAAAGACTCAGCAGAAGGAGAGAAAAGGGGGGTCTCTCCCTGCCGGATATGCAATATTATGCTGGGCCTTTCAACTGAAGAATGCACTCTCCAGATTATTCATAACTTGGATTCCTGTTTAAGGCCATGCTAGGAGGAGTTAAAGGGGCAGAAACGCACTTCCTATTTAAATTTGGAGACCCAAAATTTTTAGAAAGGTGAAGTTGAAAATACTGCAAGTACTAACGAAGATGTGGTCTAGCATTAGACGTGCAATTAAAGCAGAATATTACAGCCATTTTGCTCCTATATGGGATTCCCTGGGCACTCTGGAGTGTCTGAAAGACAAACTGGCCCTACCAATAAAGATGCAGGCATGAAGTCCTGGGGTGATCTCTCCCGTGATGGCATACTACTTTCTTGGGATGAGTAAATAAGGAGATGGGAGGGAATTGTTCAAGGTTCAAATACTTACAGCTGAACAGTTGGGTACAGAGTAACCAAGTGGATTTGGGATCTATGACTCATCTGGTTGAACAATTATCGTGGAGGTAGGAGGTATCAATCTGGTACTTAGAAATTCTAGAGACATTGGACGGGGATTTCAAGTTGGCTGAAGAACTCTGGGGAGGATGCTTGCAGAGAGTGCCGTTACAAGATATCTGGCAAGTATCGATGTGGAATCTATTTCCTGTTGTCAAACCTGCTTTTTTAAGAAGAAATCATCTTTTTTCCATTCATAAAGCTTACTTAACGCCGTACAATATTTCGAGATGCAGAAAGTGGGTGTATCCAAATGTGCCAAATGTGGATTAGAGAAGGCAACAGACATCCACATGTTCATGGATGCCCAGAAATACAGATATTTTGGGAAGAAGTGGGTAAGACTATTTCCAATATTGTGGGGGTCAATGTTAAGGTAAGCCTCTCTTTGATTATTTTTGGGATAGCAGAAGGGCTGGAAGAGCTAAGTTGTAACATATGAAAGTTGCTCTTCTATTTTATTGTTCTGGTGAGAAGGGAAATCTGTTGAAAATGAGTGGGTGATATGCCTACCCATCACTTAGAGTGGCTTAATGCACTTCTTTATATATCACGGATGGATATGGCTGGGGGAACCCCAAGGGGAAGCAGTTCTGTCAGCCACTGATGAGGTGGATCGGGAGACAAGAGGCTTAAAGGGAGTAACGTAAGGAGCATATACCATGTCAAATGATTACACCTTTTTAGCTCTCTACACTGCGTATACAACATGGCTCCCAAAGTTGGGCAGGGTGAGAGAGATGCAGCCTCTTTGATGATAGGTCTTCTTCTTCGAAAACTAAGGCCTGGAATCGAAATGGTTAAGAGAAGATCTGGAGTCTGGGGTAAATGAGGACAAAATAAATGATAACTATACATTACATACTGAATGGAACGGAAAGAAAACAGCAATACCTACAACATGTAAAGTGCCATGTAATGCACATTTTTCATGGTAACGTGAATGCTATTCAGAACATTGTGTGACACACATCCTACATAATGATGCTGACACATACGTTTATGCAGAACATCATGTACACACATCCTACACAATAGCAATAGTGCTGGTTGCACGGGTCAGTAGCTGGTTTTTTTATGACCTAACTCCTTCAGGACCTCCGAAGGGTCTATGAGTGTCAGAGACCTGGAGGATCATGACACTTTAGGTCTCCTCATAGATCACAAAAAGCAGGTGCAGTCCTTCTTCTATTTTTCAGAAGTCCAGAAAGTGTTCTGAGGATAATGCCTTAGAGTGCCACACTTATGGTTGGTGCCAGCTAGTAGGTGGGATGACTCCAGGCTCCTCTCTAAACCAATGGACTAAAGGTTCTGCGTGGCAACCTTACCAATGTTTGCAGGAGTTCCTGAATGGAGAAACCCTTCTCCCCTTGTGCAGAGCTTATGTACCCACCTGAAGGCATGGTCATTGAAATGAGTAGTCCTCTCCTCAGTGGTAACTCAAAACTGGTTCTGGGGGTAAGTCTCCTCCCACTGGCTTTGGTGCTAACCTGACTGGAGGGCCAAAGGCTGGTCAGGTCCATGTCTCACCTTATATTTACTTGTGACAGGGCAGGCTCCTTTGATGACATTCCTAGGTCCACCCTAACTGGTCTATCTGTCAGAGGAAGTAAAACACCTCCTCACACCCAGGACATTGTCTCTTCTCTGAGAGCAGTTTTCACATCGCATTAAGGGAAATCACTGGTTGGACTGCTGCTAGAGAGTTTATGCATATAAACAGCTAAGAGATTCAGACAGAGAAAAAGTAACTTTCTAAAAGTTATAGCTTCCTAAATATTTATTAAAAAGCCTGCATCTGCATTAAATTAGGCTTTTAATAAATATTAAAAAGTGGTAGAATTATTTTCTAGCTGGTTCCAAACCTGAGCTAACTGAATTCATATTTTTAATCTGTACTCTAGTTTCTCATTGAACAGCCAGACCCTTCTATGGTGAAAATAGCTTTGTGACATGGTAAAATTAAATATTTGCATGTCTCATTTTCAAAAATCCAATGCCCCCTACCTTGTGGGCTCCAAGCCTTCTTATAGGTGACTTATTAATAATTAAAAGAAAGGTTTTTCACCTGTCAAACTGGTTATTTTGACAAGTCAGGCTGCAGGTTTAAACTGCAGCAGTCAGGATAAAATGGTAGGCCTGAGGCCATGTCTACCTTTGTATACTAGTGGATGCCCCAATGTGTGCTGCTGACTACAGATGACATTTAACTTTCCATTCCATGGGTGTGACATCTACCCAATATACTATGGCCTGACAGGATACTTAAATATACCAGTCAGGAATTAGCCAATTTCTACATGTTTTAGGGGTCAGAGCACATACACTTGCATTTTTAAAAGATAAAGCACTTGCTAGACAATGATTTATTTAATGTTGTCTGTTGCATCCTAACGGCTGTAGTACTAGCAGACACTACCTCTCAGAAGGAGGCCTTGGACTGCTCGCCCTCACTGCCCTAAAAGAGTCAGGTTCTACAACTTGGTACTTGGTTCTCAGTATACAGTAAGTTGCAGACTTATTATTTGTGAGGTACTTACACACTTCCCAAATAATGACCCACTTTCTTACAAATTCAATGAGTAAAATGTCATAGTACTAGAAATTCAGGGATGCCATTCAAAGAGACTGAACAAAAATCTAATCAATTGCTTTTTTTAATTCAACATAGGTTGAATCAAGAAAATGCAAATGTATCCTTTTTCCAAATGAAGCCTTTAGGTGGACTGGCCCTGAGTTCTAGGTATGAAACAACAACAAACATTCTGTCAAGGTATCTAACTCTTCTCACTTATAGCAAAAGTGTAGTTACTTCTTTAGACAAATATCTTCAGAACGCTAAGAAGCAGAAACAATATAATGTATGAGGGATGTAATTAGCAATTTCTGTTTCCCAAAGATATTGAGTGCAAGCTCCAGCAAATGATTTTGTAGAGGTTGAGCTGCCTGTGCTCCCTCCTGACATTCTTGAGCAGATGAGATCCTGACTGATTGGCAAGAGCATGGGCCATAGTTCTCATGGGAAGCTTCACCAATGCACCGGTCAAAACATCCACAGGAGTATTTTCTCCATGTACTATGAAAAAAAGTTCAAATATAATAGCATTATATACTGCATGAGGTCCCATTTTGGGGCTTCAGTTGTCTTGTCGTACTCAGATTTGGCTCACTTTATCTGATTCGCTAATCAGGGCTTTGAGGTTACGCATACAACTGTCATTACATTTTCATTGCAAAAGAGACTATCACAGCATTAAAAAAGGTACATGTCCTACGTAGGCTGTTGTAGTGGAATTCTGTCCAAAACAGAGGGTGTCTGATTGAGTGCATTTGGAATTGTTTGCAGTTGTATCACAAGTTTGGCACCCAATAACAAATGCAATTTACAATGCTATACAAATATTTGAGGAACTTGTCATGTTGATCCAAAGGTACCATAGGAACCCTAACTTGTGACTCAGCATTCAAAAGGATCTAAAATGAGCAAGCAGTGACCTTAAAAAAGCAAAAGAAATAAAACCAAAGTGCACCCTTGATATGATGAGGGATGTAGGATGAAAGAGGAGAGTCCTGGACATTCCTGCAAAATAGAATGCCAAGACACCTTCACTGGTAATCCTGCACCAGGGAAAGGAATAATGCCACATTGTATGATAACTCTAAAGTGCAGCCATCCAGTAGCAAGTTTTGCATTAGGAAATGGGCTTTAGCTGAGGGCATCAGTGTTTGTGCACTGATTCCTGCTTGTTTCTCTCAATTCTTGGGCCTCTGTCCTCCCACAGATTATGTTATTGTTTTAGCTGTCAAAATCTGCTCAAGGAACAAAATCATTAGTGCAGACTTCTCACAGAAATTGAAATCACATCTTTAGCCCAAGCCCATATTTATATTTGAATCAGGGTTACTGTAGTCCTCTTAATGTGGACCTTGGTAGTGTTACTTGAACAAGAGAAGATGGAAATTTTAGCTGTGAACAAATAAATCACATTTTGAGTCAAAAGTTTATGCAGAAACATAAAACACAGACTGATCACTATCACCAAAACAAAAAATAAATGAACAAGGACAGAGGACAAACACTAAAGACAAAACTCTAAAATGGTGTCGCATGTCAAAGTCATGATGAAGGAATTAAAGTTATCGAAATAGACAATCAAGAAATCAATAGCATTCCTACTACCCCAAGAAGCATTTGAAGACTTAACCAGTAAGGACAAACCCAAGATGGCAAACATGAACTCCTGGCATAATGACAACACACACTTAAAGGCAGCAAATTAAAAAGGGAAAGAACAGGTAGCACTCAAACAGTGAGAAAATAAAACTACTTAATGGATGATAAAAACAATGCACCTGAAAAGAGCAGAAGCATAGTTAAAAGGCAACAAAGGGAGGAGGACAAATAAAAATAGTAGCAATTCTCTCTGAAAGGAAAATGTCCATGCAGCAGCTTTATAGAGAAATAGTCAAGACGCAAACTATTAAAAAACACCAGAGAAATTATGCAACAGTCCTGCGCTAACTACCTAGCTAAAACTAAAAAGAAATGTTTGGCAAAGTACAAGGATAATAATCACTAAAGAATCACATGTGGAGGATGCTCCAAATGAGGTACACAGCATTTCCTCTTCTTCCACTTTCTTGGCAATGATTAACTCACATCATTGTCCTCATCCTTCATTTCAAATACAGTTAACATTTTTTTTACCATTAATTATATGTCGAAAAGAACTTTGTGTAAAATAAATGTGTTCCCCATACCTTTATCCTACTGCTAACCCGGATATAACCCTCATATATAGTTAATATTTAATTATGGGTAAATTATTTATTTTCTTTCAATTGTAATTTAATATAATTCATTATATTTTCTCTAACCATAACATGCCTTCTCACCATTAAAATATTTTTTAATAGTTAAAAGAATTTCTATTAATTTGAAATTTAATTTTAGTTTTATTTGACTTCATTTAAGGTAATATGTTAAGTAACCATGAACCTATCCCTTAAACTAAATATGAATATTATTAATTTAGCAAATCTTCCTATAACCCAAGTAATAATCCAAACCTCAACCTTATCTCCAATCCTAAGTAATTCAAACAAAAATGTGCAAATTATGTTGCCATTCCACTAAAGCAGCTGCTAATCTTTTCCTTTAAGCTAATAATTTAACAATTATTATATATTTAAATAATAGTTTGTTTGTTTAATTGTGTTAATTTAATTTTATTGAATAGACTACTCTCATTTGATAGGTTAATTTTTTATTTTTGCAAGACTCCTAGCCGATTTTATTGAGATTTCAAACTGTAATGACTTGAAGTATATCTTAGTAATTATCTGGTTGTTTTCATTAAATATTGCTATTGTACCACTGTGCGTGGTATTGTCTTAAAATGATTGTACCCTAACCTGATCTCCAATACTCTTCATAATCCTAAACCGTTCTACTTCATTAAATGTTTTACTTACCTCAATAATGTTATGTTAAACAAGGTGTTGAAGAGTAGATAGTTCCTAATGAAGTAAAAGCCTAAAGATGACCGTACAACAATGTAATTTCTGCTCAGGAATTGAATGTCCCCTCTAGGTCAAGTAACATAATGATTAAAGGATCAATTATACCTTATTACTAAAGGCCTTCCAGAAAATATTGAGACACTGGCGGAAAGGTGAAGGGTAAAAGCTCATCAACCAAATGGCATATTTCCAAGCATAAAATGCAAAGCTACAAGCAGCATAATAATATGAAAGAGAGGTACAAGAGTAAAGACCTTAAGACCAATTTCAAGTTTCCCAGCAATCCAGCTAGACATCCTAACAGGATTTATTGGCTGCACAAGATTTAAAAAGTTGCAGGAGTACCATTCTCTGGAGTTTATTAGCTGGACATTTGGCAAAATGCTCAATTGAAAAACAACCAACAAATGGCAAAACACGAAGGAATTGATAAGAAACCTTCAATTCTCACACATAATTCCTCATTTCTGTAGCTGTCTTACAATAGCCCATTGTTCCCAGAACCTAGAAGTCACACAATCCAGAAGTAGGGATTCCTAGGGTATAGGTACTCCTGGTTACCAGAATACCTGTGTGAAGTTCCTGCATAATGTGTTATTGTTTCCAATAAAATCTCAACTGAACCCACATGGATAACAACAGAGGCAGATGGGAAACGGTGCATACAAAATTATGACATAGAAATGCTAAACAAATTCAAAACATAATGAAAAGAATGTAAACAAGGGGAACTTGAAGACTGGCTCAAACTCAAAAACATAGTGGTACACAAAGGTTTAATCAGTCCACGCAAGCACTAGAGCCAAAATTATAATCTGCGAATTTCAGAATAGAGAGATCCCCAAAATAACAGTGCAATGGATAGATCAAACAGCAATAAGAAGGATTGGTGTCTAAAACACCTACCTTGGGTGAATTTCTGAAAGCATGATAAAATCACCACAACTGTCCATATCTGCGTATTTTCTCTCTGTGACAGATTGCATATGTTCCCAAATACATGGTCAATAATGAAAAAAGCAATGCACCAGTATCAATTGTATCAATGAACCATATTGGTTAGTGGTGCTACTATTGCATGCCTATCCTCGCTCACCATGTCAAACAGGGTAGAACTTCTATGGTGAACACTTAAGCTCCATAATTTATGGCAAAATGTCCCTGAATACACTGTTATCGAGATTCAACAGCAGCAATGTACTAGAGATAATTGTATCGATTGACAGTGCTGTAGAGTAGCACATTCTTATCTTTTCTTAAGATGTCAAGCCCCAAAGAGCAGGTTATATATATATATATTATCTACTGGCGGTCGCCAGTAGATAGTTATAGTTAGGACCTATTTTCCATAGGAAATCCGCAACATTCTATTTGCAATAACGTTGGCGCCGGTTGACGAATCTTCGCGAAAGCTTCCAACTTGTTGGGGCGCTCCGGTCCGCTCCTATCCTGAAAGTCTCGGGGTGATTCGTCAAGCAGGGGCCGAGGAAAAAGGGGGGTCCCAAAACGTGTTTTCCCCATTCATTTTTCCATAGGAACCTTTAGTCGCAGCTACAGCCCGAACTGCTAAACGGAATTACACCAAATTTGACAAAAAGGTAGCCCTTGGTTCAGGGTTGTGCCTTTTGCTTAAATGGTGTAAATCCGTTCAGTAGTTCCTGAGAAAATCAAAAATAAAATCATATATATATCTATGGCCGCGTAGGGTCCGCGCACCCTCGCGATCACGAGCTGTATGCTAATTGGCTGTCAACACTCCAAATCAGGAAGTGTTGGCAGCCATCTTGTTCCTCGGTAGAACCGAGGAACAAGAAAGCAGTAAAAACAGTGCGCATAACGCAAAAAGGGGGCAAGGTAGAAACACCCTGACCCCCTAGGCCTGCTCAGGGAGTCCTACAAGGACCCCAAGGGCCCCAAATTTTTTTAATTTTTTTTTTTAAATCGGCAAAAAACGCGCTGGGTGCGCGGATCCTGTTGATAAAAAAAAAAACGAAGCGCGGGCTCCCGCGCTTCGTTCTTAATTGGCCCCCGGGTGGGCATGCGGGGGTTTATCATATTTATGATGGGGGGGCCTCTAAGGCCCCCCCAAGCCCTGGGGACCGCCACCCCCCGGGGCTTTACAAAAAAAAAAATGGAGCGGGAGGGCTCTCGGCCCTTCCGCAGCCCCGGGGACCGCCACCCCCCGGGGCTTCTTTTTTTTTAATACTATTACCTGTGTGGGGGGCTCCAGCCCCCCCACATGCCCCGGGGACCGCCACCTCCCCGGGGCAGTGCAAGTGATGGGAGGGAGGCCGCGCGGCCCCCCTCCTGGAGCCCTTGATGGCCCTGGGGACCACCACCCCCCAGGGCCGGCTCCTGCAGTGTCCCGGGGTGCCTACCCCCGGGACACTGTAGTTTGCTATGACAGGACGAGAGCCTCGCGGCTCCCGTCCTGTCATAGCAAACTGCTTTGGATATTGGAAGCAAGAGCAGGGAAACCTGCTCTCGCTTCCAATATCCAAAGCACATTGCTTTTCCACACGGGGAGCTGCATGTTAGCAGCTCCCCATGTGGAACAGCAATGCCGGCTCCCGCAGGACGCGGGGAGCTGGCATGGTCCGTGGGGGAGTTGGGGTCCCCCCACGGACCCCAAAGGATAGGGCCAGCCCCGGGGGATGGGGTCCCGAGGCAAGTAGTGGCCCGGGAGGGGGGCCATGCGGCCCCCCTCACCCAAATTATTAAATAAAAAAAATAAAAAATTTAAAAAGGCCGGCCACGGGGGATGGGGTCCCCGGGGCCTAAGGAGGCCTGAGGAGGGGGGCAACGCAGCCCCCCTCCATAAAAATAATTTTTAAAAAAGGTGGCAATGACCCGGGGATGGGGTCCCCGGGCCGAAAATGGCCACGGGAGGGGGGCCCACGCGGTCCCCTTCCCGATCCCATTTAAAAAAAAAAAAAAAAGGGGGTCAGGCCCTGGGGGATGGGGTCCCCAGGGCCCAAAATAATTAAAAAGAAGGGGGGCCCCACAGCCCCCTTTTTAAAAAAAAAAAAAAAATACGGCATCGCGCCGGAGGCCACGCCCCTCCTTGTCAGCAGTCTGCAAACGCGCCCTGGCGCGTTTGCAGAGGGGGAACGACCCCTTGAATACTGGGGTCCCTGGGGCCAACTAGCCCACCAGGAACCTCTAGTATGCGCCAGGGGCTGCGTTGCAGAGAGGTGTTCTGAGGCCACGCCCTTTTACACCTCTGCAACGCAGCTCTGTGGTGCTTAATGGAGGTATCCGGTGGGCTAGTTGGCCCCTAGGGACCCTCGGGATTGAGGAGGAATCAATTTCCAACTTAAAACGCGCCACAGGGCGTGTTTGCAGACATGTCACCTCAGGCCGCACCCCCTTCCTTCACCATTGTGCAAATATTCCTCTAAAATCAGCCGAAATACGAATTCCGATTTACTCACCTGTTATCAGGAGAGACCTCAGTGCTGCATCTTTGAGCCCAGTACTGATCCTGAAAAGTAATTTTAACCGTACTTACCAGTAACTTGAATTTCCTTCCGTAGGATATCATTGCCTGCTTTTTGCTGAAAAAGTTTCTAAGTGTCGATTTTTGAAACTTACAAATATTCCTCTAAAATCAGCAGAACTACGAATTCCGATTTACTCACCTGTTATCAGGAGAGACCTCAGTGCTGCATATTTGAGCTCAGTACTGATCCTGAAAGGTAATTCTAACCGTACTTAACAGTAACTTGAATTTCCTTCCAAAGGCTAACATTGACTGGTTTCACTTGGAAATTCTTCTAAGTGTGGAGTTTTGGAACTTTATAATATTCCTCTAAAATCAGCTGAACTACGAATTCCGATTTACTCACCTGTTATCAGGAGAGACCTCAGTGCTGCATCTTTGAGCCCAGTACTGATCCTGAAAAGTAATTTTAACCGTACTTACCAGTAACTTGAATTTCCTTCCATAGGCTAACATTGACTGGTTTCACTTGAAAATTCTTCTAAGTGTGGAGTTTTGGAACTTTATAATATTCCTCTAAAATCAGCTGAACTACGAATTCCGATTTACTCACCTGTTATCAGGAGAGACCTCAGTGCTGCATCTTTGAGCCCAGTACTGATCCTGAAAAGTAATTCTAACCGTACTTAACAATAACTTGAATTTCCTTCCATAGGCTAACATTGACTGGTTTCACTTGGAAATTCTTCTAAGTGTGGAGTTTTGGAACTTTATAATATTCCTCTAAAATCAGCTGAACTACGAATTCCGATTTACTCACCTGTTATCAGGAGAGACCACAGTGCTGCATCTTTGAGCCCAGTACTAATCCTGAAAAGTAATTTTAACCGTACTTACCAGTAACTTGAATTTCCTTCCATAGGATATCATTGCCTGCTTTTTGCTGAAAAAGTTTCTAAGTGTCGATTTTTGAAACTTACAAATATTCCTCTAAAATCAACAGAACTACGAATTCCGATTTACTCACCTGTTATCAGGAGAGACCTCAGTGCTGCATCTTTGAGCCCAGTACTGATCCTGAAAAGTAATTCTAACCGTACTTAACAGTAACTTGAATTTCCTTCCATAGGCTAACATTGACTGGTTTCACTTGGAAATTCTTCTGTGTGTGGAGTTTTGGAACTTTATAATATTCCTCTAAAATCAGCTGAACTACAAATTCCAATTTACTCACCTGTTATCAGGAGAGACCTCAGTGCTGCATCTTTCAGCCCAGTACAGATCCTGAAAAGTAATTCTAACCGTACTTACCAGTAACTTGAATTTCCTTCCATAGGCTAACATTGACTGGTTTCACTTGGAAATTCTTCTGTGTGTGGAGTTTTGGAACTTTATAATATTCCTCTAAAATCAGCTGAACTACAAATTCCAATTTACTCACCTGTTATCAGGAGAGACCTCAGTGCTGCATCTTTCAGCGCAGTACATATCCTGAAAAGTAATTCTAACCGTACTTACCAGTAACTTGAATTTCCTTCCATAGGCTAACATTGACTGGTTTCACTTGGAAATTCTTCTAAGTGTGGAGTTTTGGAACTTTATAATATTCCTCTAAAATCAGCCGAACTACTGAATTCCGATTTACTCACCTGTTATCAGGAGAGAACCCAGTGCTGCATCTTTTAGCCCAGCACTGACCCTGAAAAGTAATTCTAACTGTACTTACCAGTAACTTGTATTTCCTTCCATAGGAATCCATTGTCTGGTTTTCAGCAGAAAAGTTTCAAAGTGTCGATTTTCACAAACTACAAATATTCCTTAAAAATCGCCTGTATGACTTAAACGCATTCTTTCAACTGTTTACAGGAGATGCACCAGTGCTGGATCCAGGATCCACCACTGAGTAAGAAAAAGTAACGATAACACTACTTACCTGCTAAGTGAATTTCCTCCCATAGGATAACATTGGTGATTCTATGTGAAAAAGTTTCTGTCAACTTTTAAAATACAATAATATTCCTTAAAAATCACTACTGTAACCAAAACACTTTTACTCAACTGTTTACAGGAGATGTCCCAGGACTGAATCTAGGATCCAGTCCTGTGGTTAGAAAAGTAATCCATAAAGTAACTAATTGCATTTAACTAGAAATTCACATTGAGCTCAATGTTGCATTGTGTTTGAAATTGTGTTGCCCATTGCAACAACTGTAACTACTGTACTTAAAAGTCTATTGCCTATTTCCAAAGTATTTAAACTAAAGTAAATCATTCTGAGAAAGTATATTTTGTAATGTAATGTATAATGTAATTACAATGTAATTTAAAAAATAAAATATCTAAAAATAAATAGTTTAAAAAATGTAGTAAATCAGTATCAAAAAATAAATATAACAATTAATACATTTAAAAATTGTCATTTACAAAACCTTTGAAATTCACTGAAAAAAACCATAGGTTTCAGACATGTTATAGTTAGGAATTAGCATTTAAAAAACCTTTGAAATTCACTGAAAAAACCATAGGTTTCAGGCACGTTACAGTTAGAAATTAGCATTTAAAAACCTTACAAATTCACTGAAAAACCATAGGTTTTAGGGACAGTTATAGTTAGTTGGACATTTCACTCGTACAAAACCCGTGAAATTCTCCGTTATAGTTAGTTCAGCTAACTATAACTCGCGCCCCCGCAATGCACTGCTGATGACGTCACATATTACATCACTCATGACATCAAAACATTAATTTATTATATTTAAACACCAGTAAAATATACATAACAGGTTATCAGATAGATAGATCAATGTTTCATTTCACTAGTGATGTCATTTTATATACATAAAAACATTTTTAAACATTTTCATATTTTTCTTTTAACATAAATATGTTTTGCAAACAGAAATTTTTTTCCACATATATGTCATGATATTTTAATTTTGTGTTGAAAATATATAATTGCAGATTTTAACCAATGTAGTATATAACATGACATTTTAAACATGTTTTCAACATTACTTTCATATTTCTTAATAGTCTTTTTTATTTTAAGGAAGTCAGATTTTTTAGCGCATATAATATATTGTAGTCTTTATGTTGCTTCTTCATTCAGCTGTGGTCAGTGCAAAAGATAGAGGCTAGATCAGGTCTCCTTGTATCAGGTAAGGTTCATATGAACATATAGTTTAGTAGCTAGCTCATGTTTTGGAATGGGGTTTTCATATTACTTAGGTATAGTATGATAATTAGATTTAGAAATAGTTTTATTAGGTTTATGTGTGTTAACGTGTTAACATTAATGTTTCAGATTGCTATATAAATTGTATGTTTTACTATTTTTATTTAGGTAGTGTTCTGTCGTTATAGTGTTATGTTGTGGGATTTTTAATTGTTTTTAAGTATAATACTGTTTGGGTAGCATGGATATATATTATCTGTATTTTGTATTTTTTTTATAAGATAAATGCTGGGGTCTTTTTTGTAGCATCCCCATATTCGGAGTTGTAGCTTAAAAAATAAAATGTATTATTTTAGATATAGTACATCAACATTTTAGGATAATTTCTTTCACTTTTGGTTTTCAGTTTACAGTCTATTATTATTATTAATATTTTTCAAGGTGTTTAAGCGTTAATTACAATACCTGCATAGATTTGCTTAATGGATGCTTGTTTTAACATATATGGATGTTTGCTTTTTTGTTTCACCTTATTTCATTTAAGGTTTTTTATGCAGATTTGTGAAGGCACCCGACTGCTATACAATTGTAAGTAATATTTTATTTTTATATTATTTGAGGGGAAATGTTTGTTTTGTGTAATGTTAATAATGTGAACTGTTAGTGATTTGTGTGTTTTGTAGGTATGATTTTTTGTTTTTTAATGTTTTTATTTTCTGCATGATTACAATGTTGCAAATAGCGCTTCGAATTTCAATCAGTTTACAAGTACAAAACATACATATTTTAAATCAGCAAATACTAGTTACACGTGCCGACTACTCAAATAGACTGTTGTAAAAGAGAAGTTTATATTGAATCAGCAACTTTTCCTCATGCACACTTTTATATATTTTATACCCCCTCTCCCACCCCTCCCTCCCCGGGGTTAGACACACACTTAGATATAGTTGATGTCGGGAGAGCCGAACCGGAGATCGCTTTGAGCCCAGTACTACCTCTCGAGCCATCTGGTCAGAGGTTCCCAGATCTTTAAACCTTTCGAGCAGGACCGTGTCCCTCTTTTTTCATAGATGGCTTTTTCAAAGTTATAATTCGCCACTAATCATGTTAGCCATTGATGATAACCTGGGGGGGATGGGTCTAGCCAGGCTGAGGCTAGGCAGAGTCGATATACCGCCATGCCTATGAAAACCAATTGCTTCCCTTGGATCTCCTGATCCTCCCCAAGACAAATCAGGGAAGGAGAAAGAAAAACATCCCTCCCTAGCACTTCTTTTAAAAAGTTTGCGATCTCTAGTTTTAAGTTGTTTAATGTGTCACAAGCGGAAAATATGTGATTGAGATCCGCCTGATACAAAGAGCATCGGGGGCATAGAGTCCCTCTCCCTGTCCCCCATTTCGCAATCTTTTTCGGAGTATAATAAAGCGAAAAGCAGGATTTATAATACTGGGCTTGAAGCCGCGCCGGAATTAACAGACTTTGTGCTAGCTCAATTGAGTGGAAGAATAAGTCTTCGGAGATATCAATTTCCTCTTTCCACTTCCTAGCCCGCGTTGCCAAATCATCCGGAATTAATGAGTTAAAAGAGTTATACACAATTCCAATGGATGGATGGTTCTTTCTCAAGTTGTCTATAATAGAGTTATTAATAAATCCTGATGGGCCGCCGCATTTTTTCCTTAAAAAATCACGTACTTTCATGTACTTATAGAAATCTTTCCAATCCAATTCATATCTTTCTTTGAGATTTTCGAAAGAAGCTATATCGGATAGGGAATAAAAATCGCCGAGTTTGGACAGGCCTTTGTTTTGCCACTTTTTGATTATTAAGTTTTTAAAAATTTCGGGCAGGTTAGGGTTGTTATAAATCGGTGTATAATAATTCAAGCGACCCAGTCCTAACATTTTACGGGCCGATTTCATGGTTTTGAACCCAGCAGCTAACGTCTTGAAACACACCTTCTTATAGTGGGAATCATTCAGAAGCCTCCAGATCCATCCCCATGCATCTTTGCCCATTATGAGTTCTATAGGTGTAGGTATATCTTCCAATGGGTTATATATTGGCTTATCGGAAAAAAGAGTGAGGTTATACAGAAGAGTGGTTGCCCAATAATAAAGTCTTATATTTGGAAGAGCCAACCCACCCCTTTCCTTTGGTAGGGAAAGGTACTTATAAGCTCTTCTGGGTTTTTCATAAGCCCATATAAATCGAGAGAACAGGTCTTCGATCCTTTTCAAACAAATAGTACTAAATTCTAACGGGATAGCTCTTATAAGGTACAAAAATTTAGGAAAAAAAGCATTTTAATTATATTGCATCTACCAATTATCGAAAGATGCAAATTATGTAGTCGAGTTAATTCGGGTTTAATTTTATCGATCAAGGGGTCAATATTACAGTCAACTATCTTTTCGATGCTGGCCATAACATCTACTCCAAGGTACGTAGCCTTTTCTACCTGTCTAGTGTCGTCGCCCATACTGACATTCTTACAAATGATCTGGGTTTTAGATCTGTTAAGGGAGTATCCTGATAAAAGTCCAAATCTAGCCGCCTCTGCTTCAACCTCAGCCATAGATGTTCCAGGATTAGCAGTTACCAGAGCAATGTCGTCGGCATAGGTCAGTACTTTCGTTTCCCAGGCGTGAGAATTAATGGGGCTAATTTTTCGATTAGCTTCCAGAAATCGTAAAAAGGGGTCTATATATAGTGCAAACAAGAGAGGTGAACTCGGGCATCCCTGGCGGGTAACTCTAGTTATTTTAAAAGTGTCAGTTAGAGAGCCATTTAAAAATAATTTTGCGGTGGGCTGAAAATATAGCATCTTAAATGCCTGTATAAGTCCCTGGCCTATCCCGACCCTTGACAGGGTCTCCCATAAAAAAGGCCAGGAAACCCTTTCAAAGGCCTTCTCGGCGTCAAGTAGAATAAGGGCTATTGGGTCTCTAGAAATATGAGCGGCGTCGAACAGTGAAATAGTTCTCCTAATATGATCTACAGTACCGCGTCCAGGGATAAATCCATGTTGCCTAGGTGATATTACTTTATGTATTACCCCTGCTAATCGAACCGCTAATATTTTAGAATAGATTTTGCTGTCCGCATTTATCAGGGTTATAGGGCGATAAGAGGCAGGGTCTAGCGCAGATTTATGCTTTTTAAAAAAACAATAATTTTGGCTTGCGACCACGATTCAGGTGGTCTCCCCCCCTTGAGCGCATGTACGAATAAGTGGAACATAACCTCTTTTAGTTTAGTGGAATTTTTTTAATAAAATTCAGCTGGAATATTGTCTAACCCGGTGGCTTTACCATTAGGAAGGCTATTAATACAAAGCAGAGCGTCTATCCATTGAGGGGGTCATCAAGTTGAGCCTGGTCATCTTGAGATAATTGCACCGCTCGAATTTGGTTAAGATAAGTAGTGATATCATTTAAATGAGCCATGGTAGTTTCATGATATAAATCTTGATAATAGGCAAGAAACTCTTTACGAATGCCCTCTGGATCTGAAATTATTTCTTGTGTGGGGTCTTTAACTGCAGTAATGATGTTCCTTGAAGCTTTTTGTCTTGCCCTAATCGCGAGGTGATGTCCGACCTGCTTGCTACATTCATATGCTTCCTTCCTCCAAATTGCTAATCTATCTGCAGCTCTTTTGGCAATTAGCTCCATGACAGCTGATTTTGCTGACATTATTTTTGCAAGCGCATCCGCTGGGTCATCGCCATCCCTGAGAACAGTAATTAAGTTTTCTTCTGCAGCAGCCAATCGGGTTTGCAGATTATCCTGCAGTTGACGCTGTTCTCTATTTAAGGAAAGCGAAAAGCTCAGTGTCTCTCCTCTTATTGCTGCTTTTAGTGCATCCCAAACCACCTCAATCCCTGGGCTGCCTAAATTATCCTTAATAAATTGTGGAATCCAGTGCCTCATATGTTTACAATATTCATCATTTAAAAGTAGAGATCGTTCAAAGGTCCAGCTAGCCAAATCTCTATTAACCACTGTTATCCCTCTTATTTCCACCACTAAGGGATTATGGTCTGCCACAATACGTGGGGTCTTTTCTATTGAGCATGCGTGAAGAATAGAATGAGATGCAAAAATAAAATCTAATCTCACCAGCTTGTTATGTGGAAAAGAATAAAAAGTGTGGCCAGAATCAGTAGGGTGTTGTGAATGCCAAATGTCAGTGAGTGCCTGTTCGCGACATAAAGTCCTCAAAGCTTTAAAGACCTTTGGTTTCCGACCGCTATAGATCCAATTTTTATCTAGCAGTTATGTTCTTATTAGCGGGCAAATTTATATTAAAATCACCGCAAATGATTAAAGGTAGCGGCCACTAGGCCAATTCATTATTCATAAAATCAAAGATTGCGGGGTCGTCTGCGGTGCTACCATATAAAGTACATACAGTGAATGAATCTCCATTTTCCCTTTGACATTCTGCGATGACCGACCTCCCATTTTGATCAGCTAATGTACGTGTAAATTGAAGTGAGCGTTTCGCAGATAGTATTGCCACCCCCGTATCCTAGCATTTTGTGTTGTGGCCCCTACCACTGTATAGCCAAGCGAGTCTAAGAGGTGAATCTGAGTTCTTTCAATATGCGTTTCCTGCAGGCATAGGATATCTGCTTTAAGTAGCCGAAGTGTTACAGCCGTATTTCGTAGTTTCTTGAGATCGTTAAGGCCACACACGTTAATTATTGCAACACGTAATTTACTCATTAAATATAGCAAAATTACTCCAATACCAATACCCATAAGTCAAATAGAAAAAAAAGTTCGAGTCATCCCTCTTGGTGCCAACCCCTTCCCCCACCCTACCCCAACCCCCATGGATCCCCCCCACCACCCACCACCTACCACTGAGGCTACCTGGTTCTGCAAGAGCCAGGATGAGGGCATCTGAGCAATCAGGGTCCCATACCCCCCCCGGTCCAACCCCTTCCCTAGACTATCCACTCTATCTATGCTGAATCAATTTGTAACCATTTGAACTCGCTAAAAGTCCCCAATTTGAAACATTAAGCCTTAAGTCTTAAATATTTTAGTCCTTGGTTCTGTCTCTTCTTGACTCTGTGATCTCTTGCAGATAGACTTGGGCCTGGACTTCAGAAGTAAAACTGCGCGTGAACCCCATTGAAAATAATTTTAGGCGTGCTGGATTCTGTAAATATACCGTTGCCCCAATTTGTTGAAAAGGGGCAAATAGTTGCCTCAGCCTCCATCTTCACTCAACTGTGGCATGGGCAAAGTCAGGCCTGCTGAAAAAGGTAACGCCATTGAATTCTTCTTGCTATTAGGTCTTGCTAAGTCAAAGAGTGTCTGGCGCAAAAGAAAGTTGCCAAAATATACTAACATTGCACGAGGGTATTGCGCTGAGGACAAAGGACGTTTGGAAGGTGTTAATGGGAAATGATGAGCGCGCTGTATCTCCTTGTCCCAGTCCCAGGATTGCAGCTCAGGAAATGCTCCTTTGAAAAGCGTGATTATATAAGCCCTAGGGTCACTCCCTTCCACTCCTTCCGGAACCCCAAGGATGCGAAGATTATTGCGTCGCGATCTATTCTCCTGTTCCTCGATCTTCAACATCAAGTCTTTAACTATGCCATCATGCGCATCTCCCTGTACTTTTAGGGAGGAAACGTCTTTTCCCAGATTCTCGGTACGCACTTCAACTGACGACATTCTGTCAGCAATTTCAGCACAGGTTCGACCCACTTTCCTTATTGCGCCTTGTAATTTCTGTGTAGTTAGTCGGTTTTTTCGATTATCCAGCTTAACCTCTACTTGAAAGCTCTTGATTGAGTGCAAGACTTCGGCTAGGGTAGGTTCTTCCTTGCTTCTGGAGATTCCGGAGTTTCCACTCCCCAAATCTCCCATAGCTAAAGGGTTGCCGCCTGAGCATACAGTACTGTCTGATGGAGTCGCAAACTGAGAGGACGAGTAGTCCCATCTGAGTTTTTGCATTACTTCCTTGATCGTGGTCCCCCCCACTCTTGTGTCCATTTTGTCTTTTTGTCTTTTTCTTTTTCTTTTTTTCCGACTTCTTCTTTGGTGCAGCAGTTTTCCATGAGGCCTCTGAGTTCGTACTGCTTCCCCAGTAATATCTCTCTCCATCACTGGATGTGGATATACCAGTCTCATACATCTCTGATTCATCCGTGACAGAATAGAGTTTTTCCATATTGTGAGGGATTTCTAACTGACGGTTTACTATGTTTGCTGGATTCCTTTGTGGAATGGCTCCAGTATTTGCAATATTTACAATCTCCTTAGCACTGGGCTCAGTCCCGGATACTCTTATATCCAGATTTGGAAGAACTGCTGGGGGGGCATTCTTTGTTTGCTCACATCCTACGTTTGTACCTGGCTCTGCGGCTGCCCCTGAATTTTCTAGAGGTGCAGAGGTTGTTAGAACCAGTATTGCTGGGATCACCGGCGAGGAGGCCACGAGATCTTGAGGCGCCTCCCCGACATCTGCAAGGGGTACACCTGGAGCGATTAAGATAGACTGACCCTCCGGTGCTGCCCCCTCAACTAACTCGTTATGTTTTTTTCCCTCTATTGGGCCAAACATATTGGAAATTAGGGGCTGAGAGTTATGCATTTGGGTGTTATCCGTGAGCTTAGCGTTTTTTACTTGCAATCTTTTCGCTTGCTTAGCCGTCCGCTCGGTCTTGTCTGCGGAGTTCACCCTTTCAGCTTGCTCCCTGCTTTTCAGCCCCCGTGTTTCCGGGCTCCTTTGTGGGAATTCTGAATGGTTTTGCTGTGCAGCTTCGGTTATCGCGGGGGCTGGTAGATGGTTATTTTTTACTTTTGTATTTTTTCCCCCTCGCCCCGTCATCCTTACTTGCTTTCCTTCAGTATCCTGGAAATCCTGGAAACAAAGTATCCTCCGCTTTCGGCCTCTAAGCTGGAGCCCGCTGCAGTGATTAACTCCTCTCTCCATGTCTGACGGAGCCATCAGGAATTCGTGGAGTGCTGATAGAGTAGCTTCGAGGCGGCATGTCATTGAGAGCCGCCGCAGGACAGAGCAGGACGAAGATGCCGGAACCGCTCGGCTCGCTGTTGGTGAAGCTGCTGCCAGATGTCGCGTTACACCTCGCCGCCCATTCCGATCTCTAAACCACGCGGAGATCACTGTGATTGTTATGCTGTACTGTTGGTCCATGCGATAGAGATTTTATCAGGTAATGTTCAGCTTCTTGAGCGCGATCACAATGGCATGAAAGAGCTTCTTTGAGTCTGTTTAGGGGTCAGACCGGCGGAGCAGAATCGGGTAGCTGCTACTCAGACGCCATCTTGCCTCCTTGTAGGTATGATTTAAATCTATTTTTTAAGTAGTGCTATTTTACATTATTATAATTATTTGTGTATTCTATCTACTTACTTTTTGTAGTTATTTTTTACATTTATTTTAATGCATTTTTGAAGTAATGGAAAAAATAAGATTTTTGTTTTTGACTTTTAATATTTTTTATTTAATTATTTCTTTGGCTTGGATGTAATTGCATTACATTAACATATAATCAGTTATTATTAGAAAAAGTGTGATGATTTGTGGTGGTGTGTTTCTAGAGATTTTGTGGGGCAGTGTAATTTTATATTTGCTTTATAAGGTGGTTGAATTTAAAGTAGGTTGTACGCTATTGAGCCTAGGTAGTCTCGAGGTCCAAGTTCCTCATACTATCTTAATTCATTCTTAGTATTTCATGCATGTATTGGATTTGTATGAATAGTTTTGGTTTTAAAATTTGCACAAAGGATTGTGTGATTTTAGGTCTTGATAGCTGTTTTCCTTCTGTATGATCTCAATTAACTGGTATATTTGGTATAGTGTAGGATGATGTATAGAATGAATTTCCCCAGCCTTTTTCTGCTGCATTGTTGGGCTGTGTTTCTTTGTTAAAGGCACTGGCACTGTGGTAAATGTTCCAATACTCTATATGAATCCTGGTTTGATGCCTATGTCATGAGAGATGCAAACTACCAACTTAGGTGTACTCAAAGTAGACAGGGAATGAGGTTATTTTCTCTTCATTTTTTGCAGAATGTGAATTCTATTAGTAAGTCATAGAATCTAATTACTTCTTCCGATGGAAAGAATACCTGAACTAACAGGTTTTCTTTACTTAAAATTGAAATATGCTGTTTGTTGAATAATCTGTACTCAGGGAAAATATTTTTAGGCAGTGGCAGATGGCACTGTTGTTGTGGAAATGACATCAATGTTCATGGGTATTTTGCATACACTTTTCCTTAGGCCAGGGCAAAATTATAGTTACACTAGCCTAATTGGTGTAACTTTGAACATTTTGTGTAACACAATTTATGAGAAATTACTATGATTATGCCATCACTCTACAATGCGTAATTTCAGGAAGAAAATTTTAATGTGAGATGTACCGTTTGGGTAATTTTTTAACACGAGCGGCATTTCAGGTAGATTTTTACCTGAGCTGACCATTCAGGCAATTTTTGAGCATGAAACTACAAATTGAACACGAGCTGCAGTGTTTTGAACTTGTGCGGCTGTTCCTTTAACACGGACGATCAATAAACATTTCATTTAGGGTTTTTTTTCCAGGTACCATTTGGGTAATTATGAAATGTACAAGGTAAACCAGGGTGTACAAGAGGGATTCACGCACTTCTTCTTGAGACCCAGTTTGTAGTTGGTGCATGCCTCACAAATGGCTACACCCAAGAGCCATTGGAAGAGAGATAGTGTAGGTAGTTGTTGGAGGTTCGTACCATTCTTAATCATGCAAGGATTTATGTGGAAATAAAGTTCATACGATGTGTTCATTGGACAATAAATAATCTCTTTATTGTCATGTGTAGGCAAGTTGCTGGTGCAAAAGCAAAAGGGGAAGAAAAGCAAAAACAAACAGCCGACACGTGTTTCGCCCAGTGGCCAGACAGCTGGGGGCTTTTTCAAGGCAAGCTCTGTCAGCTAACGTCAGAAAAATGATATCAAATCCCAGATGTGTCTTATGCGGTCTGCATGGTCTCTGTGGTCCAGGATGGAAATTCCATTTGGGTAATTATGAAAGCACAAAACTACAAATTGCAAAGTGAACAGCAGTGTTCTGAATGCAAGCGACCAGAAATCAACACAAATTACATTTTAGAGTTGCATATTTACCCGAACAGATCATTGCAGTATTTGTTTTGAGTGAGATATGCATGTCACGTAATTACACATAATTGTGTGTAATTTCATGTAATTTTGTGGTAATTTCGCATAGTTATGATACAGCAAATAACATGAGTTTCAGACACCCTACTTTTCCTATTGTGTTTATCATAACAAATTCCAAATCTTCAACTGTTTTATTGGTGAATAACTGTTTTTTCTCTATTATTATGTTTATTAGCCTCAGATTAGTTTGTATTTTGGTTGTTTGGAAGCAGTGTGAATATGAGGCATGTGTTGTTGTCGTGGTTTTGTCCACAGATTATACATTATTGGTAAAATAGAGGTGGGCAGATTTAATAAGTACCATCCACCAGCCAGAAGGGAGACTGTATTAGAGCTAATAGGTTTTGTCAATAAAATTGTTATTTTTTGATCATTGAGGTTATCACACAACAATAAATCCTCTTTTGCGTAATTGTTTTGATTGTCAGTGCTGTCAGTTTTTGTAAAAAGTCTTTGCAGGTTTAGCCATTTTTTTCACTTTTTTCTTTTTGTAGATATTGTCCTTTTTAGTTCTGGGACACTGGGCTATTTGGGCTATACAGAGAGTAGATATCCTACTTGAATTATTTTTCAGTATTGATCCACATGGAGCTGTTAAACGTGTTCCACTTGTTAAGACCTTATTGAAGTCTATGATTATGTTTCGAACCCAATCTATGTCATATGTTCTAGGTGATTGGGCTCATTTGGTCTTTTGCAGTGAGGGCCTTTCATAGCTTCCGGTGGAATAATATTTGGTACATTTTGAGTGGCTACATTACCAAGTATACACATTTACGTTTTTGATTTTTACTTACATTATCCAGTTTTTTTAAATTTAACTTTGTTTTCTTGAAGAGGGAGCTCTGACTTCTCAGTCTGGCTTTTATGGAGAAGATTTTCTCTTTGAAGGACTAGAGGTAAAAATAAGACTATAAACATGATAGTTAGTTCCAGTTCTATTTTCTGTTCTGTTTGAAAAATGTAGTGAAGTAGGTAACTTATCTCAGGTAATAGTTTTTAAATTAATAAAGCATTTATCAACAGAGTTTTGAAGTTAGTTTCTTTATATCATTGACCAGTGTGGCAGATGTCTGTCTTCTCTTTAGGGTGCGAACATGAAAATGCTTAATTTTTCATTTCTTTCATAGTCTTTTGTAAATTTTCTGTTTGTTCTGGTTTAATAACAGTTTTTATTTTTAATGTGATTAGTTATGAGTTTCCTTCTTTGCTGTTTTCCTTATATGAAAAAGGGTAATTTAGGTTATATGTTTATTTTGGTAAATTAATTAAGAAGGTTTTGTGATGAATATACATTAAAATCTACATATTTATATATATCTTTTCTTGATACTTTTTGTTTCAATATTTTGAAATGTTTTGATAAGCAATCAATATTTAAGGCCCGATTACGATGTCTTTAGGAAAGGCTCTGGATGGGATTCGGTATTGCTGAATCTGATTCGGAACCCATGTTTCCTACCGAATCGTACAGATTTCCCAACGACCGATTACGATGCCCGGAAACCGTTCGAGCAGACCGAATCGGTTCCGAAAGGCATCTGGACAGCCTGAGTTTTTCAGAGCTGATTCGTACAGCTCTATGGACACGTTACAATGACAGATTCGGACGGCCGTTAGAATTCGGTTTGCCCAAGACGAAACGGCTGCCGAAATCTGTCTTTGGGGGCCCGTTGCGGGCCCCCCTTCATACTGAGACTTACGAATGTAGCCCGTGGGAGTACCCAAGGGACCCCTCTTCCCAACCATGCCCAATGTTGCAGACCCCATGGGGTGCCCGCCACAGGGTGCAAGGTTTTCCCCAACCACCCCTTTTTTTCAATGGGAGCATGTGTTCTTGTTCGGAAAACAGGCTCCAATTGAAGTCAATGCGAGTCCGACCGAACGATGTTGGGAAGCATCGTAATTGGTCGTCCCGACTCACAAGACCTGATTTGTTTGGAAACTATTCCGGAACCGATTAGTTCGGGGCAGTTTCCTAACAACATTGTAATAGGGCCCTTAGTGTGTGGTTATATTTTATCTATAAAAATTGTGTTATTTTAGATATTTAGAATCATAATACTAGTTTTGTCAATATTTTTATATTTTACTTAGTGGAAACTAAAAGTCAATATTGTGGTTATCAATAATTTTAAATCAATATTTTCTTAGCTCGCCAGACTAGCAGGGGGTGCCCTATTACAATTAGGGTGGTTGGACCGCCATTGCCCCGCTACAGCCACCAGGGAACTGAAACTCCCTGTCTGTGGTGCGGCAGTGTAGAGGCAGCAATATATTGGTGAGACCGCCGCAGTCTCACCAAGCCTATTACAAGTTTCCTCTCCGCCACAGTTTTCATGGCGGTCCCTCCGCCATGAAAATTGTGGCAGAGAGGAAACAAAGGGGGCCTGTAGGGCCCCCTGTTGCCTCTGGGCCAAGGGGTGCATGCAGGGGGCACAACATGTGCCCCCCCTGTGTGCATGCACCCCAGTTCCTCCACGGTGTGGACTTTTCACCGCGGTGGGAATACCAAAGGACCGTCAGCCAGACCATTAGAAAACTCCTAATCTGGCGGACAACGGTGGTGCGGGACCATTGCTGTGGCGTGCCACCCCGTCCTGCACCGCCAAAGCCATACTCAGTCCCTAAATCAGTGTTCCTTCCTTCACTAACCTTTCTCACGTAAAAACACATGTTGCACTTCTGAAATGAAGGAATATTATGTAGAGGCACCATTTAATTCCTGAAGGATTTTTGCTACAAAGTAAGATCATAAAATTACATTTTCACTCTTAACCAGTCTCATATTTCACTGGCTAAACAGAGCTTCTTTCAATAAGCAAGAAGGCATATTACTGACTTTTATTGACTTTCAATCAATTTCAGGTTATTCTGCAAGGTAAAATGTATATATTTTGTCACACCATTAGCAAAATATAACATGTTAATTACCTACATTTTAGAATCGCATGTTAACACTAGAATATCTGGTACCAAAGCACAAAAGTAATAAAGTGGGATTATGCCTACCTGCACATTATTGTCAGCAGTTTTTTTAATGTTAGAGAGGATGTTCTCTCTGAATAATAAAGCAGGGTCTGACCTATCCACTGCTTTTATTTTGAAACGGTAATGCGAACTGCAAAGGTTTTTAATTTATTCCTCTTGGTATAAACACATCAATGCAATCTCTTTAATTCTGTGGTGATTCAGATTGCAAAACTGTGAATTCGTGTTTCGCTGTGTCATAAAGGGTGATAATGTAGCCATATTGAGTAGTCCTATCCTAATTTGTGTTTTATTTTTATCAATAGTCTTCTCTGGTTGGTCTCATATGGAAAAATATATTATTCAATGTATCTTGTAATGATGTGAAAAAGACATTCCCTTCTTTGAACTTAAACAGCAATGCATAGTCTTGGACTGCTTGACTGGGTACTAGTTACCTTTCCTAGCAGTTAAAGATATGTGAGGGACATTTGATTTTTTTTAGGTCTGGGTTCCTCAGTAACCTTCCAGAGAACCAGGACAAATCAAGTCTGCTTGGAAGTCTCTTTCTATCAGACTGAACCCAAGGGGCTCTTCCAGGAATCATCTACTCTCAGTGTCAGGTCAGCGGTCATCCACAAGCAATGGGAAGGTGAGCAAGTAGGAGTGTGGGAAGGTAAAAATCCTACTAGAAGTTTGATTGTGAAAACCTTTGAGCACATGGAAGGCCAAAAACCTCTTCACTGAAAATGGAAAAATACAAAAATGGTGATTGTCTTTTAATTGATATAGACAAATTCCTGTCACCCATTTTCTAGAGGTGGGCCCTATGACAAAAGGTTTGTCATGCCCTAGCTTAGTCAGAGGTCAAGTGATACATTTTCTCAGGTACATTATATGATCATGGATCTTGAGGCTTTCTAAAGGTTTCTTCTTTCAGGTGTTGAGTGATGTGCATTTGTGTAAATTTCTCAGACCAAGTACCACCCTTCATTGTTTCAAATAGAGACTTGAGATAGGACCAAATATACGTCAATATGCTTTCACTTGTGTCACATCTTTGAACTAATACAGAATGAAAAAACTATTCAATATAATGTGTTACTTTGCACCTTATATTTAAACCATTAATTTTTCAGAAATATACAAATAAAATGTTTCTCAACTCAATGACAAGGGCCTAAAAACCAACATCTTTTTGAAAAAAATGTCTCTAGTCCACAATATTGAAAACATGATTTTGAAGCACGTATAACATTTGGGGAATTCCATTTAGATGTTGCTGAAGGTCTCGTCCAACTTTCCAAGCATTCCACATTGAACAGATTACATACATCAAATTAATTTAGTTTGATAAAAGATAAAAACAAGATTGTCAACTTGTCTAGTTAATACGGAACACATTTTAAACTTTAAAATTCTGAGACACAGTCTTACATGAAATTGAAAACATTGTAGTTACTTGATGAAGAAAATTATAATAAATGCCAACAGAAAGGTTAGGTGGTGTTTTTCCAATGTGGATCTTTTAAAGGTGGAGTATTTTCATGTGTGTATTTCGCACCTTACATTGTGCCTATTTTTTCGGTTGCCAGAAGCAGCTACACTCTTGCTTGAGATTTACTGACTACATCTATGTTTCTATACTAAATATTTCTCTATATAGCTGTGATAAATATTTCTGTACATACACAAATCATGTTTAATTCTTTATTAGTACATTAAAGCTTACTTTTCAGTAAAAGGGGGGTTAATCAATGAATGTATATTATGCTGTGTGCATATTTAAATTTATCTGGATACATGAATTTTCTTTCCTAGAGACTATTACATGAGTGGTTACACTTTTTTCTGTGTTCTCAGACAAAATCTTCATACATAAACGGTGCCTAGTCTAACAAATTGGCTGAAGCCCACACAGCCCTTCTGCAAATTTAGCTATTTGCTCACCCTGTTTGTAAAGCATGCACACAGTTTGCACATAGCATTTAAAACAACTTTAAATTAGACAACTCTTTTATAGTTAACATACCAGCTTTATTACACGTTCAATAAAATACATTAATAATGTCCCAAAGGCACACCATTGACAAGCACACAGTGTTATTAACAGATTCAACTTAAAAGTCTAAAGATTATAATCTTTGATTAAGATTGTTTTGTGAAATTAAAACGCAAACACAATCTCTTTCCAGGTACAAAATTATAATCAATGTTTCCAAAATATGTTTAGTCGTTTATAACCTCAGTATACACATTCTGCACATTTCTCACATTTTAACCTCCTTCTGAACTTCATTAAAAGGTTCCTATAAATAAGAAAACTTGGAGTTTAGAAATAAAATGAAAGTAGCTGTCTTAGATAGCACCAATGGGGATGCTTGAAATAACAAGCTAAGTAATTGTTTTCACTTATCAAAACTATATCATAAATTTAAGGAATGTTCCTGTTGCCTATTGAAGTTATCAGTTAATAAACTATTTTCAGAAGCTATGTTCTATAACAATGTTTTCAAAAGTATTTTAGGGTCATTAAAATAAGAAGCACTCAGAGGGAAGTTCCAATCAGTGGCATGATCACTCAAATGCTGATATCTGTACCAGTCGTTAAATTCTAATCCAGTCGAGTAACATCTGCTCTTGGTATGCCACAATGAGTCTGGTATAGCGGAATGGTTCAGTCTTTCCTGCAGTAGCTCACTGTGAATAATGTGGGTGAGATGATATAGTAATCTAGTTTGGCAGGTGTGCTGTATACAGATGACTTCTGTGCACGTGTGTGTTCCGAAATAAAGGTGAAAAGAATTCAAGATAGTTTAATTTCATCCAAGTTATATATCATGTTCTTTATGGTTTTTCTGCTTTTGTTTGCCTTCTGGTCTGATTCTTCTGACCTGTCATGCACCCAATCCTAAGGTAGCATTCATTTTCCACCCAAATACAGCATGTATATGTCTTTCACTTTAGAAATAAACCTTTTTAAATATGATTGGAAACTTTGTTTTGAACCCTGCAGGCTTCAACCAGTCCTAATATTATGCTTATGACCACTATGTGCAACTTAGCTAACTTTCTTTCTTAATTGAACAGAGTCCCTCTTTGGCTAATGACAACATCGAAAAGTATGTTTTGCACTAGAAAGCAGACAACAAATTGTCTTCATTATGTGGCATTCTTTAAATGTCCAAACTGGGGAGAAATCTTAATTTTGCTAGTTGAGACTCTGGTTTTCCCTGAATGTGCCTTAATTTTTATCCTTTCGTCATGGATTGCAAAACAATGGCCATTATCATACCTGTTAAACTATTTCACTTCTGTATTCATTTTCTCTAACTGAACTACGTTTATCTCAAGATATTTCAGACCTACCATAGATTTATCAGAGTTGTTTAGTGGATCTCCGATGTCCTTGTTGTAGTTGCTTCTGTAGTAATCTGTAAACAGTCATCTCTTTTAGTAGCACTTATAGAGAAAATTGTTTGATACTTGTGGTTTTATCGGAGGCAGAATTAATTATTTCTTTGTCTAACTCAGGGGCATATTCACAAGGAGCTATCGCCGAATTAACGGCACTTTATCGCAGCCAAAGTCGTGATAAATTTACCTCCCCATTCACAAGCCGGTGTTAACAGCCCACAGCACCAGTTTACCCGCGAGTAGCAGCCGCAGAAAACATCGCCACAGAGGACCCCCGCAAATATCGCTAATGAGATGCAGAGTAGGCGTTCCCGTGCCAAAAGCCGAGACAACATCACACCTCAACATTCTCAACGACCAGCCACATCGGCGATAAAAACACAAAACAGGCGATAAGGCGCGTTAGCACCAGGAAATTTACACCTGCTCTGACCTGGTGTAAAGTCGGACGGCAGCCAGCACAGCAAAAGGGAGCACAGCCCAGGGCCACATCCGAAGGGCAACAGATGCCATAGAGCCACTCATCATGCGGCCCGGACACCCAAGAGGGCCACAACACCCACTTCCACCACCCCAAGACCCCAACCCACACCCGGAACCCCCCGGACCACCACAGACGCAGCGCAGACAAAGACAGCGGACCTCAAGAAGCGTACTCAGCCGCATACAGACCCAACATCTGACAATGTCACCGTCCACTACAGGCTGAAAGTGACAAACATCCTACGCATCCTGACCATCATCGCCGAACAGGCCTACGGCACCAACACAGCAGACAACCAACATCCCACCCCACACAAAGCTGCTGGCTTGGCTGCACCTGTTGGCCCCTGGTACCCCCCAACCAACACCCGCCAGAGTCTGAGGAGTCTCACAGCCAGCCACATCCAAGTCCCCCACACCAGTCCTGGACATCACCATCACCCTGGTACCCCAGTCCCCATACGTACAACACAATGTGCAGGATCCGCTGGAGACCAAGCAAGGACCAAACGCCCAAGCAGGATGCAAGCACGTCTTGGGGGCAAAACACAGCACACATGTACTACCTGTGCCCCCTGGTGACACAGCACGCAATCACCGCAACAGGAAGCACACGTCTCACATCAATGTGCATGCAACAACAGAACACCGTGGAACCCCCAACAATGTCGCCTTCAAATACACAGCCAGTGTGCATGATACCTTCATCCTCCGACAGTCCATCATCAACCAGTGTTCCCAGGATGGCAACAAGGGAAATGCACAGCCCCTTGGCAATATCCAAATGAACACCCCACACACCTCAACTCCACAACCATGCAACTTACAACTCTGGCAATGCACAAGTCACAAAATCACATACAACAGGCACAACAACATGCCCACCCAACAGACACGACAGAACAACTTACAATGTTCACATGGGCAAGCCCTGAACATGAGCCAGCAATGGCATGGCACCTCAGCCACATAATAGCCAAATGTGTGGAGAGGTGGCAACCAGGCATGTGTGAAGGATGCAGTAGAACCATGATTGGGAAAGTACACAATGCCAAGAGTGGCGGAGATGTGCTGGACACACCGCAGTATGCAGAACACACCTATATCCATGGCGACATACACCGCTGGTGTATGGAGTGTAGTGGACAGTGGACGCCACCATGTCACCCCAGCCAGTGGGGGA
The DNA here is from genome assembly GCA_963921515.1 of Calotriton arnoldi. Lineage (NCBI taxonomy): Eukaryota > Metazoa > Chordata > Amphibia > Caudata > Salamandridae > Calotriton > Calotriton arnoldi. The sequence goes on along the minus strand of CAWUFW010008464.1, from coordinate 470,344 downwards.
CCTCTTGGAAATGTTGCCTGTTACGCCCCCCCTAGGCGTCACCGGAGTGGGATGGCCCGGCGTACGCCACGCCAGCATAGGGGTGTGAATAAAAAGCACGTAGGCCTGGGCGTGGTCCTCTTCCAGAAAGACCCACGTCTCTGCCAGGGCGACACCTCCCACCCCGCCACAAGGCCGACGCTGGAGTTGCCTGCGATGCTGTGCGCCTGCCGGACCCCAGCACGCTGGACCACAAATCCGTCAGGCCCGCCCCTGCGCAGCCAGGCCACACTGATCACCTGCCGACACCGGCGTGTGTCAAGGAGGGCCCACCACGTGCCGGCGCAAGCTCCAAGCCCGAGTCCCGCGACCTTGGCAGCCACCTAAGACCATCACGGCCTCCACGACACAGGCCCGCTTTATTCCTTTTTCATTGACGTACTCTACTGCCGCCTTCGGTCTACTCTTCGGACCAGTAGGTCCCATATGTTAAACTGTGTCCTGAGTCATGAATGGCAGTGACCCCAAATCCGGGCCAGCGTCCCCAGCACCAGACCCCCCGATCAGTGAGGCATAGTTCCATATGGGCATCTTGTGACATGTGGTGCCACTAACCCTGTTCAATACCAGCCGGCTACACGTGGTGCCACTAACCCTGTTCAACGCCAGCCGGCTACACGAGGTGCCACTAACCCTGTTCAATGCCAACCGGCAACATGTGGATGAGGGACCAGGACTACCCTGCGGATCAGTAGGTCACACATCCAGCACCTAGTCGCAAAGCACGAATGGCAGAGTCCACACCAGTGGTCGCACGCAGAGGTGTAAGAGGAAGATGCGGCTCAGTCCGGACGAATGCTGGGTCACATACACGGAGGTGGCTGAACACGTGGGGCCACTGAACCTGAACTACGCAGGCCGGTGGGGCCATCCAACCTATGCCGGTGACACTCGGTGAATGGGCCGTGCTGACCGCTGCCTCAGGCCTACACCACGGTCAGGTAGGTCACACATTTGGAACTGAGTCTTGATTACACCATGGCAGTGAACATTATTTAAGGCAGAGAACAATTCACTATACACCCTTCGATGTGGTGGCAACAAGTCTGTGCATGGCATCACAACCACACGTGTCTGTGGGCCACTGCTGACCGCTGCCTCCGGCCTACACTGCAGTCCAGTAGGTCACAGAGTCTTGATTTGGCAATGTTGGAGTTCACATCTGTGTACCGGCATCATCGCAGACTGCATCCCCTCTCAGCACCTGTGCCACTAAGTGTGTTCCCCGACATTCATGGACACTCACTGGTCGTACATTGGTGGCGTTTAAGTCTATGGAATAGGGGCTAGTTTTCATCCTCATGTAGCTGATACCGAGTTGTTGGTGACAACGAGGTTTGCGCTTTCCAATCCTCCATTTGCTGCTTCCAGATAACATCAGACCTTCCGCATCATGCCCTGGAGGACACCTTCCACTGTCCCCGCAACCCTCCGCAACATACACCTCGGACATTGATGGGGACCCGCTCAGGTCGCATGGCCCATCTGACTGCACCGCAGGTCACCGTTCCGTGGCTGGGTGCCTGTGCCGGCCGCAGTGCATCCGGGGCCACTAACTCTGTGCTGCTCAGGCCTGGGACCCCTTCTTCTGAGACATTGAATGGCCTCTGTAGCGATGGTCCTGGGGTCATCAACGCCATGTGTCTGTGGCCCTGCGCTGTCCGCATCCTACGGCCTCAACTGCGGGCCACCAGGGCCCATACATAGCATCGAGTCTTGACCGTCCCGGACGTCACATCACCGCAGGAGGCACACGCCACCACCACAAGGACCACCTCCAACCGCCATCTGCCAGAGTCGAAACGGTGTTCCTGACAGACCTACGGAGTTGCTCAGACCTGTCTTGGATGCCATCATCGGCCTGATACCCTGCTCAGCACTCCAGGTGCCAGTGACTCAGTGCACCGCAAGCCATTGTCCGCTACTGATTGAGTTTTGTGCTGTTGTGAGGTTGCGCAGCAATGTCACCTCATGCATTGGGGAAGACCTGGGACTATGATGAGGAAGATGTGTCAAGTTTGCGGATGGGAGAAGGCACAGACAATGGGAGGGCAGGAGGCAACAGCCCCAAGGCAGGAATGCAGACTGGTGGTGGTAGTCAAGCTACACACCCCGATCTATTACTGGGTATTGCGCTGTGGACTGCGGACGCAACTGTCACCTCAGGCAGTGTGGGCGACCTGGGACTTTGATGAGAAGTTGATGCAGGTGTAACACACCCCACTGCATCTGCATCAGGACTAACCAGAAGGGACACAATCCTAGCAATATCTTCACATGAGCGCGCTCTTCTCTAGTGCCCCTACCTCAGTGCACTGCAACTCACGGAACCTACTGGCTGAATATTGGGTGACCTCTGTCCTTACTCCGGATCCCTCCATGTTGCTCTGCAGTTGACTCTGTAATGCTGGTATTTTCTGTTTCCATTACACTGGTGTCCACTGTTCAGGTTGTTGCCAGGCACCAGCACTGCGTGCTGGCTGGCTTATACTCACCCCACACACATCCAGCACAGGCGTCACTGTACATATGGCCCTGCCAATAAAGGGGCCGGGCGCACGTGCCCGTAGCCAGTTCAACATGATTTGTGCATGTGTCCCTGTGGTCTTGTTGTATGCATGGGGGGCCCTGGGCCCTACGACATTACATTGTGCTGTGTACAGTGGACGCAGACATGTCACCGCAGGCAGCGGGCTAGAACCTTGACATGTAGCTTTGTCGTCACCCACTCAATTCGTAAGGGGAGTGGACTGTGCCGTCGTACGCAGAGCCAACGTGGGTGTGTGACTGATATGTGCGTGCCCTGGGCGTGGTTCTGTACTGGGTATGTGCTTCTGCATGTGTCTCTATGGAAGTGTGGGTCTCCTTTGTGGGGTGTAGGTGGCCCCTGAAGGGTATTGGACACCCACGTATGTGTTCTAGTTCGCATTCCATGGGTTCGGCAACACCCACACCTGTTGGGCCACCTCCTTTGATGTTCTGACACCTGGCATTGGGGTGCCATGTGTGGGTCGGTGAAGTGTTGTGAGCCAGCCGTGATTGCGGGTGCTTCATGCTGTGTGGTCTGTTGCAGGGGCTGGGTTCTCCTCTGAGTAGCTTGTCTGCCCTGGTCCTGGTGGTGGGTTGTGTGGGATGTCCATGGGCTTTTGTAGGGCGTCGGTGTCGAAGGTGTGGTGTTCGTCTCCAGCATCACTGATGGGTTGTCTGTTCTGACCTGCTGGAGGTGTTTGTCCCTCTGCATTGTGAAGGGAGGTGCATGTTGGCATTGTGTTGGCGCCTTGTTCTTGTCGACATGCAGACTGTGTGACAATGTACATTGTGACTGTTTGGGCGGTGGTGGCTATTTGAGTTGGGACAGTGTACATTTGGCCTACATGGCTGATGTGGGGTTGTGGCCGTAGATATGCATCTCACAGTTCCCTGCTCTGTCCAATGTGATTGTTCTGTTTCTGCACCTGGGCGGACCCAGTTGTGTCCCCTGTTCTGCAGTGTGGGTGTTGCACTTTGTGCCACATTGTCATGGTATGTGCTGTGATTGCTATGTGTGTGTGCTGCAGTGTGCCACGGGGATGGGGGACATGTCCCTGGGTAATTGAGGGTCTGCAGTGTGCTACACCTCATTGTGCATGTGTGCCATTGTGCCCATCACCCCCGTCCCCCCAGTCCCTGTTGGATCCTCACCCTGTTGTTGTTGTGTCAGGTCCTCTCGAGCTGTGTCCATACTCCCTACTCCTTGCACCATCTACACACTGATGATTGTGGCCTGGGTTTCCTCCAGCTCCTCCTGTGGCACAGGACTGCCACCTCCTGTCGCCGTTGCTGCCTTCCTGTTGGCAGCGGGTTTGTACCTGGTTTAGGCTGTCACGCCCTGCCGGCGCCTCTGGCCTCCTGGATTGGCCTCCTCGGCACTCCGACTGCATTCCAGGTGGTCTGCTTGTGGGTCAGGTGCTGGTAGTGTTCTGTTACCTCCGTGACGCTGGTCTTGTTTTCTCTGCGGTCTGCACCCCGTCTTCCTCTCCCTTTCTCCTTGGCCTTCCCGACCCAGTTCTTCCTTGCTGGTGGTCTGTGGGGGTTGTGGGTTCGCATTGACCTCTGCGCTGGGTCAGGGTGCATCCATGTTGCTACGTGCTTTGGCTTGTTTCTGGTGTGTTGTTTCTGTGGTTTTTATGGTGCAATTTCCCGCCAGATGCGTGGGATTTGCAGGCCTGTGGCTGCTTTTCGCTACTTTTTGTACCGCGATTGGCCTCATCGCATGATTTCTCGCGTTCCGTGTTTTTTCGGCGTGGCATTGATTTTCACGCTGACATTTGACGCGTTATCTGGTTACTATCGCATGCTACCGCCTTGTTGTGAATTCCATGTTGACACGGGGTTATTTTCCCGAGATAGGCTGCGATATTGATGTTGCGTTACGCTACTCTTGCGGTAGTTATCGCACGTTCTTGTGAATATACCCCTCAGTTTTTTGGTCACTGACTCTCCTCCACTATTCACTCACAGCATCTGTTTTCAACACCTATAGAGGTAAAGTTTATATGTCAGTGCTGTCAACAGGAAGTTACTTTATCCTTGTTTCTTAGGAATGCCAAGGCCATGTGGGCGTCTAAAACATCTCTGAGGGAGAAATATGTAAACGTTATTTTGTGCATTTTATGCATATGTTTTTTGCCCCACACATTATCTACCCCAGAATACTTGCTTTGATTTATTGTTATCTTTAAAGGGTATACAGCTTTCGGAGGTCCACATTTCCTAGTTATTCATTTCACTCTTGCCGTTACAGTGCTATTTTAAGTCAAAATTTCCTTGGTGCATTTGCTAGGGACATTTGATTTTGTTGATTGAAATATGGTATACCTATGATGCCAGGGTTATTCCCTCCTCCCTTTGAAGATATCCAAAAGGATCCTGCAATTCATTCTCATTTTTATGCTTATTACTTTCACAGGTTCCATGTCCTGATCTTTCATTTCCCAAATTACAGGCCCAGACCTTGTGCTACATTTATGAAGGTTGCTCTCATCTCCTTGCCTACATGCTGCCCCCCAGGTTCGCATCACCCGCAGCCATCCCTACAATAGAGCTTTAGTTTCATTGACTCTGTTGGGTGAATTGTTTTCAGCATAAAGCCTAGTCATGAATATGTGCATTTTGCATCCAAACATAGTGAAGTCAGGATTGGGACTGATAGGCTCAACAAATAACATTTTAAATAACATTAAAATCTTGTAGGACCAGCAAGGTTTTGCATGATCACAGCAGAAGCATTGGCACTTCTCTTGATGGTCAATGGGATTTATTATGCAAATGGAACTCGAGGCTCATTGGCAATCAATATCCAGAGACTGCAGTATCACTTACAAACCCAGCAAGTACATACTAGTGCTTTCTCTTCTGTTGCATCTTCGAAATCAGAACTACAAGGTGGCTGTTCTTCAAGGTGGTACAATCTGATTTTCCTCTTCAGCAAAACAACATGTTACCTGTGAGAAGAAAAGAAATGAAGAGCATGGTTGTGGTACTGCAATTGCAACTCATTAGGATACTTTCTAACCTCCTTGTGCATTAGACCAAATCAAGCCATCCTAGAGACATACAAGGACCTATTGAATGAGATATTTCTATGAGGTGTGTCATGCTGCCATCCTAAATCTGAATTAACCCACAATATACAGGTCTAAATCATATAAGTTTTTTTTTAGCAGTTGTGTACTACTCCAGGTTTTATGGGTGACAAAAGTCGAGGATAGCTGGAGATCTCTGGTACTTACCATTTAAAATATAAGTTAATTTTGGTAGTAGCAGAATTGCATACTGTCTTTTTGTTTTGGTCCAAAGATAAGGAACTGTGGATAGTCATTTCCCTTTTGTCTTGACACAAGAGTACCTTCACAAATCTCCTTGGGTTAGAATATTTTTGATTAAGTCGGGCCTGTGAATAAATGCTTAGTCTTATTAGTACTTGCCCAGCACCTAAGCTTTGTCCAGGTTAGATATTTTGCAAGTCCTTATTGATCAATATTGACACTAATCACCTACTTAAGACCTGGGTGAAAGCGATGTCTCCACCCAGGCTAAAATACTGCTGCCAAACTACTTTCTTGCCTTCTTAATGATATCGGCTGCTACACCATGCTTGGGATTGTGATGTAGTATGGGCGTTGCAATGGCTGCTAGGCTCTGTTTAGCTTGAGAACCCTAATGGGCTGAATTGTGCCTCACAGGACCTTGAGCAGTTGGCAATCCATGGGGATTCTCTTGCCAGATCCACACATGCATGAACTCTTTGTAATAGAATCCAGGAGATTCCCCATGTCCTAGCGGTACCAAGGTCAGTGGTAAATCAAAGACTACCTTCTGCTGTATCTAGATTTTGTTAAGTTGTGGGCATTCTATAAACATTCCAGCCATATCGGCGGCAGGCCACTGCACTGAATCTACTCCCCTTTCTAAGGTATGAATGACCCTTTTTGTCTGGAGTGTTATGAAAAATCAAATATAGTCTAATTGTGCTGCCAGTGGTGTATGATAAAGCAGTAGGTACAATTTGGTTATTTAGTAATTATTTAATCCCATTTAATGGCACTGTTAGACCTGGCATCCTTGGCATGGTTTCCCCTGCCTTTTTGCCCCTGCCTCCTGTATTTTTGATGTGTGCTGGATTTCGTTTTTTCTGGTCTAGATGCTTTGGGCACTTTGCCACTGCTGATCAGTGCCAAAGTGCAAGTGCTCCCTATGTAAATTGTGTTTATGGATTGGTGTTTCCATGATTGGCTTATTTGATTTACTAGTAACTCCCTAGTACAGTGCACTGTGTGTGCCCAGGGCCTGTAAATCAAATGCTGCTAGTGGGCATGCAGCACTGAAAGTGCCACCCACACAAGCAGCCTTTCAAAGGTGTCTCAGGCCTGCCACTGCTGTGTCTGTGTGCAGTTTTAAACTGCCATGTCGACCTGGCAAGGGCACCCACTTGCCAGGCCCTAACTTTCCCTTTTCTTACATGTAGGACACACCTCAGGTAGGCCCAAGTGCAGGGTGCAGTGTATGTGAAAGGTAGGACATGTACTGATGTGTGTGACATGTCCTGATAGTGAAATACTGTGCATTTCATTTTTCACTATTGAAAGGCTATCTGTCCCATAGGGTAACATGGGAGTTTATTTGTAACATCTTACAAATATAAATTTCCATTGGGACAAGATAGGAATTGGAGTTTAGGCTCTCTAAACTCAGAATTTAATAACACATATTTTAGTACAGATGGTTTTTAAATTGTGGGTGCGAAAATGCCACTTTTAGAAAGTGGGAATTTGCTTGCTTAGCCATCCTATGTGCCTCTGCTGGTTTGTGGATTGATTGTCTGGCTTTGGAGTAACAGGGGCTGGGGGTGTGCATTCACTGTAGACAGCCACTGGGGGGTTGAGGTGTTTCCTGCATTTCATGAAGGAGTCAGGGCTGGGCTGAATAGACCTGGGCTGCATTTAGAGTAGTGGGAGGAGATTTTCTTGCACCTGACTATGCCTGGACTGGCTTACACAATGCTGTCTCCACCTCCTGCCAGGAAGTTGTACCAGAGAGGATAGAACTGGTTTAGACTGAGCTAAGAGACTCTCTGCTACAAGAAAACAAAGGAGAATGAGTTATAAATATTGGGGCCCAGAACTATAGATTGCTTCTGTACTCAAGAGGAACCTCTGCCAAGGAGAAAAGCTGGGAAAGCTGAAGGAGAAATATTGCCCCGGTGCTGTGTGCAGTGTGGGTTGGCCTGCAGTGGCTGTTTCTGCCTCGGAGAGGACAAAAGACTGAACTGTGCTGTGTATCCTCCTTGAAGAAGATCACCAAGGGCTTGGTGTAGAGCTTGCCTCCTGTTCTGAAGTCTCAGGGACACAAAGACTTCGTTTCTCTGTCCTCCTGTACCTAGAACTGCTGTTTCAGCTGCCACAGAGGGAAATAGCAACACCAACTCTGGCAAGCGATGCCGCAACCGGCAATGAAGTCGTGGTGCACTGCTCGTGAAGTGCACGACGCACCGCTCAGACTTGCACTGCAGCCCAATGTCTGCCGATACCACACCGCACCGACTCTGATGCCGTCACCGAGGCTGCTGCCTGTACCGGAGCCGGGGGCACCACTCGTGACGCTCACAAGGCACCTCCCCGACTCACACCGCAGCCCCGACCTCACCGATGCCAGTGCTTTATCATCGCAGAGCCGATACCTGATGTGGGTGACCTCCCGAATCCATCGACCCCACATCGTCATAAGGAACCGACACCACCACGATGTCACGTTCCCGACAACAGTAAGGAACCAGTGACTCATCTCCCCTGCCTCGCAGTAAGGAACCAAAACCTCACCTTCCCTGTGGTCGTAAGGAACCTAGGCTGCCCGGCGCCAACGAAGCATCACCTCCCCGACGTCCTGCACTGTCTTTGTTTTCATCGTTTGCCAAAGTACTGTTCTTTGGGGTCCACGTGACTCTGGGCAAGACGCCGCGCACCTCATGGTCGGTGCCGTACTTTGGGATTTTCATCTGTCACAACGTCGTAATAGCCCCAGGGGGAGCTATTTGTTGCTACAAGCTTAATTTTTATGACTAACCTATTTTTGGTGATATCTTGATACATGTATGGTGGATTTCTGTCGTTTTTGTCTTGTTTGTTAAGATAAAGATTTCCTATTTTTTCTAAACTGGTGTGGTGTCCATTTGTGGAATTCACTCTGTTACTGTATGTATGCACAAATGCTTTACACACTGCCTCTGAGATAAGCCTGCCTGCTTGTGCCAAGTTACCAAGGTGGTGAGCAGGGGTTGTCAAAGTGCGTAACTCCCTTACCCTGACTAGAAGCAAGGGTCCCTACTTGGACAAAGGTGCAAACCATTGCCAATTAGAGAATCCCATTTCTAACATTGGTGGTCAGTGGTGAGGATTAGGACTTGCATTTGTGCCTAACATACAGTGATTGGTGTACATTACTAGTATAGTGCAGACCATTATGCAACCACATACTATTTAGTGATGTTTTCTTTTTGGATTTGTCTACCACTTGTGAACAATTTTCAAAATGACAAAACCAGCATCAAAGGCATCTGTGGATTTTGATTTTGAAGAAGATAGGCTGGAAACCTTCACCGTGCCGTAATTTAAATCACTCTGCAAGAAATTTAAAATCTCAGTGAGAGGCCTCACCAGAAAGGAGGAATAACAAAAGGCGCTGTGGGCCTGGCTCTAATCAAGATATGCCAGCAGGCATACTGAGGATCCTGTGGTGGACATGATGGATTTAGATGGGCAGCAGAAGGAGCTCTTGGTCCTGAATGGGTGGAGGGGGCTCTCCAGTGAGGGCAGCAGTACATCTTCAAAAGGTTTGCCTCCAGAGGAGCTGGAAGACAGACAGAGAAACAGAGAGCATGAGTTTGGGCTTGCAAAACTCAAGCTGGGGAGAGAGGGTGACATGGAGGAAAAGAAATTGGAATTTGAGAGGCAGAAACTTTCCATGGAGGAAAAGAAGATGCTCTTGGAGCATGCGAGGAGTTTGATGGAGCTGGACATTAAATCCAAGAATGTGGAGTCCAGTTCCAATGGTGGCAGCTTGTCTCCAGTGCATGTGGAAGGGAGAGTGTATATTCCTAAGGACGTGATCAAGGATTTTGTGATAAGTGATGACATTAGTCAGTGGTTCAAGGGGTATGAGGTAGCAATGAGATCCCACAGGGTCCCTGAGAGAGATTGGGGGCGGGTTCTTCACTGCAGAAGGGAGGGACACCTTGCTAGCTTTACCAGAGGAGGATAAAATGGTTTATGCTCCTATGAAGAAGGCCTTAATCAGAAGGTATGGGTTAACTACAGAGCTGTATAGACAGAAGTTCAGGTCCTGTAAGAAACTTGAATCACACACTTGGGTGGAGTTTGTTGCTTCCTTTTGCAGAGCACTGGATGGTTGGATGAAGGTTAGCCAGGTAACTAATTTTCAGGGGGCTCGATGAGTTTCTAATAGTTTTCCAGACCTCCGCCGGCATGACCCTTTTTGTCTGGAGTGTTATGAAAAATCAAATATATTCCAATAGTGCTGACAGGTGTATTGTAAAGCAGTAGGCACGATGTGGGTATTTGGTAATTATTTAATTCCATTAAATGAAACACACCAGAATTATGTACTGTGTGGCTGGGTTGCTTCAAGGAAGACAAAATGGCAGGTTGACACTTGTTTAAGGCATGTTTGTGCTGTCAATATTGCATCCCCCTCAAGAGATTCCCAGGCTGGCTAATTTTTTCAGACTAGAAAGCATGAAAATCTTTTGCATGAATTTGACGCTTGTCAGTTTGCTACAAGTTTTCAAGACCTGCCATTGTGCTCATAATTCATTCAGTCTACACAATAGTAAATGATCACTGTCCTAGTAGAATTAGAGGTAGTCTCAATACCATATTTTGTTTTACTTCCTATGATATCAGGAATGAAGTGGGTTAAACTGTCATATGGCCTAAGAAGAATCATGTAAAAGCAATTTTGAGATTAGTTTCCTTGGTCCACTGAGAAGCCCAAAGGCTTGACTTCAGCCACTTTGGACGATGAAATAATGTATACTACACGGATCTGCTTTTTTTAAAAGCTCTTTTTTGACCAAATGTGAGACATTGGGTTACTGGTTGAGGGGATTGAGACCCTACTCAAGCAGCAACCACAGTTCTTGTCAAAGCAGTCAGATGTACCTTATAGGAAATGTGTAAAGTACTGATGCAGCACACAAACAGAAATAAAGTGAAACCACAACACAAGAAAAATTTCACACCAACGTAGGAAAATGCAGTAAAATGTAATAAATGATTTGACTCCAAAATTATAAAAATCCAATTAGTAGAACCACAGAGATGCAATTTAAGATTTGGGTAAAAATAGTGCTTAAAAGCACTAAGCGTCAACTGTGGTCATCTAGTCGCCCCAGACTGGGACAAAGCTCAGGTCAACTGCGATGGAGCACAGTCCGGATACAGGGGCCAAGTGAGTCCTGATGGGAGATGTACCTTATATCCTGGTTGCATAGCGTTTCACCACGCAGTAGCAGTCCTGAGGAGCAATGTGAGATCCATATCGAGGATGTGTCACGCAGCAGCAGTTCCGAAGAGCTTTGAGGGCTGCAACGTGGGTTTGCATTGAGGCTGCATTGGTTCCAATGAGGAGCTGCAAGGTCCGTGTCAAGGATGTGTTGTCCAACAGAGGTTTTGATGAGCTGCGAAGCTGCATAGAAATAATGGGTCAATGCCTATGACAGAGCCTGTCAATGAGGCTATATATGGCGCTTAACACATACGGAACTCTCAGAGGAATATGCCACCTTATTTCGCATGCGTTTACAACGCATGGCATTACAACGCGGTCGTTACAACAACCGCGTTGTTAGTTCGCATATCGCTACAACGCAAGTCGGAACAACGACTCTGCGTTGTATAGGGCGCTGGATGTTGGAATAGTATAATTTACTATTCCAACTCCAGTCTGTGCGACAGTAGGGAAGGTGTTGGATTTGAACCAACACCTTTCTGCCTTACAACGCAAGTCGTTGTTCCGACTTGCGTTGTAATGGTATAAGTGAATCCAACAACGCGGTCGTTGTAATGATCACGTTGTAACGCCATGCGTTGTTTCGCATGCGTTGTTAATGCTGTTTACCCTCTCAGAGTGCCTGGATAAATCCCTAAAAAGGTACCTGGACCCAATGCTGGTGTTCCTTAACAGTATTGATACTTCTTTGAAGATTTTAATTGGTTCTAGTTTAAGTACCCTCTTGAGTAATTTTAAAAACCCTCCGGAAGTCACGCAAGGTTCACAGGCACTTACCGCAACCACCCTAAATCCTAACCAGGGGGGGTATCATGCTGGTCTCCAACCAGACTTCCTCGGAAGCATATCCCCAATTGCACTGCAGAACTCAACTCGGCAGATGGTTGTCCAGTACACAAATAGATTCTGCCGGGAGGCATGGCAGTGGGAGCGGGTCCATTTTGCTAACAAACAAAGTTTCAGTCATCTCAGGCCAACAGGCAGAACTCCCCACTCCCAGAGTACACAGAACTTTGCAACTTCTCCCAGAGGTAACACCTCTAGTAATTTTCTTGAAAAATGTGCCCTCTTACCCCCAAAAAGAAAACTTCTGCCAATTAAAAAACAAGGTTGTCCACTGGTTCCAAAATTCTTCAGATTGTTTCAGCTGTGAAGAACTTTATGGGAGCATAATCAACGTACAACGTGTGTCCTGGGTTGGGCATCATCCAAAAGAGGTCCCTAGTGACTGCATTGTGGTCAACTTTAGAAACAAGCACATGGCAGGCTCTCTTTAGGAGAGATTGTCAAGGTCGCCTCTATTGGGAGGAAGAATCCAGGCAGTACCTCTGGGCTACTTTTACAGACCTTTCAAGCAAAACCCCCCAAAGCCGCTCTTTATCAAAGGCGGTGCCTCAGAGCTACTTGCCATTCCAACGCACAATCGTTTCTCTCATACATACACAGAGGTTAGTCCCTGTCTCTGGCTGTGTGAAAGAGACCGGGGATAATACAACAGGCACACATGGTCTCTCTTCTGCCCCTGGTATCCACATGTATGAACATAGTCATTTTAAACACAAGCAGCAAAGAAACGATCAGTCAAACCCCAATCAGTTGTGATCCAAGCGTTCCCGTTACAGAGAGTGTGGCATTCACGCAAAAGGGCAACAGGTTCAGTTGTTTGTTCTGGAATATAGTCGGACTCACGTCCAGGGTAAGAAATGATGACTGGCTAGACTTCATAAACGGCTTCGATATTATCTGTCTTCAAGAGACCTGGGCCCGCAACAAGATTTACATAGCCGGCTTCATATCCATTGACACACCAGCTGCCCGATCGCGTGGAGGCCATGATCGTGGTGGCCTGCTCATGTTAATAACAACAACCTTGGATAACAAAGTCTGCTCTTCCAATCTGGACTCTCCACATTTTTCAATTTATCGATGTCATGTATGAAGCAAATGTCACACTTATTATCGTGAATTTCTATCATAACAATTTTATTGCTGATAATACTGAAATAGCGGCTAGTCTTGAAACTTCACTAGGCAAACATATTATGGAGCTGCATACTGATTATATAATACTATGGGGTGGGGATTTTAACTGTAGTCCCTGTACATTGTCACAGGAATCTGCATGCACTTACATGGAAGAATCCCCTGAGGCCGAATGTCATTTTGAACACACCCCCTGCAGTAACGTTTTTAACTTTATGCTATCTAAATTCTCCCTTTTTTTAACTTTAGACCTGATTACTGGGGCAGGTCAGGAGGAGTTTACACACATGAGCAGCAGGTAGGGTAGTCTCATTGACTTTATCGCACTTTCTGACCACTATAAACCCAAGTCAGTAGATTTTTCAATTTAAAAAAAAAATTGTGATCATTTCCCCTTATGAATTCAGTTTGAAACACATATTAGGAAAATGACTACAGCAGCACCCCCCTTAACCCATAACAGAAACAAGGGTCTTTTGTGTAAATGGGTGTCTATGAATGCTGAGATGGTTTTGGAAAAATGACTGGACATAAATAGGCCACAATTCCTAACATGTCTTGAAAGTGATCTGAATCCAAAGAGCATGTTAGACTCTTTCACTGATATCACCACAACAATAAATGAGATTTTAAAAGCTGATAGAATGCATAGTGCCTGTAAACGATTACATCGTTTAATAGTGATTGCTCTAGGACCCATACTAAGCTTATGGAAGCATTAAAACAAAAGCCCAGGGACCTAGAAATGTTAAGAGCATGTAAATGTCAATATAAAAAGACACTAATGGAACCAAGGGAGTCTATTAGGAAGGAGGATTGGGAGAGGCTGTAAAAAGCCAGTGTCACTTAAAATTGTAGTCTCTTTTGGAAGACTATCAATGCCCCATTCTTCAGGACAGTCATAACAACAACATTGATGTTACACTCCCCCCCAAATGATTGGGTTGCCCACTTTTCCGTGATTTATAGGAGTGGTGAGGTATGTGAAAGTTATGCAGCAGGGGCTGCGACAAAGCTAGATCCTCCCACAATCCAGGAAGTCACAAAGGCACTCAGGGGGATATTAGCAACAACTTGCGATAATTATCGCAAACCGCGCCTAGCGCGTTTTTTTTTATCGCCGCCTATCGCTGGATATTATCGCGGAGATAACACGCTATTAGCAACGTTTATCTCCAATGCGATAAAAATATCCAGCGATAGCGTGAATGCGTGAATATCGCTGGAAATCCAGCGATATTCACGCATTAACGCCTTGGTGGACTTAGCCTGACAATCCACCTCCCATTGCAGAAACAGGTAAGTCATGTTTTTAGCAGGTGTTAAATTCTAGCGATAATCGCGCTTAGCGCGACTTTTTTTATCGCTTCGCCTGCGTTGCTAATAGGGGAAAGTTGTGTTAGCAACTGTTTTCAGTCGCTTTTAGTTGGGAATGCCTACCTTGCATGTCATTAGCGATAATTATCGCTGGCATGCAAGGCGATGGGAAAACCGACCGCTATTGCCAGAAAGCTGTCGCTAACACCTGTTAGCGACAGCTTGCTGATAGGCCGATAAAAAAATCGCCGCTTTGGCGGCAAAAAGTGCTGCTAAAGCGGCGATAAAGCCCTTGCTAATATGCCCCTCAGTTTGACCAAGAAAAATAAGGCTGCTGGTCCCGATGGCATCCCGGTCGCTCTCGTCCTGGCAAAACCTGATTCATGGCTCCCCATCTTGACTAATATCCTAAGCTGTATTGCAGTCACAGGACCGCCAGAATCCTGGTCAACTGCAATAATTGCCCCCATCTTCAAAAAAGGAGACAGGTGGAACCCCAAATCTTATCACCCTATATCCTTGATCGATATTACATGTAAGCTGATGGGCATGGTTCTACTTGACTTTCTTGAAACATGGATAGCTGAAAAGGGGCAATTTTCGGACATCCAATATGGCTTTAGAAGAGGTCTGGGCACTCTGGAGTAGTGCCTAAACCTCCACCTGGTCCTAAGTAAATACACCTTGGCAAAAAAAAGCAATTTATATCTGGGCTTCATGGACTTGACATCCACCTTTGAGTGTGTGGCGAGAGGAAAATTATGGCACAAGATGTTAGGAATGGGGATTGATGTGCCCCTGGTTCATTTTTTGGCACAGACGAACTGCAACGTCACGGGCAGAGTGAGATATGGGGCAGATGGAGAATTGTCTTCTCCGTTTATAATGAATAGTGGCGTCCAACAGGGGTGTGAGCTAGCCCCTTTCCTATTTGTCTGTACATAAATGATTTGGAGACTTTCCTGAATGAAGGGGTGATTGACGTGCCAAGGGTGGGGCAGAGAAGTCTCCCCCGCTCTACTATATGCGGACGACTGTGTTTTAATCTCAAGAACAGGTGTGGGGCTGCAGTCCCTTGTCAACAGATTTAATGAATTCATGATGGAGCTAGGCCTAAAAACCAACACAGCCAAATCACATGTCATGGTGGTGGGGAAAGTACACTGCAAAAAATACCTTGGTTTATAAACAATGAAAAATTATCTCAGGTCTCAAATTTCTCCTACCTAGGCATTCCTTTTGACCAAAAAGGCACATGGGGCCACCTCATAGAAGTCAAGAGAAGGAGCTTCGATAAAACGCTCAAAGCCCTAGCCGGGTTTAGTAGAAAGTTTGGGACTAAACCTATCAAGACCCTCCTTAATATCTATAATGCCCGGTGCCGTGCTGTGATTCTGTATGGGGCTGGGGTTTTTGTAATTTATCAACCGTACAAACTATTAAAAATGTTTTCCTTAGAAGAATAATGTCCGCCCCCCTCCCCCGGCATGCCCTGCATTATTTGTCACTAACGCCCCTGGTAGATCGTATACAAATTGCCCCAATCATGTTGTGGTGTTCGGTCTGGGTAAACGAAGAACCGGCCCTTAACCGAGCAATAATTCAGGGCTGCTTAAAGTGTGACCATGCACACGAAATACCGTGGCTTGGCCATGTCAAGACCCAGCTGGCCCTCGTGGGAAGGCAAGACTGTTTTGCTAACCCTCATCTCATTACTTCCGTTATGAAACTTCAATTAAAAAGAGATTTTTTAAACATCTTAATGGAGCGTAGAGAATGTGGGGAGGTTAGTAAAAAGCTTGTAGCCGATTATCTACCTTTGGTTACCAATGAAGGAATTGTGCCATATCTTCTGTACCCTTTAGCCATTTTAAAAAGCTTTACCTTTTAAGATTTAGATTTGGCATCGCACACTTTCTGGTGTCGCATCCTAGTAAAATATATCACCATGCCCACTTGGATCCCTGCCCGTGTGATTGTAATTCATCCCAGAACATGCTGCATTTTCTCTTTTTCTGTCAGCTATATGACATCCCATGCAGGGAATTCATTCTACCACTTCTGAGGGTGCTGAATATTAGAAAATGCAGGCCGGCCCTATCCCACCTTTCGGTTACTCCAAACAGAATATGTTTGTGAAATGATTTATCTCTGCTGCAATTCGTTTAAAGAGGCTAGTTGGAAAATGATTGCTCTCTTTCTTTCTTCAGATTATGTTTCAGACTTGACTTTTTATTTGTCTAAATAGATCATTCACAACTATGGAGAATTTTAAATCCTTCTTGGCACTTTTACAAGGCACATCACACTTTATATAATATGTATGTCTCTAAGGCTGCTTGCCTTCGTTGAAATTCCCCGGCGCTGGTCAAAGGCACTTTGCACTTTATAAAGGAAAAATGTTTATCTTTAGGGTTTGGTGTTATACTCAAAAAGGTTTATCAAATCTCATACGCTAAACATAACTGAAAGATTATTGTTGTATTGTGTCTGATTAAGAATATTGAATTTTTAAATGACTTAATCGGACGGCCTTGATGTGTCTTCATGAATTCTAAATGTGTTAAGCTGTTTTCTCCTGGAACCCATGTTATTTTTAAAGCACCTTCTGTATTTTCTTTTTTATCTGTGACTTTTTAAGGTTTGTTGAAAACTTTACAAGGCACCACGCACTTTATATAGTATGTCTATCTTTAAGGATGCTTGCCGTGGTTGAAATTTCCCGGCGCTGGTCAAAGGCACTATGCACTTTATAAAGAAAAATGTTTATGTCTAGGGTTTGGTGTTATGATCGCAAAAGTTTAACAAAACTCATACATTTAAACATAACTGAATGATTACTGTTTTATTCTGTCTGACAGAGCACATTGAATTTTAAATGACTTTATCTGGACGGCCCTGATGTGTCCTTATGAATCCTAAATGTGTTAAGCTGTCTTCTTTTGAAACCCATGTGGTTTTTTTAAAGTACCTTCTGTTTTTCCTTTTTATCTGTGACTTCTATGGTTTGTTTAACACCAAATAAAGTTTTACTTAAAACTTGAGCTGCGAAGGCTAAGATGTGGGTTTGTAGCGTGGCTGCGTTGATCTGCATTGGTTCCGATGAGGTGCTGCAGAAAGTTGCATCGGGTTTGTGTCATGATGCATCAGCTGTGGTAGAGACCACAGCTGGGCTGGTAGAGAACTTTAGTCCTCCTTCCAAGGGTCCAGCACTAGAGGGGCACCACTTGGGGGGGTTAGGACTCACAGCAGGTAGAGTCAGGTGCAGAATTCAAGGTGGTTGGAGCCTTTTCTGTTACTGAGGCTCTGATCAGGAGGCCAGCCAAATAGCCCTTGAAGTCACTCTAATGGTTCTGGGTTCAAGATGCAAGTCAAGTCTGTCTCATTCAGACAGCAGTGCAGCAGAGTAGTAGTGCAGCAGGGCAGTCCTTCTTGCAGCAGAGGAGCACAGCAGTCCTTCTGAGTTTCCACAGGGCCAGAAAGTGTACTGAAGAGTAGGGTCTGAGGGTTCACTATTTCTACATGGTGCCCACTTTGAAGTTGGAGAAGCTTCTAGAGTCCTCCCCCTACAGAGGTGTCTGGAATTTCCTGCCTCCCTGCCCTGGTCCCAGATTGTTTGAGTGCACAAAAGACTAGTTGAAACCCTTTGTGAGAATACTGAAGCAGAGCCTATGCAATGTGATAATATGGTAGGTGACAGCTCCTCCCACTCATCCTGACAGAGATGGCCCATCCTGCCAACATCTATTACCACTTGTCTCTCTGTCTGGAAGTACTACACAAAGACCAACTTCCAACTACAGCTAGTAATGTGACCCAGGATACAGACTGCAGGCACCAAATGGTTAGGACACGAAAATGCCAACTTTCTAAAAGTTCAATTTTCAGAATTGTGACTTAAAATCCAACTTTATCATTAAAGTGGGTTTTAAATCACAATTCTATAGAGACCACACTCCACTCTCCTACATGTTTCCAATTGAAAGTTATCACTTATTAGATGTAATAAGGTAGCCCAATGTTATCCTAAGGGAGAGGCAATTTCAGAGTTTTTCACTACCAGGACATGTAAAAAGATCCTTCTCCTACCTGGCAGCCAAGACCTGGAACTCCCTCCCCACTCACCTTCGGCGAACCCAGGACCATCTCTCCTTCAGGAAGCAGCTCAAGACCTGGCTGTTCGAGCAGTAACTTACCCCCTCCCCCAGCGCCTTGAGACCCTCCCGGGTGAGTAGCGCGCTCTATAAATGCCGTGATTGATTGATTGATTGATTGATGTCTAACCTTTTAAATACACTGCACCCTGACCTAGGGGCTGTTTAGAGCCAACACTAGGGGTGACTTATATGTATTAAAGGGGAGGTTTAGGTCTGGCAAAAGGTTTAATTTGCTAGGTCAAAATCGCAGTTTAAAACTACACACACAGACTGCAATGGCAGGTCTGAGACAGGTATAAAATGCTATTTAATTGGGTGGCACAATGAGTGTTGCAGGCCAACTAGCCGTATTTAATTTACAGACACTAGGTACATGTAGTACCACTTTACTAGGGACTTACAAGTTAATTTAATGTGCTGATTGGGTGTAAGCCAGTTTCACCATGTTTGAAGGCGAGAGCACAAGCACTTTAGCACTGGTTAGCAGTGGTAAACTGCACAGTGTCCAAAAAAAACGAATTCAGCACAACAGGAGGAAAGCAATAAGTGTGTGGAAAGACCACGTTAAGGCTGACAAGTCTAAAAACAAGCTATGTCTAACAGTAGGCCTGATAGAAGACCAGCAAAAAAAAATAATAGGAAATGTACTTGATGGTGCCTGTAGTTCAACAGAATAGTGCTGAGAGAAAAGTGATGTAGAGGTAGTTATACTGTGGTTCTGTGGGACATTGAATCCGATAAAAACTCTACTCCATTCATGAAACTTCCCACCTTCCACTGCGAATATCAGTTCAACCCTGACCCCATGCTTTGATTCTGTGGTATTCAACCTAAATTGTGACTTTTGAACTTTACTAATAAAGTGTTGCCGCTGGAAAGAGGAGACTAGAGTACCATATCACTTATTACTTTAGCACCTTCGACGCTTATGACGAGCTCAGCTCGTCATGAGGCACAGTGGAGCTGTGCTCATGGCGAGCTGAGCTCGTCATAACTGCCGCGGAACGCCCACGCGGGACTAATTCCCCTCCTGTGCGGGCGTTCTAAAGGAGTGGGCGGAGTTGTGACGAGCCCAGCTCGTCATGAGCACAGCTCCACTGTGCAGCATGACGAGCTGGGCTCATCACGAGCACCGCGGCGCCGCGCGCGGCCCCTCCCCCCCCGCACCGCAGGGGAATTAGCCCCGCGTGGAAGGGGTTAAAGGACAATATTTGGAGTTTCATGGTTTCCTTTTAACTCCTTATCCTTGTTATGAGGATTTCTTTCTACTGCTATTCCACATTTGGGGCAAATAATTTCAGCAAACCTTGAGTATTGTTGGGTTTCTGAGAGATAAACCATGTAGTGTTTGAATTGTAATGGTTGCCACTGTGTTGACTGTCCTGTAGAATGTTGTTGGCACTTGGCACATTCCAAACAAACTTTGGGGCACAACAACTTAGCCTTCTGCCGACCAGATCTACCACAATCACCAAAATAGGACAAGTCGGTTCTTCATTTTGAGCCCAGAGTGTCACACAACATCCTTCACTATACCACATTGTTAAAGAGCAACAGAATCCAAAACGTAGGTCTTCTCCATTTCTATATCCTCACCAGGTCGTCAAGTATTATGCTGCTGTTTGGCAAACATCTAGGAAGCCAACTTAACAGAACCTACATGAGAGCTGGAAAAAAGGAAGGATATTGTGATACTCTATAAGATTAGGTAACAATTTGGACCAGGGTAGGCCTACAAAACCTATTTGAGGTGTAGTATATCAGGGAATTTACTTAATCCAATATTTTTCTAGATAATCAAATGTGGTTCTTTTTGTTCTTGAACAACATGGGGCAAGCAATGGTGATAAAGGTATTGTAAGGTAAGAAGAATAATAAAGCTTTGCATGCATCACAGTTCATGGATAAATCATTAAAGCCACCCATTAATGTTGTTTCGTGCTGTAGAGAAAGCATGAAGCACATTTGCAGCTATTGAAAAGATTATTGAGGAGACTGGGTCATTGGCACTGAAGGGTGAACCCATTCTCTAGTACCTTGTCTAGCCATGGGAAGTTGGAAATTAAGAAGATGATTTGAAGTCGGTGAAATTTCATAAGTACTGTACTAACTAAAGCTTAGGATGTTGCTAGAATGGTAGTTATTCAAAACTGTGCAAATTTGTTAGGTCAACACTGGAAGAACACCTAGCCATGTGGGTCAGACAAGGGTCTAAAGCACAGGAAGTCTATTGCTTAGCCATAGCAAGTGTCAGAGGGAGAAAGCTAGAAATGGACCTACAATGGTTGGCATAATAAAGGAGAGATTTGGTGAGGGGCAATCTGTAGCAAGTGCTTTCCTCCAAAGCATGCTGAATATTATAAATGTGGAATAAATACATTAAGCACATTTTGATCATTATCTTAGTAAATGTGATAAAAAATAATGCCTCTAAAGTTATTGGACCTCTATTTTGGGACTATGAAGATGTTTAAGATGACTGTTGTAAGCAAAAAAAACCTTGATGATTTTGTAATGGTGAGAGGTGGTGTTTCAGGAGAGGAGGGTGCCAATTTAGGGTATGTGTTTCTTCCTTCTTTGGAAGTGTAAGCAGGCTCAGATATCTTCTGCTTTATGACATGCCAGTATGACCCGCTTCAGTTGGTAGATGTGCCATAGGTTCAATTCATACAGTCGCTTTTGGTCAACTTAAGTGAACATTGTAACCAGTGTGGCAGATTACTTTTAGTTTAAGGCATCAACTTGGCATTGTTTCATCCTACTATAGAGGATGGGTTAATGGATTTATATCAGATATGTAAATAGAAATGCATATCATTGTTGTGTGCAGTGAGATGAGGGTGGCACATGAAGTGATGAAATTCATTGAAAGTTTTTTGGGCCTCAATGCTGCTGGAAAGTCGGGCCATACATTTTACTAATAGAGTGTTCCATTCAGCACAGTGATTTGATGATGTATAAGTTGGGGCCTGAGCTGTGTGAAAGCAGTTGGTAAATCTGACTGTGGTAAGCATCACAGTGTTGTGGTAGAAGTCCAGCTGAAGATGTATGTCGTTTAGAGTGGTGAGGGACAAAGTGATCAGAAAAAGAAGACTTGGGCCCAGATTTACTAAAGTTTCTACTGACACAAAGTGACACAAATTTACAGAAAGCAACATAAAGTCTTGCAAGGGAATTTACTATCCAGCGCAAAGGGTGGTTTGCACTGGAAAGGTGTATCTTGCTCTATGCATGTATGTATACGGTATTTCTATTTCGCAAACCTAGCCAAAAGCCAGCGGAGCACTGTGCATCTTCAAAGACAGGCATAAAGTCAACTAATAATAGGAGATATAGCTGGGTTATGGGCTGTTAATGCCTTGTGATGTAGTGTTCTTTAATGAGATGAGTCCTCAGCAGTGTTGGGACAGTCCTGATGGATACAGGGATGTTGACCAGATTTTGAGTACATAGATGGAAAAGGCCTGCTGTCTAGTTTTTCCCTTTTTTACACTTTCTAGTCTTCCAGTCTGATGATGTTCTGGCTGTGGGTGTGCAGACAACCACCAGAAATGGTGAGCTTTTCTGCAAGGTTGTAAATGAGTGTGTAAAAGAGGCATCTGGTTTTTAAAACGGTGCGAGTCAGCAAGGGAAGTCAGTGAAGTTAATTTAGGATGGGGATGAAGTGATCATATTTCTTATACTTGTATTTATTTGTTCGGAGCGCAAAACCCATGTGCACTGCTTTGTGTCACTTTTTTCCAAGGGTGAGGATAAATGCATAAGCCCATAGCTTTTGATACAAGTCCCATCTACTAAGATAGCCATACTGGGCGTTGCACCAAAAACGAATACCTCCTCAAAGCATTGATGCTAACAAGGGCAAATGTTTTAATTTCTCAAAAAATGCAATCATTTCATGGGTGCTGAAGTGCACAGCACGCTTTCAGTGCATTGGATCATTCTATATTTGTCTAGACATGGTAATTAGAGTTTTATGTAGTACGCACCAGACCCGAAGAGCGCTTTACATGAGCACCAGTTACATTACAGACGGACACATTCATTTTTGTTGGGCACAGGAAGATTAAGTGATTTGCCCAGAATCACATGATTTAGAGCATCATTGCCAAGACTCAAACCCGGATCCTCAGCTTCGAGGTTGACTGCTCTAGCTGTAAGGCTACATCGTCTCCTCTAATGTAGAATATAAAAAGTGATGGATGGAAGGCATGAATTAATCTCAGCCAATCGTATATACTAGGGGCCAAATGCTAGTCCAACTTCTTTTGCCAACCACACTGCATCAGAGTAGCCTATATGTAAATCAGCGTTGGTTCTGTTACAATAGGAACAGTCCAGCCTGAATTGCAAGCCAGGTGCAAAAATATTGGTTTCAAACTATTTGGGTATTGTCAGTAGGGTGTAACTTGAGTCCTATGGCACAGTGATGTTTGAGAGGATGACTCTTTTGAGGACAAGAAAATGAAGTGGTGGGCAATTTTGCTAGTCCTTGCTTGATTTTGTTTGGAAATCGTTGTGGTTTGTGGGTAGCACTATGTACAATAATGCTTGTCTAATGGCTTTAGTTTTCCTGCCATTCGAATTAGGCCCTGTGTTACTGTCCTTAATGACTCATGTAGTCTACAGTGGATTAAGCAAGTGCAACAGCACAATAGCACTTTTTATTTTTTTATTTTTTATTGAAAACCATTTAGAATACATCAATTTGAGTCCAGATATACATCCAATAAAATCCATCATTGACATCCGAAGGGGTAATAAATAGCACTAATTAATCAAGAAGCAACACATCCACTAATCAATAAGCAGGGGGATCTTAAAGAAACATTATTAAGCCGTAAGATTAAAAAGAACGCCTAAAATCTTGAAACTTATGTCCACTGCCTCAAAACAATACCAATTAAGCAAGACATTAAATTTAAGATATCTAAAATACATGTAAAATAGTGCAAAAATGACATAAAGTATACTATACATGTTAAAGTGCCAAGTTCTGAGATACATTAAAAAAAAAAAACGGCAGGTTATATACTAACTTTCAGCAATCACAATCAAAGTAAAGTGCCCAGATCTTCTCAAACTTCTTAAGTCCCCCAATTCGTGAAGCATAGATTTGTTCGCTTCTTTTAACCTGACCCATTTTCCGAACCCATTCATTTATAGATGGAATTAAATCCGTTCGCCATCTTTGAAGTAAAAGTGATCTGGTGACAGCCGTTCCAATATATAATAATTTAATCAACTTCTCTGGTAGCCGAAGATCTGGGTCATAGCCTAGCGTTAAACCCAATCGTTATCAAACATTCTGTTGCCATATAATCAAAAATATCGTTCCAAAATTTCTGGATCGAGGGTCACTGTAATATAATATGAGTCCAATTGGCTAAGGGGTGAATATGGCACCGGAAACACTGCCCAGATTGATTGGGATAAACCTTGGCTACAAAGCAGGGGGTTCTATACAGTAACCACTTGCTAAAATATAGCATCCTTCGCCAGTTAGCCCCTCTAACTGAACTAAAATTTAGGTTATTGATTGTAGACCACATATTTGCAGTTATTTCCAGGTCCTCATATTTACTCCATTTTGTTATGGCCTTGGCCTCAAGATCTATCCCTTTGATTGAGGCTAAACACTTTTTCCATTCCCCTGGCTTTTTCACTACCTTCTCTTCAAGCAAGTCATGAACTAACTGTTTCTGGGCAATAATCTGGAGCAGATCAAGTTTGCTAAAAAATTTACTAAGAATATTATATGACCCAAGAAGGAGGAAATCGCCGGGGATTAATTGAGATATTTCACTAATATTCAGCCATCTATCGTTCCGAAGAAAATCGGAAAGTTTATGAAAGCCAGCCTTGGTCCAATTTTGTATAATTAAGAACACATCTCTAATTCCTGCTGACACGTAAAGATCCGCTATTGGAGTTGCGACATTAATAATTGGAATGGAGTACCTTCTATAAAAAGCCTGACGTTTATGATAGAACAAATGTAAACACTTATATCTTACTAATTTAGGAGATCTAAATATTGATAATGGGCAGTGGATCTGATTTTCTTTTCATATTAAATTCATAAAAAGTCGATAAAAAGACCCGGATGTAAACCCTGCTTAAATCTATTCATGTATTGTGCAAAATATGCAAAGTAGTATTCCCTCAAATTGGGGAGGGCTAAGCCGCCATCTTCCAGTTTCTCATATAAAGTGTTAAGTGCAATTGGGAACTTTATTGCCCCACAAGAACGATGTAAACATTGACTCTAATTTCGTAAAAGGAGTTCACTAAAACACAGTGAATTGCTGAAAAAGGAAATTAAACAGTGGAAGCACCGACATTTTGATCAAAGAGACCCTACCGAGAATGGTTAAAGGGAGAGAGTTCCATCTCGAAAATAAATCCTGGACTTTTCGTAACAATGGAACAAAGTTCAGATCATATAATTCCGAAATTAATGGCGAAAAATAGACACCTAGGTATCTCTTAGGATTAAAATTTAAGCACAGAAGAATATCGGGGTGTAAATCCCTAGATGCACACCCACACAAAATTATTTCCGTTTTCCTTTTATTAATTTTGTAACCACCAAACGACTCATAGAGGACAAAAATCTGGAAGGCTTTTGCCTGCACTTCCTCCTCCGGCTTTATAATAAGCAAGATGTCGTCAGCGTATAATTTAACTTTGCCCATGGTTGGAAGCAGAGGGCAGATATCCCCATTGTTCCTGATTGCTATTACGAGAGGCTCAATAAAAAAGGCGAATAGCACCGGGGATAACGGACATCCTTGTCTGGTTCCCCTTTTGACTTTTACTTGGCCAACCTCAGTGGCATTAATAATAATATTGGCCTCTGCATTCAAATATAAATTCTCAACCAACCCTATAATTTTAGAGGGTATGCCAAATTTCGATAAAATACAAAATAAAGTCTCCCAAAACACCAAATCAAATGCCTTCTCGGCGTCTAAAAAAAGTACTAAAGCTGGTATCTTCCGGGTCTCAAAATAGTCTAGTGCCTCGACTAAAATATGCGTATTGGTTCCGAGCTGCCTCCCGGCTATAAAACCATTTTGATCAGGATGGATTAAATATGAAGCGATCCCGTTGAATCGATTGGCTAAAAGTTTAGTAATAAATTTGTAGTCAGATTTCAAAAGCGTAATCGGGCGATATGAATTAGGGTCTTCACTGTTTTTGCCTTTTTTAAAAAACTGACAACATTCCCTTTTCTAAAAGACAAAGGTATGAGCCCTCCTTCAAGAATTGAATTTACCAATAATAGGAGATAATCCACAATTACACTAGCGAATGTTTTAAAGAACTCGGCAGGGAGACCATCCGGTCCGCAGGCTTTACCATTCAGGAGATTTTTAATAACCTCCCCTAGCTCTTCTTTTGTGAATGGTCTCGCCATGCTCCTTTTTTCTAAGTCTGTTAAGACAGGTAGTTCATATTCCTGAAGAAAAACTCCCAAAGATGACATATCAATAGATTGTTGTTGGCCATATATCCTCCTATAATGTTGTACCATTATGTCTCCTATCGCTCCCAAGTCCTCCGAACGAGAATCGGAAGTGGGGCATCTCAGTGCGACTATTTGGTTACTAGCAGCCCGTTCCCTTGCCTGCCATGCCAGAAATCTACCTGTATAATTGCTTTCCTCATAAATCTTTTTCCTATTATGCTGAAGTAGGGATTCACTTTTAGCATAATATTTTTCGGCCAGGTTCCGCTTAGCCTGATCCAGCTGTTGTCGGTTCACCGCCGAGGGGCTAGAAAGGAATATATCGAAAGACCTTTGAACTTTTTGCTCGAGTGTTTGCTTCTCCTCCTTCCTATTCCTTGAGTGCTCCGCATCTTTCCCAATAGCCAGCCCTCGGAAAAAGGCTTTAAACGAATCCCAGACCACATGCAATGGTGCTGAGCCATGATTTCGTTTAAAGAACTCTCTGATTTCTGTTTTGATAGAAGACACCCAATTTTCCTCTAATAAGTATTGTCGATTTAACAGCCATCTTCTGGAGTTTTTACTGCATTCTCCCAGTTCTAACACTAAAATGATCAGTGCATGGTCCGAGAACCCACTCTGAAGGATTTTCTGCGAACTAAAAACCAAACGCCTGGAGATAAGAAAAAAATCAATACGCGAAGAAGTATGGAATCTTCCTGAAAAGCAGGTATAAGCGACTTCAGTAGGAAATGCAGCCCGCCAAGGGTCGGCTATATCAAGCATCGAGCTATAACTTTGTACAATTTTAAAAGATTTTCGCTTTAACTGTTTTTTTGCCTTAGATGAGGAATCAATTTTTGGATTCATTAACAAATTGAAATCCCCCCACAATTAAATCACCTGATACTTGGATTAATGATTGAAAAAATTCCTCGTACGGGGTGGGATTCTCCTCTACTGGGGCATAAATACTAGCGAGCGTCAAGGATATGTGTCCTAAATTACAGGTGACCCAACACCATCTTCCACTTTGGTCACTCGCCGAATTGACTATCTCCGCCTGAAATTTTTTACTAAGAAAAATCGCCGTCCCCCTGTGGGCTGCAGAAGATGAAGAGAAGCCCCTATACGCTGCGCAGGACTTAAACATTGAAACATCTGCTATTTTCCCCGCTGGTATATGGGTCTCTTGTAAAAGGATAGCAGAAGGATTCTCTGTCTTAATCCAGGCCTCAATGGCCCTCATTTTCTTCTTATTATTGAGGCCGTTTACATTAAAAGAAACCACCTTCAGTATTTCCTTGTTTCCCATTTGCCTAAATTCCCAATTTGCCATTTACTGAAAATGAAGCAGGTTTCTAGATACCCCCATAATCTGATAAAGAAAATAAATTTCCCACTTTGATGAACAATTTCCAACATAGGGTGAGCCAAATAACTTGTCAACCCTTCTTCCTTTCTAAATAGCGATGGACAGATGAATTGTGACCTAAAATATGGTTTTCATTTTTTCCCACATGCTCCCTTCCCACCCTCGTGTCCCCACCCTCGACCCATTGTCCCCCTGAGCAGATGGCCGCCCCTGCTCAGAACCAAACAACCTTGCCCACCCACCCTTCTACTGGCACAATGACTTGGTGCCTAGTGCTGCCGGACAGCCCACTCCCCCCTCTACCCTCCCCTCCCCTTCTTTGATGAAAAAAGCAACATTTAACAGCATTAAACATCTAGAAAAAAGCAGAAAAGGAGAAAAGAAAAAAAGGAAAAAAAGGGGGCAATAACAATCCTCTATAGACAAGTAGCTCTTTGCCTTTCCAAGAGAAAAACCGCCAAAACACCCCACTGAAGACTAACTGAAGACTAACATAATGCCATTAGGGTTTATCCATAGAAATCTGTTGCAATAATTCCTGTGCATCTGGAACACTGCAAAAGATGTGGAATTTACCCTTGACTAACACCTTCACCTTACTCTGCTGGGCTATCATAGCTTGCGCCCCCTGTTCCTTAAATAAATGTAGCATTTTGACAAATTCTTTCCACCTTTTAGCTGCTGAGGCTGACATGTCCGAAAAGATGCGACATAAAGGGACTTCTGCTGAGGAAAACTGTCTTTGTTTAATGGCTTTTGATAAAATCTGTTCCTTGTCCCTAAAGTCCCCGAAGTTGACCAAAATAGTCCGTGGGAATTTAGCATTAGGAGGAAGGTGTGCTGGAACGCGATGGGCTCTCATTATCATCAGATCACCATTGAGTTCTGGGAGGACATTTTTCTTTAGAAATGAGTCAACCCATTGTAGAGTCTGCTGACCCTCAATACCCTCCGGGATGCCCAAAATATGGAGATTTGAGTGCCTGGAATGGTTCTCTAACTCCTCCAGCTTGTATTCCAACGTGGTTCTCTGGGACTGAAAGGTGGCAACTTTGAGTTTCATAGATGACACTTGATCCTCCAATTGCAAAATCCTGGTTTCGGCCTCTGACAGTCGTACCGGGATCTGAGCCATATTTTCCTCAATCTTTGTCAAGAGGGCATGAATTACCGCAATCTCAGCAGATTGGGTGGTTTTAATTCACGAATTTCTTCCAGAATCAAATTAAGAAGACTCTTAGCGTCCCATTGCATGGAGAAAGAGCTACTGTCTAGGGAAGGATTAATCTGATTTTATTTAGGCCTTTCCTCTGCCTGCAAACCCTCTGGATCAACAAGCACCGACTCTGCTGGTATGGACAAAACGGACACCTCTGGAGCCACCGTAATAGAATGATACACGGACCCACCTCCATCTGATGGATCTAACACACCTGAGGAAGGAAGGGAGGGATGACTACCAATCTCGGAATTTAAAGTCTCCGGGCCTGAGTCCAATGAATTATCGACTGATAGGAGGTCATTCCCTACCATCTCCTGCTCAGCTTTACCCAAGGGCCTACCCTGCTTGGCTTTAAAAAATATAGGGTACTTTCTAAAATCTGTAGTTTCCCCCACTGCTCCATCAGGTGTCATGTTTACTTTGGTCGAAGCTGAAGAAATTGGTGAATCCGCCCTTAAAGAAGCCAACCCACTAGGGCTAATGGTAGAATCCGAATCTGCCGAGGCTGCTTCGTGATGGTCTTGTTTAGTAGTCTCAGTACATGCCATCTCAGCAAATTCAGTAGAGAGGGGAAGGTCATTTCTATAGGCGGCTGTGTAATTGGACCGAGCTGCGGCCTGGCCAGCTCGCTTTTTAACCTTTTGGCCCAATTTTGGAGACTCAGACTTGGCAATCCCTTTAGCTCCTTTGATAAGCTTTCGCATAATGTACTGATTGCGAATCCCCTCAACAGATCCCTGACCTGAATTACTGCCAATTTTACTTGTGGGACCTCCCCAGCGACCCTCAACCAAGGTGAGTAAGGAGTAAGGACAAGACCTTCACTTACCCCCTCTTGGAGAGAAACCTGGAGTCCCAAAAATAGTCCCCAGTCCTCGGGTCCGGGGCCACAGCAGTACCAACGTCCGTAGAAGCAGACCGAGACCAAATATGTCCTGGCTCTGTATCCCAGCAGGGAGTATTTTGCTTGCTTTGCGTTTTCACCGACACCAGCTCTATTATAATCCAGTGCATATCCGAGGCATCTAGAGCCACTCAGCTTGGTTTGCAATCTCAAAATAGCACAGCTCCAGAGTCATCCACTTCCAGCTCCTTACGCTAGGTGGAACTGGCTGGATAAAGCATCGAGAAAGGGAAGAGATAAAAAAACGTTTTCCTTCATCAGAGAAACCAAGGCCGCCGCTGCTGTGACACAGCCTGCCCGCTAATGCATCCGAAAACAGGCTTCAGTAACTTCGCGGCTCCGCTCAGCTGCACCTCTCAGCGGCTCCGTCAGCGGCAGCTTCAATGGCCTCGCGCGCGGCTCCTCTCAGCGTCTGACGTCAAGTGGAAGTGAGGGGGAGTGGTTGCGGCCTCTCTCAGCCGATCAGCCGATCAGCATCCTCCCAACCGGCCAGCACAATAGCACTTTGTGAGATGAATGTTAGAAGTTATGATAGAGAAATAGGTGTATTTTTGGCAGGAAACGAGGGCATGTGGTCCCAGTTATTAATTGTGATTAACTTGGCAGTTTCTAGCACAGCCAGACAAGATAATATTAACTTTTAGCATTCCATATCATTATAGATCCTAATAAATGACGTTGTTGTTGCTATGATGTGCCTTCTATATATGTAACAAGTTGTTATTCAGTATTGTAACACTAACATCATATTTACCCTTGCGAAGATGTTAACATTTTCAGTGAAGATGTAATTGTACTTGAAACAAATAAAGACAAAAAGCTGCTTTCTATACTGTGTCCAAATAACAGAGAGGATCGTTTTCCCAGCCTTGATGTTCCAATAAGTCAATGAGTGATGGCATAGACAAGGGTGCAGTAAAGAATGATGGCCATATGGATTGACCCAACTACCAGAACATTGGGAGCACAAGAAATTGAAAATGCACTCTGTCTGCCTGAGCAACTTCAGGCAGTGCAGGAATTATATCCACACATATCTCTGATTTTCTGAAATGAAGGGACAAAAAACAGGAACATTATATTTAATATAATACCTTTTCAGGTTTTTTTTATTTTTAACTTCTATTTACACAGCGATTATTATTAAAAGCATCTGCCTTTCATAAGACTGCTGGCAGAGTGCCCTATGCAAGAGTGTCAGGTGAGTTCTCTTGCTGATTTACTTATCAAAATCGAAATGATATACATGTCCTTGGAATGATACTTTCCAGGCTTTTGAAAATCATTATAAAAGCAGGACATCTTTCCATCATATGGTGAGTTTTT
Source organism: Calotriton arnoldi (assembly GCA_963921515.1). Classification (NCBI taxonomy): domain Eukaryota; kingdom Metazoa; phylum Chordata; class Amphibia; order Caudata; family Salamandridae; genus Calotriton; species Calotriton arnoldi. The sequence continues at coordinate 439,501 of CAWUFW010008464.1, read as the reverse complement.
TAGGTCAATGAAAAACATCCTGCTTCAACATATAAGTCATTTTAACACAAATGTGTTCGACAGTCCAAAAGCTCTTGCCTTTGTGTCCATCTATATATTCCCCCACTCCCTTTCTCTTCATATAATTATATAGATACATATGTGTGTCGTTCTCAATTATAGATAAAGAATTGTATTATTAATCGCTACAGTAGATTTTTATAGAAGTGTAAGGATCACCTTTCTATAAGCTAGTTAAATATTTTTGAAAGTGTGTCTGTGAATTACCTGAATTTACATTTTGCTGTGTCAACCCTTTATCTGTTTACAATACTTTTTAGATTTCGGAATTGAATGCTTTAATGGACTTGCTTGGCGGGTTTCTTTATAATTAACATAGAGAGAAAGCATTGAACGCTAATACAGCATCAAGGGTGCACCAGAAATGTATGCATTAACGTACAGAGCTTGCTCCCCTAAATTTACAATGAGAAATTATTCATGCCTACCGCTGACACGAGTAAGACTTATCTAAAGTAATTTTATTTCCCACACTTCATTTTAATGAACGATCACATTATTATTCTGGTTTTGGGAAAGACCATTACACAATTAAGGGCCTTCTTCTCCAACACTCTTGTTTGCAGGCGATCCTCATTTATTTGCTATTTAATTTCTTCATCTTCCTTGACAGGTGAATTGGAAGCCTGCATTCTTGAACAGAAATCTTTGAAAGTCTGCGAATGAATCACATGGGGAATGTCTGAAATATGTACACAATGTGGGTTACACATATCCATGCATTGTGAGTGCAACAGACTTGACGAAAAATGAACAACAGGCCTTTGACATGCAATGGACAAAATAGGCCACTTACAATGTTCAGTAGTACAATAAGGAACAGGGAATACTTCAAAAAATGACCAAAACAAGGGGTCTCTTTTTGTCATAGAAATTATGTTTGGTGCTCTAAAAAGCTAAAATGAGGACAGCATTTTCTCTCAGTTCTCAAATATCTTCCTCCTCCTTTTCAGTAAAATATTCTGACATGCAGAGTGAAACCTACTTAATCCACCGGTAATAGTTCTAATGAACAACTAGATCACTGACCTTTTGTATTCAAGAAAAAACTGAGGCCCTCTTGAATGCCATTTTGTTGGAATCGGAACAGTTGAATGTAAAGTCTTTCCTCAGGAGTACGCTGACGTAAATGAGCATTGAGATGTTAATACAGGTATGAATATAGAATTGTAACAATGTGAGGTAGGATGTGACTTTTTAGTAACTTGAGGAATAATGTATTTTTAAAGGGGCTACAATAGTTAAAGAGAGAACCGTCTAAATAAGTACAGCTTCCACTTTCCACATCTGTTTAATCAGCCTACTCATCTTTTCAAATGCTTCACAGCTCCCTGTTTTTAAAACAATAACAGATATGTATACATTTTCACTGAAAAAACAAAGGTTACAGGGACATTAGAGTTAGGCTCAGATTTCTCTCGTACAAAACCATAGAAATTCAGTAGTTATTGTTAACTGACCTAACTATAATGTATGCTTCCGCAATGCACTGCTTATGACCTCACATGTTACATCATTCATGGCATTCACAACGACGTTGGCATTCAAGAATATCACGTTCCTACGAAACAAAGAGATTCCAGTGGACCCAACACATTTTTTAATTAATCTACAAAGGAGGTCCCCACCCAGTTTTTTTCTTTTTCACACTTCCAGTGGAGAGATTAGAAGTTTCTTTGCAACTCTTTTGTATTTTGCAATACTGGAAGTGCATTTTGAGTTTTCTTTTTTTCATTTGACAATTAAAATGGAATCTTGTTGAAGTGATCTGCAAGAGCCACACCCTGAAGAGGAGAATTTTCCGGATGGGGAACCCCCAGCAAAGCAGCAATCCATCGTCTGGGATTTCTTTACTATCCCCTCTGTGGAGAAAAAAATAGTGGCTAAGCACATGAAGTACTCGTTGTATGAAAAAACTCTTTCCAGGGGAACATCTAAGAAATACTCTTGTGGGACCACAAGTATGTTGACCCATCTGTAGACATACCACAGGAACCACTTGGCAAGAGTGCAGCGGGAATGCAGTGCAGGAGTACCATCTACTTCTACTGCAACCCCAATTATACTAGGAGAGCCAATTACCACCGAAGCGGAACAACATCTGCCGGAGGAGTCCCCAGAATTAAGAAAAATAGGGACATTTTGTTTGAAGTGCAAAAAAGTCCTCACAGTAGGGGAACAATATATTGCTGCAGTTCTGCGAGCAGCAAAGAACCACACCTGTTATTTGTTTTTCTTTTTATTACAGCAAACATGATACTTGTTACCCTATTTTAGAGTGTCTTCAGCTAATATTTTTTTCACAGTTGCCATTTTCTTTCTGGAAAAACAAAAAAATGCAAAATATTAAAAAACAAAAAAGATTCTTGTAAGAACCACCTTTCATGGTTTAAAAAAAGATAAACTGCATGCGTGCGTGCGTGTGTGTGTGTGTAAGAAAAAGTGTGTGAGTGTCTGTATAGGTGACTAAGTGGGTGTGTTAGTAGCTGTATGAGTGAGTGACTGGGTGGGTGAGCGTCTGTATAAGTGAGTGACTGGGTGTGTGAATGGCTGTATGGTTGACTGGGTGTGTAAGTGGTTGCATGAGTGAGTGACTAGCAGTGTGAGTGGCTGTATGGGTGAGTAAGTGGGTGTGTGTATGGTTGTACAAGTTATTGAGTGGCTGTGTGAGTGGCTGTTTGAGTGAGTAACTGGCTGCATGAGTGGCTCCATGGGTGAGTGACTGGGGGTGTGAGCAACTATATGAGTGTGATACTGGTTACGTAAGTGGCTGTATAGGTGACAGAGTGGGTGTGTTAGGGGGGTGTGACTGAGTGACTCGGTGGGTGAGTGTATGTATAAATGAGTGACTGGGTGTGTGAGTGGCTGTATGGGTGACTGACTGGGTGTGTGTGTGAATGGCTGTATGAATGAGTGACTGGGTGACTAAGTGACTGTATGAGTGGCTGTTTCAGTGATTGAGTGGCTGTGTGAGTGGCTATATCAGTGATTGAGTGGCTGTGTCAGTGGGTGTATGAGTGAGTGACTGACTGTGCATGGGTGTATGGTTTATTATCTGGGGTGTGAGCAGCTGTATAAGTATGATACTAGGTATGTGAGTGTCTATATGGGTGATGGGGTGTGTGAATGGCTGCATGAGTGTCTGACTGGGTGTGTGAGCAGCTGTAGGAGTGAGTGACTGTATGACTGAATGGCTCCATAAGTGTGACACTTGGTTTGGGTAGCTCTATGGGTGATTGAGAGATTGTGTGTGGTTGTATAAGGGATTGAGTGGCTGTGTGAGTGACTGTATGAGTAAGTGAGTGGCTGTGTGAGTGGCTGTATGGGCAAACAAGTGACTGTGTGAATGACTGTATGAGTAATTCAGTTGGTGTGTAAGGGCCAGATGTACGACCCTAAATTGCATGCGCAAACGGGTTAGCGACCCATTTGTGCATGCAAAAACTAATAGGGCCATGTGCAATTCCTATTTAGCGAGCTGAAATTTATTTGCAACTCGCTAAATAGGAATTGCGACTAGCTATTAGGAAGGGGCGTTTCAAGGGCGTCCCTTCCTAATAGCGACTCTCTACCCCATGTATGAATGTTTTGCAACGGCAATTGCGGTCGCAAAACACTTGTAATTTACCGCCCTCTTCAAGAGGGGTAGTAATGCATTCGCAAATGGGAAGGGGTCCCCAGAGGACCCCTTCCCCTTTGCAAATGCAGGCGAAAATATTTTTTAGGGGCAGGTAGTGGTCCCAGGGACCACTACCTGCCCTTAAAAAATTAAATGAAAACGTTTCATTTTATTTTTTTAAATGCATCCCGTTTTTCTTTAAGTAAAACGGGCTGCATTTAAAAACAAAAGAACTGCTTTATTTAAAAGCAGTCCCAGACATGGAGGTCTGCTGAGCCCAGCAGGCCACCATCCCTGGACGGGCCAGCCATTACCAATGGGGTCGCAAATTGCATGCAATTTGCGACACCATTGGGAATCGCAAACAGTGTCTCAGACACCGTTGTACATGGCATTTTGCGACTCGCAAATTGCAATTCACAATCGAGCGCAATTTGCGAGTCGCAAATTGTCATGGTCGTACATCTGGCCCCAAGTTCCTATATGGCTGAGTGAGTGGATGTGTATTTGATTAGCTGTATTAGTCAATCAGTGGCTGTGTCAGTGACTGTATGGGTGAGTAGAAAACTGTGTGAGTGCCTGTATAGGTATGGGTGTGTAAGTAGCTGTATGGGTGAGTGAGTGGATGTGTCAGTGTATGAATCAGTGTGAGTCTGGGTGTCTCAGTGTCTGCATAAGACTGTGCCTGTGTGTGATAGTTTATAGAACAGTGTGTGCCTGGATGAATCAGTGTATACATAAGTGTACGCCTGGGTATGTCAATGTATACCTCAGTGTATGCCTGGGTATGTTACTGTATGCATCAGGAAGCGCGTTTGCAGAGTGGTGGGGAAAGGGGGCGTGGCCTCTGACCACGTCTCAGCAATCCAGCTGTGTGGGGCTTACTAGAGGTAACAGTAGGGCTGGTTGGCCCCCAGGGACCCTCAAGAGGCAAGGGGACTTCATCCCCCAACCAAGAGCGTTCCAGGAGGCACATTTGCAGAGTGGAGGAGAAAGGGGGCATGTCCTGTGACCACCTCTCAGCAATCCCACTGTGTGGGGCTTACTGGAGGGAACAAGTAGGCTAGTTGCCTCCTAAGGACCCCCAGCAGTGAAGGGGACTTCATCCCCCAACCAAGAGCATGCCAGGAGGTGCGTTTGCAGACTGGTGGAGAAAGGGGGCATGGCCTGCTATCAAAACTCAGCAATCCTGCTGTATGGGACTTACTGGAGGTAACAGGAGGGGTAGTTGGCCCACAAGGACGTCCTTGGGGCCAGCTACCCCTCTTGTTACTTCCAGTAAGTCCCACACAGCGAGATTGCTAAGAGGTCTTCGGAGGCCATGCCCCCTTTCTCCATCACTCTGCAAACGCGCCTCCTGGCATAATACTGGTTGGGGGATCCTCTGAAGGACTTTGGGGGCCAAGAAGCCCTTCTGGTACCTCCTGTAAGTCCTATGCAATGGAATTCCTGAGAGCTGGTTGGAGGCCAAGCCTGCATTCTCCACCACTCTGCAAATGCGACTACTACTTAAAAAACTACGAAATTCACAGAAAAAACCAAAGGTTACAGGGAAGTTAAAGTTAGGAATTAGCATTTTAAAAACCTTAGAAATTCACTGAAAAAACCACAGGTTCCAGGGACGTTATAGTTAGGAATTAGCATTTAAAAAACCTTAGAAATTCACAGAAAAACACAGGTTACAGGAACATTATAGTTAGGCTGACATTTCACTTGTACAAAACCAGATACATTTAGCCGTTATAGTTATCTGGGCAAACTATAACTCGCTGCCCCGCAATGAACTGCTGATGATGTCACATATTACATCACTCATGACATGGTCAGTGACATCACTGATGACATCTCAAATGACATCACTGATGACATCACTGATGACATCATCCAGTGACTCTGAATGTTTCTAAAAAGTTTAAGAATGTTTTTATATATATATATACATATGCCATGGTGTATTGAAGAATGAATGGGTGTATGAGTGTCTGTATGGATGATTCAGTGGGTGTGTGACTGACTATATATGTGAGTGATTATACGTGTCTCAGTGAATGTATGGGTGAGTGACTAATCTGTGTGAATGTCTGTATCAGTCTGTCAGTTAGTGTGTAAGTGGCTGCATGGGTTGGTGAGTAGCTACATGAGTGTCTATTTGGGTTATTGATTGGTTGTCTGAGTACCTGTATGGGTGCCTGAGTGTCTGTGTGGGTGGGTGGGGGGTGTCTGACTCCCTGCATGCATATGTGAGTGGGTGATTCACTGGGTGTATGGGTTCATGAGTGCGTCTGCGAGGGGCTGTATGGGTGAGTGAGTGTGCGTATGGCTGTGTCGGTGAGTGAATGGATGTCTCAGTGGCATATGGGTGAGTAATTATATATATGAAAGTGGAGTATATAAGTGACTGTATTAGTATCTGTATGAATAAGTGAGGTGGTGTGTGTATAACTGTATAGGTGAGTAAATGGCAGTGTGATTGACTCTTTGGGTGACTGACTAGGTGTGTGAGTAACTCTATGGGTGAGTGGTGGTATGTGAGTGTCTGTATGGGTTTATGAGTGGCTATATCAGTGGCAGTATTTGTGAGTGACTGGGTGTATGAGTGGCAGTATGGGTGAGTGAGTGGATGTGTGTGTAGACCTATGAATCAGTGAGTGGGTATGTACGTGCTTGTATTGGTGTGTCTATGGTTTCAAGAATGGTAGTCTGAAATTTGGAGTGGGTGTATTAAAGATTATGATGCTTTTAAAATGTGGCGGGGTCCCTGTGGGACCCCCCCACCACCATATCTGGGGGTCAGGATATTCCTAACTGACCCCCCTTTGTTTATTTTTTACTTTTTTTCTGGGACCCAGCTTCAAGCCGAGTCCCAAGATGGCTGACAACACTTCCTGGTTGAAGTGTTTGCAGCCGATCAAATTTTAGTAGGATCCGCGAGTCCACTGCAAGGACTCGCGTCCCCAGATATCTATATTTTTTAAACTTCAATTTCTCTGAAACTACTGAACGGATTTACACCAAATCACAAAAAGCATGCTTTCTTGCCCAAAATCTAGCTTTCTGCCAAATTTGGCAAAATTCCGTTCAGCAATTCAGGCTGTAGTTGTGTTCAAAAAATGAAAAATCCCCATAGACTTTAAATGGGAAAAATTTGTTTTGGGACCCCCTTTTTTTCTTGGCCCCTGCTTGATGGATCACCCCGAAACTTTCAACGCAGCAGCTGAACCAAAAAGTTGAAGCTTTGTGAAAATCTCGTGGAGATTCGTCTAGCGGGGCCAAAGTTATTGGTAAAACAACTAATGTTTTTCCTATGGAAACTAGGTCCTAATTATAACTACCTACTGGCCACCGCCATTAGGTTATATATATATATATATATATATATATATTCACTGAAAAAACCATAGGTTTCAGGGACGTTATAGTTAGAAATTAGCATTTAAAAAACCTTAGAAATTCACTGAAAATACCAAAGTTTCAGGGACGTTATAGTTAGTTGGACATTTCACTCGTACAAAACCAGAGAAATTCGGCCGTTATACTTAGTTGAGCTAACTATAACTCGCGCCCCCGCAATGCACTGCTGATGACATCACATATTACATCACTCATGACATGGTCAGTGACATCACTGATGACAACACTAATGACATCTCAAATGACATCACTGATGACATCACTGATGACATCACCCACGTGATAATCTGATGCACCTCCTCACACCCTAATATATCCTTTGATACACCCACTCTAAAATACACACTACCATTTTCGAAACCATAGACATACCAATACCAGTTAATACATACCCACTCACTGATTTCTAGGTCTACACACACATCCACTCCTTCATCCATACAGTCTTTCATACATGCAGTCACTCATCAATACTGCCACTATCATATGCACTCATACACTCATACAAACACTCACACACCGCCACTCACCCATACAGTTACTCACACAGCTAGACAGTCATGCAAAGAATCAATCACACTCCCATTTACTCAGATGTACAGTTATACACACACCAGCTCAATTACTCATACAAATACTAGCACATTCTTACCCTCTTATACAATCAATGATACAAGCACACACTCATCCATACAGCCACTCTCACAATAACACACTCTCATTATGTACTCCAACACACATTTATATAGCTTTTCACATATGTAGTTACTCACACATGTACCACTGAGATTTACATTCACTCACTAACACACCCATACACACACTCACCCACCCATACAGTCCATCACAGATGCACTCTTGAAACCATGCACCCAGTGAATCACCCACTCACACATCTATGCTCAGAGTCACACACACCCCACCCACACAAACACTCAGGCACCCATGCAGATACTCAGACAACAAATCAATAACCCATATAGACACTCATGTAGCTATTCACAAACCCATGCAGCCGCTTACACACGAACAGACACACGGATACAGACATTCACACAGTTTAGTCACTAACCCATGCATTCAGTAAGATACGTTTAATCACTCACTTATAGAGTCAGTCACGCACCTACTAAATCATCCATTCAGACACTTATACACCCACTCATTCTTCAATATGCCTTTCCCTATATATATTAAACATATTTAAACTTTACAGAAACACACAGTCACTGGATGATGTCATCAGTGATGTCATTTGAGATGTCATCAGTGATGTCACTGACCATGTCATGAGTGATGTAATATGTGACGTCATCAGCAGTGCATTGCGGGGGCGCGAGTTATAGTTATACACACACCACCTCACTTATTCATAAGATACTAACACATACTTACTCTCTTATACAATCACTGATACAAGCATACACTCATCCATACAGCCACTCTCATAATCACTCACTCTCACATATAGTCATTTATATACCCCAACACTCACATATACTGCATTTTACATATGTAGTTACTCACACATGTACCACTGAGACATCCATTCACTCACCAACACACCCATACACATACTCATTCACCCATACAGCCCTTCACAGATGCACTCTTGAACCCCTACACCCAGTGAATCACCCATTCACACATCTATACACAGTCACACCCCCCACCCACCCACAGAGACACTCAGGCACCCATACAGATACTCAGACAACCAATCAATAACCCATATAGACACTCATGTAGCTACTCACCAACCCATGCAGCCGCTTACACACCAACTGACAGACTGATACGGATATTCGCACAGTTTAGACACTAACCCATGCATTCAGTAAGACACATTTAATCACTAACCTATACAGTCAGTCACGCACCTACTAAATCATCCATTCAGACACTTATACACCCACTCATTCTTCAATACACCTTGGCATATATATATATATATATACATATATATATTCACTGAAAAACCATAGGTTTCAGACACGTTATAGTTAGAAATTAGCATTTAAAAACCTTTGAAATTCACTGAAAAAACCATAGGTTTTAGGGACAGTTATACTTAGTTGGACATTTCACTCGTACAAAACCATAGAAATTCCCCGTTATAGTTAGTTCAGCTAACTATAACTCGCGCCCGCAATGCACTGCTGATGATGTCACATATTACATCACTCATGACATGGTCAGTGACATCACTGATGACATCACTGATGACATCTCAAATGACATCACTGATGACATCACTGATGACATCATCCAGTGACTGTGTGTTTCTGTAAAGTTTAAATATGTTTAATATATATTGAAGAATGAGTGGGTGTATAAGTGTCTGAATGGATGATTTAGTACGTGAGTGACTGACTCTACAAGTGAGTGATTAAACGTATCTTACTGAATGCATGGGTTAGTGACTAAACTGTGTGAATGTCTGTATCCGTCTGTTTGTTGGTGTGTAAGTGGATGCATGGATTTGCGAATAGCTACATGAGTGTCTATATGGGTTATTGATTGGTTCTCTGAGTATCTGTATGGCTGCCTGAGTGTTTGTTTGGGTGGGGTGTGTGTGACTCTGTACATAGATGTGTGAGTGGGTGATTCACTGGTGCATGATTTCAAGAGTGCATCTGTGATGGACTGCTTGGGTGGGTGAGTGTGTGTATGGGTGTGTTAGTGAGTGAATGTATATCTCAGTGGTACATGTGCGAGTAACTACATATGTAAAAGGCAGTATATATGTGTGTTAGAGTATTTAAATGGCTATAAGTGAGAGTGTGTGATTGTGAGAGTGGCTGTATGGATGCGTGTGTGCTTGTATCAGTTATTGTATAAGAGCGTAAGAACGTGCTAGAATTTGTATGAGTAAGTGAGCTGGTGTGTGTATAACTGTATAGGTGAGTAAATGGGTGTGTGATTAATTTTTTGCATGACTGACTAGGTGTGTGAGTACCTCTATGGATGAGTGGCGGTGTGTGAGTGTTTATATAGGTGTATTAGTGCATATGATAGTCCTGTACTGAGTGACTGTAAGTATGAGTGACTGTACGGGTGAGTGAGTGGATGTGTGTGTAGATCTAAGAATCAGTGAGTGGGTATGTAGTTTTTGGTGTTGGAGTGTCTATGGTTTTGAGAATGGCAGTCTGTAATTTAGAGTGGGTGTATCAAAAGTTATATTAGGGTGTGAGAAGATGCATGAAATTATCACATGGATGATGTCATCAGTGATATCATTTGAGATGTCATCAGTGATGTCATCAGTGATGTCACTGACCATGTCATGAGTGATGTAATATGTGACGTCATCAGCAGTGCATTGCGGGGCGCGAGTTATAGTTAGCTGAACTAACTATAACGGGGGAATTTCTATGGTTTTGTACGAGTGAAATGTCCAACTAACTATAACTGTCCCTAAAACCTATGGTTTTTTCAGTGAATTTCAAAGGTTTTTAAATGCTAATTTCTAACTATAACGTGTCTGAAACCTATGGTTTTTTCAGTGAATTTCAAAGGTTTTTTAAATGCTAATTTCTAACAATAACGTGCCTGAAACCTATGATTTTTGAAGTGAATTTCAAAGGTTTTTAAATGCTAGTTTCTAACTATGCCTACAGAGGTAGGACATGTGAAGAAAGAAGAAAAACGCACAGAAAGAAGCAAAAGATGTGCAGAAAGAACCAACAGAGGAGCAGAAAGAGGCCTTGTTGCAAAATCATCCTGAGCCCACAACTTTTTCAGACGGGTACTGGTGGTAACTGACTCTGACTAACCAGAGCCAGTGCTATGCTAAAAGACACTTAGAATACAGTGAAAACACCTACATACACTAGGGAACACTATGCGTTGGGGTACCCCTGTGATTAGCATGACCTCCTCTGCAAGTCCATAGTACATAATAGGGCAGGGGATTAAAACTACCTCTTAAAACGCGCTACAGGGCGCGTTTGCACAGTGGTGAAGGGAGGGGGCCTGAGGTGACATGTGTGCAAACGCGCCCCGTGGCACGTTTAAGTTGTGGGATTAAGTCCCCTTGAATCCTGAGGGTCCCTGGGGCCCAACTAGCCCCCAGGTACCTACATTTAGGACCATAGAGCTGAGTTGCAGAGAGGCGTTCCGAGGCCACCCACGTTTTTTCACCTCTCTGCAACGCAACTCTGTTGTGCTTACTGAAGGTACCTGGTGGGCTAGTTGGCCCCCAGGGTCCCTCAGGATTCAAAGGGAATTAATTTCCCAACTTAAAACGCACCACCGGGCATGTTTTCGCACATGTCACCTGAGGCCCCGCCCCCTCCCTTCACCACTGTGCAAACGCGCCCCGTGGCGCGTTTTAAGTTGGGGGATTAGGTCACCTTGAATCCTGAGGGTCCCTGGGGCCCAACTAGCCCACCAGGTACTTCCAGTAAGCACCACAGGCCTGCGTTGCAACGCCTGTAACAAATTGTGCAGTTGTGTTTAGGTAGTGAAGAGGGTTGTGCTGGGGGTAGTGTTTTAGGGTTTAGGGTAGTGCAGTTGTGTTTGTCTAGTGTAGGGGGTCATGCTGGGGGGAGTGTTTTAGGGTTTAGGGTAGTGCAGTGGTGTTTGGGTAGTGTAGGGGGTCGTGCTGGGGGTAGTGTTTTAGGGTTTAGGGTAGTGCAGTGGTGTTTGGGTAGTGTAGGGGGTCGTGCTGGGGATAGTGGTTTAGGGTAGTGCAGTGGTGTTTGGGTAGTGTAGGGGGTACTGCTGGGTGTAGTGTTTTAGGGTTTAGGGTAGTGCAATGGTGTTTGGGTAGTGTAGGGGTACTGCTGGGGGTAGTGTTTTAGGGTTTAGGGTAGTGCAGTGGTGTTTGGGTAGTGTAGGGGTACTGCTGGGGGTAGTGTTTTAGGGTTTAGGGTAGTGCAGTGGTGTTTGGGTAGTGTAGGGGTTCGTGCTGGGGGTAGTTTTTTAGTGTTTAGGGTAGTGCAGTGGTGTTTGTGTAGTGTAGGGGGTAGTGTTTTAGGGTTTAGGGTAGTGCAGAGGTGTTTATGTAGTGTAGGAGGTCGTGTTTTAGGGTTTAGGGTAGTGCAGTGGTATTTGGGTAGTGTAGGGAGTCGTGCGGGGGGTAGTGTTTTAGGGTTTAGGGTAGTGCAGTGGTCTTCGGGTAGTGTAGGGGGTCGTGCGGGGGTAGTGTTTTAGGGATTAGGGTTGTGCATTGGTGTTTGGGTAGTGTAGGGGTCATGCGAGGGATAGTGTTTTAGGGTTTAGGGCAGTGCAGTGGTGTTCGGGTAGTGTAGGGGGTCGTGCTGGGGGGAGTGTTTTAGGGTTTGGGGCAGTGCAGTGGTGTTCGGGTAGTGTAGGGGGTCATGCTGGGGGGAGAGTTTGAGGGTTTAGGGCAGTGCAGTCGTGTTTGGGTAGTGTAGGGGGTCATGCTGGGGGGAGTATTTTAGGGTTTAGGGTAGTGCAGTGGTGTTCAGGTAGTGTAGGGGGTCATGCTGGGGGTAGTGTTCTAGGGTTTAGGGCAGTGCAGTGGTGTTCGGGCAGTGTAGGGGGTCGTGCTGGGGGTGATGTTTTAGGGTTTAGGGCAGTGCAGTGGTGTTTGGGCAGTGTAGGGGTCGTGCTGGGGGTGGTGTTTCAGGGTTTAGGGCAGTGCAGTGGTGTTCGGGCAGTGTAGGGGGCGGTGCAGGGGTGGTGTTTCAGGGTTTAGGGCAGTGCAGTGGTGTTCGGGCAGTGTAGGGGGCGGTGCAGGGGTGGTGTTTCAGGGTTTAGGGCAGTGCAGTGGTGTTCGGGCAGTGTAGGGGGTCATGCAGGGGGTGGTGTTTCAGGGTTTAGGGCAGTGCAGTGGTGTTCGGGCAGTGTAGGGGGTCGTGCTGGGGCTGGTGTTTCAGGGTTTAGGGCAGTACAGTGGTGTTCGGGCAGTGTAGGGGGTCGTGCTGGGGCTGGTGTTTCAGGGTTTAGGGCAGTGCAGTGGTGTTCGGGCAGTGTAGGGGGTCGTGCTGGGGCTGGTGTTTCAGGGTTTAGGGCAGTGCAGTGGTGTTCGGGCAGTGTAGGTGGTCGTGCTGGGGCTGGTGTTTCAGGGTTTAGGGCAGTGCAGTGGTGTTCGGGCAGTGTAGGGGTCATGCTGGGGCTGGTGTTTCAGGGTTTAGGGCAGTGCAGTGGTGTTCGGGCAGTGTAGGGGGTCATGCTGGGGCTGGTGTTTCAGGGTTTAGGGCAGTGCAGTGGTGTTTGGGCAGTGTAGGGGTCTTGCTGGGGCTGGTGTTTCAGAGTCTAGGGCAGTGCAGTGGTGTTCGGGCAGTGTAGGGGGTCTTGCTGGGGCTGGTGTTTCAGGGTTTAAGGCAGTGGTGTTCAGGCAGTGTAGGGGGTCTTGCTGGGGGTGATGTTTCAGGGTTTAGGGCAGTGGTGTTCAGGCAGTGTAGGGGGTCGTGCTGGGGGTGGTGTTTCAGGGTTTAGGGCAGTGCAGTGGTCCGGCAGTGTAGGGGGTCGTGCAGGGGGTGGTGTTTCAGGGTTTAGGGCAGTGCAGTGGTGTTTGGCAGTGTAGGGGGTCGTGCTGGGGGTGGTGTTTCAGGGTTTAGGGCAGTGCAGTGGTGTTCGGCAGTGTAGGGGGTCTTGCTGGGGGTGGTGTTTCAGGGTTTAGGGCAGTGGTGTTCAGGCAGGTTAGGGGGTCTTCTGGGGGTGATGTTTCAGGGTTTACGGCAGTGCAGTGGTGTTCAAGCAGTGTAGGGGGTCGTGCTGGGGGTGGTGTTTCAGGGTTTAGGGCAGTGCAGTGGTCCGGCAGTATAGGGGGTCATGCAGGGGTGGTGTTTCAGGGTTTAGGGCAGTGCAGTGGTGTTTGGCAGTGTAGGGGTCGTGCTGGGGTGGTGTTTCAGGGTTTAGGGCAGTGCAGTGGTGTTCGGGCAGTGTAGGGTGTTGTGCTGAGAGGTGGTGTTTCAGGGTTTAGGGCAGTGCAGTGGTGTTCGGGCAGTGTAGGGGTTGTGCAGGGGGTGGTGTTTCAGGGTTTAGGGCAGTGCAGTGGTGTTTGGGCAGTGTAGGGGGTCGTGCAGTGGGTGGTGTTTCAGGGTTTAGGGCAGTGCAGTGGTGTTCGGCCAGTGTAGGTGGTCTTGCTGGGGTGGTGTTTCAGGGTTTAGTGCAGTGGTGTTCGGGCAGTGTAGGGGGTCTTGCTGGGGTGTTGTTTCAGGGTTTAGGGCAGTGCAGTGGTGTTCGGGCAGTGTAGGGGTCTTGCTGGGGCTGGTGTTTCAGGGTTTAGGGCAGTGCAGTGGTGTTCGGGCAGTGTAGGGGGTCGTGCTGGGGCTGGTGTTTCAGGGTTTAGGGCAGTGCAGTGGTGTTCGTGCAGTGTAGGGGTCGTGCTGGGGGTGGTGTTTCAGGGTTTAGGGCAGTAGAGTAGTGTTCGGGCAGTGTAGGGGTCGTGCAGGGGTGGTGTTTCAGGGTTTAGGGCAGTGCTGTGGTGTTCGGGCAGTGTAGGGGGTCGTGCTGGGGCTGGTGTTTCAGGGTTTAGGGCAGTGCAGTGGTGTTCGGGCAGTGTAGGGGGTCTTGCTGGGGGTGGTGTTTCAGGGTTTAGGGCAGTGGTGTTCGGGCAGTGTAGGGGGTCTTGCTGGGGGTGATGTTTCAGGATTTAGGGCAGTGCAGTGGTGTTCGGGCAGTGTAGGGGTCTTGCTGGGGGTAGTGTTTCAGGGTTTAGGGCAGTGCAGTGGTGTTCGTGCAGTGTAGGGGTCGTGCTGGGGATGGTGTTTCAGGGTTTAGGGCAGTGCAGTAGTGTTCGGGCAGTGTAGGGGGTCGTGCAGGGGGTGGTGTTTAAGGGTTTAGAAGAGGTCAGTGGTGTTCGGGCAGTGTAGGGGGTCATGCTGGGGGTGGAATTTTCAGGGTTTAGGGCAGTGCAGTGGTGTTCGGGCAGTGTAGGGGGTCGTGCACGGGGTGGTGTTTCAGGGTTTAGGGCAGTGCAGTGGTGTTCGGGCAGTGTAGGGGGTCGTGCTGGGGCTGGTGTTTCAGGGTTCAGGGCAGTGCAGTGGTGTTCAGGCAGTGTAGGGGGTCCTGCTGAGGCTGGTGTTTCACGGTTTAGGGCAGTGCAGTGGTGTTCGGGCAGTGTAGGGGTCGTGCTGGGGCTGGGGTTTCAGGGTTTAGGGCAGTGCAGTGGTGTTCGGGCAGTGTAGGCGGTCGTTCTGGGGCTGGTGTTTCAGGGTGTAGGGCAGTGCAGTGGTGTTCGGGCAGTGTTGGGGGTCATGCTGGGGCTGGTGTTTCAGGGTTTAGGGCAGTGCAGTGGTGTTCGGGCAGTGTAGGGGGTCATGCTGGGGCTGGTGTTTCAGGGTTTAGGGCAGTGCAGTGGTGCTCAGGCAGTGTAGGGTGTCGTGCTGGGGGTGGTGTTTCAGGGTTTAGGGCAGTGCAGTGGTGTTCAGGCAGTGTAGGGGTCGTGCTGAGGCTGGTGTTTCAAGGTTTAGGGCAGTGCAGGGGTGTTCGGGCAGTGTAGGGGGTCGTGCTGGGGCTGGTGTTTCAGGGTTTTGGGCAGAGCAGTGGTGTTCGGGCAGTGTAGTGGGTCGTGCTGGGGGTGGTGTTTCAGGGTTTAGGGCAGTGGTGTTCGGGCAGTGTAGGGGGTCTTGCTGGGGGTGATGTTTCAGGGTTTAGGGCAGTGCAGTGGTGTTCGGGCAGTGTAGGGGGTCGTGAAGGGGTGGTGTTTCAGGGTTTAGGGCAGTGCAGTGGTGTTCGGGCAGTGTAGGGGATCATGCTAGGGGTGGTGTTTCAGGGTTTAGGGCAGTGCAGTGGTGTTCGGGCAGTGTAGGGGTCGTGCAGGGGCTGGTGTTTCAGGGTTTAGGGCAGTGCAGTGGTGTTCGGGCAGTGTAGGGGGTCGTGCTGCGGGTAGTGTTTTAGGGTTTAGGGTAGTGCAGTGGTGCTTGTGTAGTGTGGGGGTCATGCTGGGGGTAGTGTTTTAGGGTTTAGGGTAGTGCAGTGGTGTTTGTGTAGTTTAGGGGGTCATGTTTTAGGGTAGTGCAGTGGTGTTTGGGTAGTATAGGGGTTCGTGCTGGGGGTAGTGTTTTAGGGTTTAGGGTAGTGCAGTGGTGTTTGTGTAGTGTAGGGGTCGTGCTGGGGGTAGTGTTTTAGGGTTAAGGGTAGTGCAGTGGTGTTTGTGTAGTGTAGGGGTCATGTTTTAGGGTAGTGCAGTGGAGTTTGGGTAGTGTAGGGGGTCATGCTGGGGGTAGTGTTTTAGGAATTACGGTAGTGCAGTGGTGTTTGGGTAGTCTAGGGGGTTGTGCTGGGGGTAGTGTTTTAGGGTTTAGGGTAGTGCAGTGGTGTTTGTGTAGTGTAGGGGGTCATGCTGGGGGTAGTGTTTTAGGGTTTAGGATAGTGCAGTGGTGCTTGTGTAGTGTAGGGGGTCGTGCTGGGGGTAGTGTTTTAGGGTTTAGGGTAGTGCAGTGGTGTTTTTGTAGTGTAGGGGGTCATGTTTTAAGATGCAACGCTCCAATACCTGACCAGTCTGCACTACATAAAACTGCAAAAACTAAAAATAAAAAGTGTTTTGCACACTTTTGTCATTGGGCTATATGTGGGCTACATCTGGGTAATATTTGTGCTACATTTGGGCTCTTTTTTCACTGGTGGCCATCTTGGAAGACTTCTTTGTTATGAAGTTTCCTAATTTCCTCATTTACTGCAGTCTCCTCAGTAGGAAATGCTTTCAGTTTTTACTTTGATTCCATCAAGAAGGCATTCAGATGTGTCTCACATTTGCCATAAATTCAGAATGTTAGCACTCTAGTTGCTCATTAGATCACTGTAGTAAAGCTACTGCTCACCATGGAGTTAACTGGAAGTCTGCTGCTGGTATTGAAAGTGATTGTTTCAGTCTGCATGTCAGAATTTTTTAATGAAATAGAAGAGGATTTGAGATCTCACTTAATACATGCCCTAATTTTTCTTTCTGCAGCACTAACCATAATTTCTATTTCAAAAGAACCCCTCATTTTGTTCCTTTTTAAATTAAATGTTTTAAGTGTTACCGGTTTATTCCAATCAAGATGGCTTCAGGTGTGCCATACTTTTGTCATAAGTAAGGCTGTTAGCGCTCTAGTTGTTCTTTAGAACACTCTGGGAAGCTGCAGTAGAACACAAAGGCATCAACTGGCAGGCTGCTCCTGTTGAAATATAACAGGAAGATATTTGAGATCACACTTGAAACATGTCCTAATTTTTCTTTCTACAGCACTAACCATAATTTCTATGGCAAAATGAACCCCCTCATTTTGTTCCTTTTTAAATTAAATGTTTTAAGAGTTACCAGTTTATTCCAATCAAGATGGCTTCAGGTGTGCCATAATTTTGTCATAAGTAAGGCTGTTAGCACTCTAGTTGTTCTTTAGAACACTCTGGGAAGCTGCAGTAGAACACAAAGGAATCAACTGACAGTCTCTGCCCTTGTTGGATGTACATGTTTTACTGAGAATGTCAGACTTCATTCTCACATGACTGAGAAAGATAATGTGAATTTACAGAAAATATGCTCTCATTTTAGCTTCTGGAGCACCTTCCAAAACTCTATGGGACAAGCATGTGAAAATAGTTTTCTCTCAAACATGATTCATGATATCCCAGCAGAAGGTTTTTCACAGGGTAAAATCACCTTAGAACACACCACAATTCCTGAAATTAGTATGGTACCATCAACAAATGAATTCTAATGTAACTAAAGTCTGTTATCACCCTTTATAGTTCTCCTTTTTGTAACCCTCAAAATCTTTGATTCACTACAATGCATTTCAATGGGGTACTATCATGTATATTGGTCCCAAGATGGCTGCCAGCAATTCCAGGATGAAGTGCTGACAGCCAATCAGATCTGACGATGACATGTGTGGTTAGGCTCCGCCCAGATATATATGTGATTTTACTTTTGATTTTCTCAGGAACTATTGAACGGATTTACACCATTTAAGCAAAAGGCACGACACTGAACCAAGGGCTACCTCTTTGCCAAATTTGGTGTAATTCCGTTCAGCAGTTCGGGCTGTAGCTGCGATGAAAGGTTCCTATGGAAAATGAATGGGGAAAACACGTTTTGGGACCCCCTTTTTTCTCGGCCCCCGCTTGACGAATCACCCCAAGACTTTCAGGATAGGAGCAGACCGGAGCGCCCCAACAAGTTGGAAACTTTTGCGAAGATTCGTCAACCGGCGCCAACGTTATTTCAAATAGAATGTTGCGGATTTCCTATGGAAAATAGGTCCTAACTATAACTATCTACTGGCGACCACCAGTAGATAATATATATACATATATATATATATATTCACTGAAAAAACCATAGGTTTCAGGGGCGTTATAGTTAGTTGGACATTTCACTCGTACGAAACCATAGAAATTCCCCCGTTATAGTTAGTTCAGCTAATAATAACTCGCGCGCCCGCAATGCACTGCTGATAACGTCACATATTACATCACTCATGACATGGTCAGTGACATCACTCATGACATCACTGATGACATCTCAAATGTCATCAGTGAACTAACTATAACGGGGGAATTTCTATGGTTTTGTACGAGTGAAATGTCCAACTAACTATAACGCCCCTGAAACCTATGGTTTTTTCAGTGAATTTCTAAGGTTTTTTAAATGCTAATTTCTAACTATAACGTGCCTGAAACCTATGGTTTTTTCAGTGAATTTCTAAGGTTTTTTAAATGCTAATTTCTAACTATAACGTGCCTGAAACCTATGGTTTTTTCAGTGAATATATATATATATTTATTATACTATGTATACATGTGAAAATGTCTCGGTCCCCTGGAACTGACGTCAGCACGCCGACGAGGTCCTCTTATGGCCCCGATGACGTCATACGGTGTCGCGAGCGGAGCCGTGCTCGTTGACGTGGGAGAGCTAGGAAAGAATTTCCATGGAATGCTGGTGCAGGGGATATTCACCTAAGTGTTCAGGCTAGTCCTTTGGGAGCAACTGTTTATGTTGCCACTCCAGAAACCAAAACCAGTGTGCACCGGCGGGGCAGCGAAGTGACAAGCACCACAACCCACAAAAAAGGTAACGAGGGCACTGAATAACACAGGATCTTCTCTTTGTATCTGGCAGGAACAACGAAGTTAAAATGCCCTAGTACCAAAATGTAGAATTAGTGCTACAACGGTCTTCAAGAGGACCTGCGATGCCGCTTCTGCCTCCTGTACCCTGGAGGCGGCACATGGGTCACGCAGTACGGTCATACTGCGGTGGGACGCACACTCGTTGACCTCTCATGGCACTGCTCCACACTTCAGGGAGGACGCTTTCCATTAGCTATGTTTTCTGATGACATGTCGCGCCGGCCCCGTCCAACAACAGAACTCCTTTAGATCCAAACAGACTCTTCCACTCTCTCACCAGAAGTGAAACCAGGCCACGCGGACACTTTCACAATACAACAGCCGGGAATGCACTTTTCGGTAAAAAACACATTCCTTCCTCCTAATTAATCAAATAAACGTCTCACTGAAGAACAGGGGCCAGCTTCGATCGGTAAACAGCCGTTACAACGACTTTTTACTTTGCGATACCATTACAACGCATGCATTACCACGCATGCGTTGTACATCACGAAGTCATTACTACGCATTTTTAGAACGCATGGTCATTTACCACGCATGCCTTTACAACAAATTTTGTTGTAAAGGTATGTATGGTAAATGACCATGCGTTCTAAAAACATGTAGACGATCCATGTTGTTGTAAGGAAACAGAGGCTGTTCCGTTTCCTCACAACGACGTGCACCGCCCTCAGAGATGACGTGAAGCAGGAACCATGAGGAGAGAGGAACCATGAGGAGTGAGAGGTAAGGGGGATTGGGCATGGGTTGGGGTTTCTTTTCTAGGGTTTAGGGTAGTGCAGTGGTGTTTGGGTGGTGTAGGGGTCGTGCTGGGGGTAGTGTTTTAGGGTTTAGAGTAGTGCAGTGGTGTTTGGGTAGTGTAGGGGGTCGTGCTGGGGGTAGTGTTTTAGGGTTTAGGGTAGTGCAGTAGTGTAGGGGGTCATGCTGGGGGTAGTGTTTTAGGGTTTAGGGTAGTGCAGTGGTGTATGGGTAGTGTAGGGGGTTGTGCTGGGATAGTGTTTTAGGGTTTAGGGTAGTGCAGTGGTGTTTGAGTAGTATAGGGGTCATGCTGGTGGTAGTGTTTTAGGGTTTAGGGTAGTGCAGTGGTGTTTGTGTAGTCTAGGGGTCATGCTGGGGGTAGTGTTTTATGGTTTAAGGTAGTGCAGTGGTGTTTGGGTAGTGTAGGGGGTCGTGCTGGGGGTAGGTTTAGGGTTTAGGGTAGTGCAGTGGTGTTTGGGTAGTGTAGGGAGTCGTGCTGGGGGTAGTGTTTTAGGGTTTAGGGTAGTGCAGTGGTGTTTGTGTAGTGGAGGGGGTTGTTCTGGGGGTAGTGTTTTAGGGTTTATGTTAGTGAAGTAGTGTTTGGGTAGTGTAGGGGTAGTGCTGGGGTAGTGTTTTAGGGTTTAGGGCAGTGCAGTGGTGTTTGTGTAGTGAAGGGGGTCATGCTGTGGGTAGTGTTTTATGGTTTAGGGTAGTGCAGTCGTGTTTGTGTAGTATAGGGAGTTGTATTTTAGGGTATAGTGTAGTGCAGTGGTGTTTGGGTAGTGTAGAGGGTCATGCTGGGGTTAGTGTTTTAGGGTTTACTGTAGTGCAGTGGTGTTTGGGTAGTGTAGGGGGTCGTGCTGGGGTAGTGTTTTAGGGTTTAGGGTAGTGCAGTGGTGTTTGTGTAGTGTGGGAGGTCATGCTGGGGGATTATTTAGGGTTTAGTGTAGTGCAGTGGTGTTTGGGTAGTGTAGGGAGTCGTGCTGGGGGTAGTGTTTTAGGGTTTAGGGTAGTGCAGTGGTGTTTGGGTAGTGTAGGGAGTCCTGCTGGTGGTAGTGTTTTAGGGTTTAGGGTAGTGCAGTTATGTTTGGGTAGTGTAGGGTGCCATGCTGGGGGTAGTGTTTTAGGGTTTAGGGTAGTGCAGTGGTTTTTGGGTAGTGGAGGGGGTAGTGTTTTAGGGTTTAGGGTAGTGCGCCCAACCAGCCACAATATCCGTGGACAAAGGGGATCCTGACTCTTTGGAACGCTCCGTCAATTGAATAATTTGGGTCAAGGGCCCTACCACGTCCAAGACCTATCAATTCCTATCTTGGGATCCTCATATACTTGGAGAAAAAGGTACATAGTTTCTCATCAATTTCAGGCGTGTGTGCCACCTTCCCCTTCAGTGAGGGCCTGGGGCATTCTCCCCTCATCCTATTCCTGACCTCCCTTTCAAGGGGTTGATGGATTTTCCCCACCACATACTCTGCCACTTTGGCGTCAGGTGTCCACTCTGCCAACCTAGGATGGTAAATTTGGGTAGGCTCGAACATGTCCGAGTGGACCCCGCCCCCAACCGGGGGCTGAGAGGAGTGGGACTCTGGACGCCAGGGACGCCCCGAGTCCTTATCCTCATCGGAGGAGAAATCGTCCTCCGATACACCCTCTCCCTCTAAGGGAAACCCGCCGTCGGGGTTTACAATAGTGGTAACAGTGTCGCAATTTTCTCCGGGCCCCTCCTCCTCCCGGCAGTGTGCATGTTTAGCGTTTGCGCACTCTTGAGGAAGGTCTCCGTAAGTTTATCAAATCCTTCCAAGTGCCCCGCGTTATGCTTAATGGCCCTTTTATTCCCCATCTCGGAGCTACTTGGACCCGCCACCACCAGATCTGGGTCACTGAACACCCCAGGGATGCTTTTCGCCAGCTTATAAACCTGATCCCTAAGAGGAGCCAGCGCCCTAGAAATAGCCAGAGAGAGGGCTTGGTCCACTGCTGGAGGGAGAAGTTGGGGGGCCATTCCTCCTCCACTTCCTGGTAGGAGGAGTAAAAATGGTCTTCTGGAGAAGACATGATAGCAGAGGGTGTGAGCACAGAACAAATGCCCTTAAAATCCTTAAGACAGCCCCCTCGCCAGTGCTCCAACAGTTGGGCTTTACCCAAAGCTGTTATAAGAATAGACTGAGGCGCAATACCAATTACCACCACCAGGTGGCGCTGGTCACTAACGTGGCCGTGTGGAGAAATCACCGCATAGCGGTGTCAAAATTAGGCGAGGTTGGTCGGGAATCAAGCGGACACTAAAGGAGTGACCGGATTCCCAAACGCGCGTAAAGACCAGCGGGAGCGCTCGACGGAGCTGCCTCGCTCGGACCAGACGTGCCTGACAGGATCTCACCGCACACAGAGCACACAGCGGGAGAAACTGCGAGGGGGAGAACGCGCTCGGGCAAGAGCCTGCTGCGCAGGGAATATGAAACAATACCAAGGCAATAATGCTAATACGTGCACAAGAAACCGCTAAACAAACAGCAACAACGTCAGATTAAGCCAAGAATGTAAGGAATGCACTTAACTGACGAGCAGTGAAGAAAGAGGAAGCGGAAGGGACGTCACGATATTATATATGATGGACTGTGATATGATTGGACTATAGTTGCCTTGGAGACTACCCCCTAATGGTTCATGGGTTGTGTAGTCTTTTGTTTAATGATTGTTGTGTTACGTTTTCTTTGAACTGCTATGCAAATAAAGTGAGGAAAGATATGCATAATCCTCGCCTCCGTCCTGCCATAGAATTCATTAAACTTTATTTGATCTGATTTAGAAACATAGATCATAAAAGTGTACATAAAAACAGTAAATCCTCTTTCCTAATACAATACAGTGAGAATTAATTAAAACCAGTAGGTAAAAACGAGTGTTACAAAGCCCGGTTCAGAGCAACTTCAGGTTAACAGAATCGTAAAGTTCAATGTTTCGTAAGATCAATCTCATGTACTTCAGTGCAAAATACGCAATAAGGGGTCCAAGTAAGATGTAACGCTCCAATACCTGACCAGGTTGCACTATATAAAACTGCAGAAAAACTAAAAATAAAAAGTGTTTTGCACACTTCTGTCATTGGGCTATATGTGGGCTACATCTGGGTGATATTTGTGCTACATTTGGGCTCTTTTTTCTCTGGTGGCCATCTTGGGAGACTTGTTTGTTATGAAGTTTCCTAATTTCGTCATTTACTGCAGTCTCCTCAGTAGGAAATGCTTTCAGTTTTTACTTTGATTCCATCAAGAAGGCATTCAGATGTGTCACACATTTGCCATAAATTCAGAATGTTAGCACTCTAGTTGTTCATTAGATCACTGTAGTAAAGCTACTGCTCACCAGGGAGTTAACTGGAAGTCTACTGCTGGTATTGAAAGTGATTGTTTCAGTCTGCATGTCAGAATTTTCTAATGAAATAGAAGAGGATTTGAGATCTCACTTAAAACATGCCCTAAATTTTCTTTCTGCAGCACTAACCATAATTTCTATGGCAAAATGAACCCCTCATTTTGTTCCATTTTAAATTAAATGTTTTAAGTGTTACCAGTTTATTCCAATCAAGATGGCTTCAGGTGTGCCATACTTTTGTCATAAGTAAGACTGTTAGCGCTCTAGTTGTTCTTTAGAACACTCTGGGAAGCTGCAGTAGAACACAAAGGCATCAACTGACAGGCTGCTCCAGTTGAAATATAACAGGAAGATATTTGAGATCTCACTTAAAACATGTCCTAATTTTTCTTTCTACAGCACTAACCATAATTTCTATGACAAAATGAACCCCTCATTTTGTTCCTTTTAAATTAAATGTTTTAAGAGTTACCAGTTTATTCCAATCAAGATGGCTTCAGGTGTGCCATAATTTTGCCATAAGTAAGACTGTTAGCGCTCTAGTTGTTCTTTAGAACACTCTGGGAAGCTGCAGTAGAACACAAAGGCATCAACTGACAGGCTGCTCCTGTTGAAATATAACAGGAAGATATTTGAGATCTCACTTAAAACATGTCCTAATTTTTCTTTCTACAGCACTAACCATAATTTCTATGACAAAATGAACCCCTCATTTTGTTCCTTTTAAATTAAATGTTTTAAGAGTTACCAGTTTATTCCAATCAAGATGGCTTCAGGTGTGCCATAATTTTGCCATAAGTAAGACTGTTAGCGCTCTAGTTGTTCTTTAGAACACTCTGGGAAGCTGCAGTAGAACACAAAGGCATCAACTGACAGGCTGCTCCTGTTGAAATATAACAGGAAGATATTTGAGATCACACTTGAAACATGTACTAATTTTTCTTTCTACAGCACTAACCATAATTTCTATGACAAAATGAACCCCATCATTTTGTTCCTTTTTAAATTAAATGTTTTAAGTGTTACCAGTTTATTCCAATCAAGATGGCTTCAGGTGTGCCATACTTTGTCATAAGTAAGGCTGTTAGCACTCTAGTTGTTCTTTAGAACACTCTGGGAAGCTGCAGTAGAACACAAAGGCATCAACTGACAGGCTGCTCCTGTTGAAATATAACAGGAAGATATTTGAGATCTCACTTAAAACATGTCCAAATTTTTCTTTCTACAGCAATAACCATAATTTCTATGGCAAAATGAACCCCCTCATTTTGTTCCTTTTAAATTAAATGTTTTAAGTGTTACCAGTTTATTCCAATCAAGATGGCTTCAGGTGTGCCATACTTTTGTCATAAGTAAGACTGTTAGCTCTCTAGTTGTTCTTTAGAACACTCTGGGAAGCTGCAGTAGAACACAAAGGCATCAACTGACAGGCTGCTCCTGTTGAAATATAACAGGAAGATATTTGAGATCTCACTTAAAACATGTCCAAATTTTTCTTTCTACAGCAATAACCATAATTTCTATGGCAAAATGAACCCCTCATTTTGTTCCTTTTTAAATTAAATGTTTTAAGTGTTACCAGTTTATTCCAATCAAGATGGCTTCAGGTGTGCCATACTTTTGTCATAAGTAAGACTGTTAGCTCTCTAGATGTTCTTTAGAACACTCTGGGAAGCTGCAGTAGAACACAAAGGCATCAACTGACAGGCTGCTCCTGTTGAAATATAACAGGAAGATATTTGAGATCACACTTGAAACATGTCCTAATTTTTCTTTCTACAGCACTAACCATAATTTCTATGACAAAATGAACAACATCATTTTGTTCCTTTTAAATTAAATGTTTTAAGTGTTACCAGTTTATTCCAATCAAGATGGCTTCAGGTGTGCCATACTTTTGTCATAAGTAAGGCTGTTAGCACTCTAGTTGTTCTTTAGAACACTCTGGGAAGCTGCAGTAGAACACAAAGGAATCAACTGACAGTCTCTGCCCTTGTTGGATGTACATGTTTTACTGAGAATGTCAGACTTCATTCTCACATGACTGAGAAAGATAATGTGAATTTACAGAAAATATGCTCTTATTTTAGCTTCTGGAGCACCTTCCAAAACTGTATGGGACAAGCATGTGAAAATAGTTTTCTCTCAAACATGATTCATGATATCCCAGCAGAAGGTTTTTCACAGGGTAAAATCACCTTAGAACACACCACAATTCCTGAAATTAGTATGGTACCATCAACAAATGAATTCTAATGTAACTAAAGTCTGTTATCACCCTTTATAGTTCTCCTTTTGGGTAACCCTCAAAATCTTCGATTCACTACAATGAATTTCAATGGGGTACTATCATTTATATTGGTCCCAAGATGGCTGCCAGCAATTCCAGGATGAAGTGCTGACAGCCAATCAGATCTCACGATGACATGTGTGGTTAGGCTCCGCCCAGATATATATGTGTTTTCTTTTCATATTTCTCAGGAACTACTGAATGGATTTACACCATTTAACCAAAAGGCACGACTCTGAACCAAGGGCTACCTTTTTGCTAAATTTGGTGTAATTCCGTTCAGCAGTTCGGGCTGTAGCTGCGACTACAGGTTCCTTTGGAAAATTGCATGGGGAAAACACGTTTTGGGACCCCCCTTTTTTCTCGGCCCCCAATTGACGAATCACCCCAAGACTTTCAGGATAGGTGCGGACCGGAGCGCCCCACGAGTTTTGAAAATTTCACGAAGATTCATCAACCGGCGCCAAAGTTATTGGAAATAGAATGTTGTGAATTTCCTATGGAAAATAGGTCCTAACTATAACTACCTACTGGCGACTGCCAGTAGGTAATATATATATATATTATCTACTGGCGGTCGCCAGTAGATAGTTATAGTTAGGACCTATTTTCCATAGGAAATCCGCGACATTCTATTTGAAATAACTCTTGCGTCGGTTGACGAATCTTCATGAAATTTTCAAACTTTATGGCCCGCTCCGGTCCGCTCCTACCCTGATAGTCTCAGGGTGATTCGTCAAGCGCGGGCCGAGAAAAAGGGGGTCCCAAAACGTGTTTTCCCCATTCATTTTCCCATAGGAAACTTTAGACACGGCTACAGCCCGAACTGCTGAACGGAATTACACCAAATTTGGCAAAGAGGTAGTTCTTGGTTCAGAAAGAACCCTTTTGTTAAATGGTGTAAATCCGTTTAGTAGTTGCGGAGAAATTAAAAAAATAAGAGTCAAAAATCAATTTCCCATAGGAAACTTTATGCAAGGCTACAGCCCGAACTGCTGAACGGAATTACACCAAATTTGGCAAAGAGGTAGTTCTTGGTTCAGAAAGAACCCTTTTGTTAAATGGTGTAAATCCGTTCAGTAGTTGCTGAGAAAATCAAAAGTAAAAACACATATATATCTGGGCGGAGCCTAACCACACATGTCATCGTGAGATCTGATTGGCTGTCAGCACTTCATCCTGGAATTGCTGGCAGCCATCTTCGGACCAATATAAATGATAGTACCCCATTGAAATGCATTGTAGTGAATCGAAGATTTTGAGGGTTACCAAAAGGAGAACTATAAAGGGTGATAACAGACTTTAGTTACATTAGAATTCATTTGTTGATGGTACCATACTAATTTCAGGAATTGTGGTGTGTTCTAAGGTGATTTTACCCTGTGAAAAACCTTCTGCTGGGATATCATGAATCATGTTTGAGAGAAAACTATTTTCACATGCTTGTCCCATACAGTTTTGGAAGGTGCCCCAGAAGCTAAAATGAGAGCATATTTTCTGTAAATTCACATTATCTTTCTCAGTCATGTGAGAATGAAGTCTGACATTCTCAGTAAAACATGTACATCCAACAAGGGCAGAGACTGTCAGTTGATTCCTTTGTGTTCTACTGCAGCTTCCCAGAGTGTTCTAAAGAACAACTAGAGTGCTAACAGCCTTACTTATGACAAAAGTATGGCACACCTGAAGCCATCTTGATTGGAATAAACTGGTAACACTTAAAACATTTAATTTAAAAAGGAACAAAATGATGGGGTTCATC
Organism: Calotriton arnoldi; assembly: GCA_963921515.1. NCBI lineage: Eukaryota > Metazoa > Chordata > Amphibia > Caudata > Salamandridae > Calotriton > Calotriton arnoldi. The sequence goes on along the minus strand of CAWUFW010008464.1, from coordinate 412,213 downwards.
TTGTCATAGAAATTATGGTTAGTGCTCTGGAAAGAAAAATTAGGACATGTTTCAAGTGTGATCTCAAATATCTTCCTGTTATATTTCAAAAGGAGCAGCCTGTCAGTTGATGCCTTTGTGTTCTACTGCAGCTTCCCAGAGTGTTCTAAAGAACAACTAGAGCGCTAACAGTCTTACTTATGACAAAAGTATGGCACACCTGAAGCCATCTTGATTGGAATAAACTGGTAACACTTAAAACATTTAATTTAAAAAGGAACAAAATGATGGGGTTCATTTTGTCATAGAAATTATGGTTAGTGCTGTAGAAAGAATAATTATGACATGTTTCAAGTGTGATCTCAAATATCTTCCTGTTATATTTCAACAGGAGCAGCCTGTCAGTTGATGCCTTTGTGTTCTACTGCAGCTTCCCAGAGTGTTCTAAAGAACAACTAGAGCGCTAACAGTCTTACTTATGACAAAAGTATGGCACACCTGAAGCCATCTTGATTGGAATAAACTGGTAACACTTAAAACATTTAATTTAAAAAGGAACAAAATGAGGGGGTTCATTTTGCCATAGAAATTATGGTTAGTGCTGTAGAAAGAAAAATTAGGACATGTTTTAAGTGAGATCTCAAATATCTTCCTGTTATATTTCAACAGGAGCAGCCTGTCAGTTGATGCCTTTGTGTTCTACTGCAGCTTCCCAGAGTGTTCTAAAGAACAACTAGAGTGCTAACAGCCTTACTTATGACAAAAGTATGGCACACCTGAAGCCATCTTGATTGGAATAAACTGGTAACACTTAAAACATTTAATTTAAAAAGGAACAAAATGAGGGGGTTCATTTTGCCATAGAAATTATGGTTAGTGCTGCAAAAGAAAATGTAGTGCATGTTTTAAGTGAGATCTCAAATCCTCTTCTATTTCATTAGAAAATCTGACATGCAGACTGAAACAATCAATTTCAATACCAGCAGTAGACTTCCAGTTAACTCCTTGGTGAGCAGTAGCTTTACTACCGTGATCTAATGAAGAACTAGAGTAATAACATTCTGAATTTATGGCAAATGTGTGACACATCTGAATGCCTTCTTGATCGAATCAAAGTAAAAAACTGAAAGCATTTCCTACTGAGGAGACTGCAGTAAATGAGGAAATTAGGAAACTTCATAACAAAGAAGTCTTCCAAGATGGCCACCAGTGAAAAAAGAGCCCAAATGTAGCACAAATATTACCCAGATGTAGCCCACATATAGCCCAATGACAAAAGTGTGCAAAACACTTTTTATTTTTAGGTTTTTTGCAGTTTTATGTAGTGCAGACTGGTCAGGTATTGGAGCGTTGCATCTTAAAACATGACCCCCTACACTACAAAAACACCACTGCACTACCCTAAACCCTAAAACACTACCCCAGCACGACCCTCTACACTACACAAGCACCACTGCACTATCCTAAACCCTAAAACACTACCCCCAGCATGACCCCCTACACTACACAAACACCACTGCACTACCCTAAACCCTAAAACACTACCCCAACACCACTGCACTAACCTAAATCCTAAAACACTACCCCCAGCACGACCCCTACACTACCCAAACACCACTGCACTACCTTAAACCCTAAAACACTACCCCCAGCACGACCCCTACACTGCCCGAACACCACTGCACTGCCCTAAACCCTGAAACACATACCCTAGCACGACCCCCTACACTGCCCGAACACCACTGCACTGCCCTAAACCCTGAAACACCACCCCTTCACGACCCCCTACACTGCCCGAACACCACTGCACTGCCCTAAACCCTGAAACACCACCCCCAGCATGACCCCTACACTGCCCGAACACCACTGCACTGCCCTAAACCCTGAAACACTACCCCAGCAAGACCTCCTACACTGCCCGAACACCACTGCACTGCCCTAAACCCTGAAACATCACCCTCAGCAAGACCCCCTACACTGCCCGAACACCACTGCCCTAAACCCTGAAACACCACCCCCAGCACGACCCCCTACACTGCCCGAACACCACTGCACTGCCCTAAACCCTGAAACACCACCCCCAGCATGACCCCCTACACTGCCCGAACACCACTGCACTGCCCTAAACCCTGAAACACCACCCCCTGCACGACCCCTACACTGCCCGAACACTACTGCACTGCCCTAAACCCTGAAACACCATCCCCAGCACGACCCCCTACACTGCACGAACACCACTGCACTGCCCTAAACCCTGAAACACTACCCCCAGCAAGACCCCCTACACTGCCCGAACACCACTGCACTGCCCTAAACCCTGAAACACCACCCCCAGCAAGACCCCCTACACTGCCCGAACACCACTGCCCTAAACCCTGAAATACCACCCCAGTAAGACCCCCTACACTGCCCGAACACCACTGCACTGCCCTAAACCCTGAAACACCAGCCCCAGCACGACCCCTACACTGCCCGAACACCACTGCACTGCCCTAAACCCTGAAACACCACCCCCTGCACGACCCCCTACACTGCCCGAACACCACTGCACTGCCCTAAACCCTGAAACACCACCCCCAGCACGACCCCCTACACTGCCCGAACACTACTGCACTGCCCTAAACCCTGAAACACCACCCCCAGCACGACCCCCTACACTGCACGAACACCACTGCACTGCCCTAAACCCCGAAACACTACCCCCAGCAAGACCCCCTACACTGCCCGAACACCACTGCCCTAAACCCTGAAACACCACCCCCAGCAAGACCCCCTACACTGCCCGTACACCACTGCACTGCCCTAAACCCTGAAACACCACCCCCAGCATGACCCCCTACACTGCCCGAACACCACTGCACTGCCCTAAACCCTGAAACACCACCCCCAGCACGACCCCCTACACTGCCCGAACACCACTGCACTGCCCTAAACCCTGAAACACCACCCCCAGTACGACCCCCTACACTGCCCGAACACCACTGCACTGCCCTAAACCCTGAAACACCAGCCCCAGCACAACCCCGTACACTGCTCGAACACCACTGCACTGCCCTAAACCCTGAAACACCAGCCCCAGCACGACCGCCTACACTGCCCGAAAACCACTGCACTGCCCTAAACCCTGAAACACCCGCCCCAGCAAGACCCCCTACACTGCCCGAACACCACTGCACTGCCCTAAACCACTGCCCGAACACCACTGCACTAAAGCCTGAAACACCACCCCCAGCAAGACCACCTACACTGGCCGAACACCACTGCACTGCCCTAAACCCTGAAACACCACCCCCTGCACGACCCCCTACACTGCCCAAACACCACTGCACTGCCCTAAACCCTGAAACACCACCCCTGCACGACCCCCTACACTGCCTGAACACCACTGCACTGCCCTAAACCCTGAAACACCACCCCTCAGCACGACACCCTACACTGCCCGAACACCACTGCACTGCCCTAAACCCTGAAACACCACCCCCAGCACGACCCCCTACACTGCCCGAACACCACTGCACTGCCCTAAACCCTGAAACACCACACCCTGCACGACCTCCTACACTGCCGGAACACCAATGCACTGCCCTAAACCCTGAAACACCAGCCACAGCACGACCCCCTACACTGCCCGAACACCAGTGCACTGCCCTAAACCCTGAAACACCAGCCACAGCACGACCCCCTACACTGCCCGAACACCACTGCACTGCCCTAAACCCTGAAACACCAGCCACAGCACGACCCCCTACACTGCCCGAACACCACTGCACTGCCCTAAACCCTGAACCACCAGCCCCAGCACGACCCCCTACACTGCCCGAACACCACTGTACTGCCCTAAACCCTGAAACACCAGCCCCAGCACGACACCCTACACTGCCCGAACACCACTGCACTGCCCTAAACCCTGAAACACCAGCCCCAGCACGACCCCCTACACTGCCCGAACACCACTGTACTGCCCTAAACCCTGAAACACCAGCCCCAGCACGACACCCTACACTGCCCGAACACCACTGCACTGCCCTAAACCCTCAAACACTCCCCCAGCACGACCCCCTACACTACCCGAACACCACTGCACTGCCCTAAACCCTGAAACACCACCCCCAGCACGACCCCCTACACTGCCCGAACACCACTGCACTGCCCTAAACCCTGAAACACCAGCCCCAGCAAGACCCCCTACACTGCCCGAACACCACTGCACTGCCCTAGACTCTGAAACACCAGCCCCAGCAAGACCCCCTACACTGCCCGAACACCACTGCACTGCCCTAAACCCTGAAACACCAGCCCCAGCATGACCCCCTACACTGCCCGAACACCACTGCACTGCCCTAAACCCTGAAACACCAGCCCCAGCATGACCACCTACACTGCCCGAACACCACTGCACTGCCCTAAACCCTGAAACACCAGCCACAGCACGACCCCCTACACTGCCCGAACACCACTGCACTGCCCTAAACCCTGAAACACCAGCCCCAGCACGACCCCCTACACTGCCCGAACACCACTGTACTGCCCTAAACCCTGAAACACCAGCCCCAGCATGACACCCTACACTGCCCGAACACCACTGCACTGCCCTAAACCCTGAAACACCACGCCCTGCATGACCCCCTGCACTGCCCGAACACCACTGCACTGCCCTAAACCCTGAAACACCACCCCCTGCAGCACCCCTACACTGCCCGAACACCACTGCACTGCCCTAAACCCTGAAACACCACCCCCTGCACCGCCCCCTACACTGCCCAAATACCACTGCACTGCCCTAAATCCTGAAACACCACCCCCAGCACGACCCCTTTACTGCTCGAACACCACTGCACTGCCCCAAACCCTGAAACACCACCCCCAGCATGACCCCCTACACTGCCCGAACACCACTGCCCTAAACCCTGAAACACCACCCCTGCACGACCCCTACACTGCCCGAACACCACTGCACTGCCCTAAACCCTGAAACACCACCCCCTACACTGCCCGAAAACCACTGCACTGCCCTAAACCCTGAAACACCACCCCCAGCACGACCCCCTACACTGCCCGAACACCACTGCACTGCCCTAAACCCTAAAACACCACCCCCAGCATTACCCCTACACTGCCCAAACACCACTGTACTGCCCTAAACCCTAGAACACTACCCCCAGCACGACCCCCTACACTACCCGAACACCACTGCACTACCCTAAACCCTAAAATACTACCCCCAGCACAACCCCCTACACTACCCGAACACGACTGCACTGCCCTAAACCCTCAAACACTCCCCCCAGCACGACCCCCTACACTACCCGAACACCACTGCACTGCCCTAAACCCTAAAACACTCTCCCCAGCACGACCCCCTACACTACCCGAACACCACTGCACTGCCCTAAACCCTAAAACACTCCCCCAGCATGACCCCCTACACTACCCAAACACCACTGCACTGCCCTAAACCCTAAAACACTACCCCCCGTATGACCCCCTACACTACCCAAACACCAATGCACTACCCTAATCCCTAAAACACTACCCCCGCATGACCCCCTACACTACCCTAAACCCTAAAACACTACCCCCGCATGACTCCCTACACTACCCAAAGACCACTGCACTACCCTAAACCCTAAAACATGACCTCCTACACTACACAAACACCACTGCACTACCCTAAACCCTAAAACACTACCCCCTGCACTACACAAACACCACTGCACCACCCTAAACCCTAAAACACTACCCCCAGCAGTACCCCTACACTACCCAAACACCACTGCACTAACCTAAACCCTAAAACACTACCCCCAGCAGTACCCCCTACACTACCCAAACACCACTGCACTACCCTAAATCACTACCCCCAGCACGACCCCCTACACTACCCAAACACCACTGCACTACCCTAAACCCTAAAACACTCCCCCAGCACGACTCCCTACACTACCCAAACACCACTGCACTACCCTAAACCCTAAATCTACCCCCAGCATGACCCCCTACACTACACAACCACCACTGCACTACCCTAAACCCTAAAACACTACCCCCAGCATGACCCTCTTCACTACCTAAACACAACTGCACAATTTGTTACAGGCGTTGCAACGCAGGCCTGTGGTGCTTACTGGAAGTACCTAGTGGGCTAGTTGGGCCCCAGGGACCCTCAGGATTCAAGGTGACCTAATCCCCCAACTTAAAACGCACCACGGGGCGCGTTTGCACAGTGGTGAAGGGAGGGGGCGGGGCCTCAGGTGACATGTGCGCAAACACGCCCTGTGGTGCGTTTTAAGTTGGGGAATTAATTCCCTTTGAATCCTGAGGGACCCTGGGGCCAACTAGCCCACCAGGTACCTTCAGTAAGCACAACAGAGTTGCGTTGCAGAGAGGTGAAAAAAGGTGCGTGGCCTCGGAACGCCTCTCTGCAACTCAGCTCTGTGGTCCTAACTGTAGGTACCTGGGGGCTAGTTGGGCCCCAGTGACCCTCAGAATTCAAGGGGACTTAATCCCGCAACTTAAAACGCGCCACGGGGTGCGTTTGCACACATGTCACCTCAGGCCCCCTCCCTTCACCACTGTGCAAACGCGCCCTGTAGCGCGTTTTAAGAGGTAGTTTTAATCCCCTGCCCTATTATGTACTAGGGACTTGCAGAGGAGGTCATGCTAATCACAGGGGTACCCCAACGCATAGTGTTCCCTAGTGTATGTAGGTGTTTTCACTGTATTCTAAGTGTCTTTTAGCATAGCACTGGCTCTGGTTAGTCAGAGTCAGTTACCACCAGTACCCATCTGAAAAAGTTGTGGGCACAGGATGATTTTGCAACAAGGCCTCTTTCTGCTCCTCTGTTGGTTCTTTCTGCACATCTTTTGCTTCTTTCTGTGCGTTTTTTCTTCTTTCTTCACATGTCTTACCTCTGTAGGCATAGTTAGAAACTAGCATTTAAAAAAACCTTTGAAATTCTCTTAAAAAATCATAGGTTTCAGGCACGTTATAGTTAGAAATTAGCATTTAAAAAACCTTTGAAATTCACTGAAAAAACCATAGGTTTCAGACACGTTATAGTTAGAAATTAGCATTTAAAAACCTTTGAAATTCACTGAAAAAACCATAGGTTTATAGGGACAGTTATAGTTAGTTGGACATTTCACTCATACAAAACCATAGAAATTCCCCCGTTATAGTTAGTTCAGCTAACTATAACTCGCGCCCCGCAATGCACTGCTGATGACGTCACATATTACATCACTCATGACATGGTCAGTGACATCACTGATGACATCACTGATGACATCTCAAATGACATCACTGATGACATCATCCATGTGATAATTTCATGCATCTTCTCACACCCTAATATAACTTTTGATACACCCACTCTAAATTACAGACTGCCATTCTCAAAACCATAGACACTCCAACACCAAAAACTACATACCCACTCACTGATTCTTAGGTCTACACACACATCTACTCACTCACCCGTACAGTCACTCATACTTAGTCACTCAGTACAGGACTATCATATGCACTCATACACCTATATAAACACTCACACACCGCCACTCATCCATAGAGGTACTCACACACCTAGTCAGTCATGCAAAAAATTAAGCACACACCCATTTACTCACCTATACAGTTATACACACACCAGCTCACTTACTCATACAAATACTAGCACATTCTTACGCTCTTATACAATCTCTGATACAAGCACACACTCATCCATACAGTCACTATCACAAGCACACACTCTCGCTTATAGGTATTTATATACTCCAACACACATATATACTGCCTTTCACATACGTAGTTACTCACACATGTACCACTGGGATATACATTCACTCACTAACACACTCTTACACACACTTACCCACCCATACAGTCTATCACAGATGCACTCTTGTAACCATCCATCCAGTGAATCACCCACTCACACATCTATGCACAGAGTCGCACACACCCCACCCACACAAACACTCAGGCACCCATACAGATACTCAGCCAACCAATCAATAACTCATATAGACACTCATGTAGCTATTCACAAACCCATGCTGCCACTTACACAGCAACAGACAGACGGATACAGACATTCACCCAGTTTAGTCACTAACCCATGCATTCAGTAAGATACGTTTAATCACTCACTTATAGAGTTAGTCACGCACCTACTAAATCATCCATTCAGACACTTATACACCCACTCATTCTTCAATACCCCTTTCCCTATATATATTAAACATATTTAAACTTTACAGAAACATACAGTCACTGGATGATGTCATTTGAGATGTCATCAGTGATGTCATCAGTGATGTCACTGACCATGTCATGAGTGATGTAATATGTGACGTCATCAGCAGTGCATTATGGGGCGCGAGTTATAGTTACCTGAACTAACTATAACGGGGGAATTTCACGGGTTTTGTACGAGTGCAATGTCCAACTAACTATAACTGTCCCTAAAACCTATGGTTTTTTCAGTGAATATATATATACATATAACATATTTAAACTTTACAGAAACACAGTCACTGGATGATGTCATCAGTGATGTCAGCAGTGATGTCATTTGAGATGTCATCAGTGATGTCATCAGTGATGTCACTGACCATGTCATGAGTGATGTAATATGTGATGTCATCAGCAGTGCATTGCGGGAGCGCTGAGTTATAGTTAGCTCAACTAACTATAACGGCCAAATTTCTCTGGTTTTGTACGAGTGAAATGTCCAACTAACTATAACGTCCCTGAAACTTTGGTTTTTTCAGTGAATTTCTAAGGTTTTTTAAATGCTAATTTCTAACTATAACGTCCCTGAAACCTATGGTTTTTTAAGTGAATTTCAAAGGTTTTTTAAATGCTAATTACCACCACCAGCAAAACAGTCCTCAGGATTAGAAGTTGGAAAAACACTATTATATGAGTGTCCGATGGAATGCAATCCCCCAAAAACAGCCTGCAGTTATTACTGTTATAAAAAGGGAATCGTTGTCAGTCAAATATGATTCCAGTTTCTCGAGTGCGAACATCTGTTCAATATGTCTGAGAAAAGTCAAGTTTTAAGAATGAAATTATTTCTTTCAAAAACTATTTTCAAACTATCTATCCCCAGCGACCGTGTCTCTCATTCAGATTTGGTCTCACTCCTGTTTGCTGTCTCTGTATCTGTGTCTCACTCCTACTACATCAGACAGTGCCCCATTCCCCCAGACTGCCTCAATGCGCTGTCTCGATCACTCCTTGACTCTCTCAGTCTCCCACCCCCTTCTTGCTCTGCATCTCTGTTGTAAATGGCCCCACGAGCACTCTCTCTCCCTTAATTTCTTTCTTTCTCCTGCGTCTCTCTTTTTACCCGATCTGTCCATATCTGTTTTTCTCTCCCACCCACTCTCTTATGCTCTCATTTTTGGTGTCTCTTTCCATCTCACTCCACTCTTCTCAACTGTTCTTCTGTTTACAGTTCTCTGCGGCTACCACGCCCCCTTCCAGAAGCCTGCCTGTGCACTGTCTCTCTCTCCCTGGCAGTCTCTCCCCTGCCCATGTCTCCCTCCTTGCCTCGGATCTGTGGCTGTAGTAGGCCTATCTCCCTCTGTCTCCTCCCCCTCGTCAAAGCCTCACGCTCATTTCTTTGCTCTCCCCTGTCACTGCCACCAGTCTGTGCCTATCTCTTGCTCTGTCCTACTCTCTCTTCACTCAAGTGCATTCCTTTACTGGCTGTCTCTTCCCTGCCGTTACCTCTAGGTGTCTGTCTCTTTCTCTGTTCAATTTCCCCTCTCATTTCTGTCTCACGTCTTTGAGGTCACTCCCTGTCTTTTCCCTGTCGCTGTCTCTTTGCCTGACCTTTTTTCTGCGTCTCTTAGGTCTCGTCCAGCTCCTTCCTCCCCCCTCTCTCTCATCTCTCGCTCTCTTTGCTGCCTGTCTCTCGCCCCTCTTGCTCCTATCTGCTCCGGCTCTGTTATCTTCTCTCTTGTCCCTGTCGCTGCCTCAGTGCCCGTCTCTTCTCTCTTTTCTAAAGCGCTCTCTCGCCCCTGTCGCTCCTTTGTCTCTTTCTCTGGCTCTCTTTCTCTCCCTGTCTGACCTTCTGTCTGTCTCCCTCATCTGCTCTACTTCATTCCTCTGCGCTCTCCCCTTTGGCTCTCATGGGCAGAGCTCGAGCGCCCACTAATTTTAAGCATGGAACATTATTTCACAAGATTAGCGCAATAAAAATGTTCCCCTGCCTTCCGTCAACTTTAAAATAACTTTCGCCTTTACAGATATTCTCCATTCTCTCCTCGCCTCTGCTGTGAACCAGGGCGCCCGGTGGGCCCCTACATGGTCACCCCAAAAACACAGCTAGGGAACTTCTGCAGGGCTCGCAGGCAGCGTCCCCGAGCCTGCAGCATGTGCATGTGAGTGCCCGGCTCTTGGCACAGCCACGGCACGGTAATCATCTGCCTGGGGGTCAGCCAGATCTGGGGGGGCTGCACGCCTACTCCTCAGATCACGGCCCCTGGTCATCCGCTGCCCCCCGGGGTCAGGAGCAAAGGCAGAAACAGAGGGAAAGTACATAGCTGCCAAGTTTTAAGATTGCCATGTGTGACATTTTCATAATTTCATTATAATTATGAGTGACATTTCAACAACTGTGAGTGACACTTTTCGCAAGCAAAATCAAGCAATGAAGCAGAGGAAAACATATAAATAGCAGTAATGTCACCAATTAATTTCTTGGCGGGACACAAAATAGTTTAACTTACAGACAGAAAGTAAAAGTTCTGTAAACAAGTGGGTGGAACTGTACCCCTCACGCACATAATCTCTTCTTACCCCAGAAACAAGCATTGGAAAAGGCACAAGAGTTGGCTAATTATTTCACGTGCAAAAGTTCTTTCTAGTAAATATCTTATGTTGTGTGAAACATCTGGGCGCGCAACCAGAAACATATGTGCATGCAGCCGTATAGACAGAGACTATACCAAGAGGCACGTAAACAATCGGGGGATGGATTCCTGGGTAAGTCTGGATGATGGCTGTATTGGTTGATGTATGCATACCAGTGGGTAAATGTGTGAATCGACGCCAGTGAATGGAAAAAACTGGTGCTAGCTGTGAGCACCAAGAAACTATATATTAGTACTAGCAATTTAAGAAGCCTAGGAGATGATACTTGTCACTCAGGCACTTACTCTTTGTAAAGCGAGGCGGCGTCAATTGGCGGTCCGTGACCGCACCTCGTGGATTATCATTCTGGCTCAGCTGCATGTGTTCTGAACTGCTAAGGAACACTTCGGCGGTCGCCAAGGTCATCCACAGATTCACTCTGCCTCTAGCACCGGTGGAGTCAGATCCAATCGCGGGATCATTTACCGCGGTCATGCGATCAGCTGCGCTGCCATTGCCAGTACTATTCTGTATGACCTTTAAAAGAATTTCTTCTGCTTGATCAGCGATCTGCGGTACAATTAAACGTGGCATTATTTATTTTTGGTTGTTCCCTTTTTGCCTCACTTCTTCGTATATGACCCATCTTGTTTACTGTGACGTCTCCTTGTCCCTTTTTCCCTTCTCTTTGATCCATTAGGCATGCAGGGTGGGCCAGAGATGAGTAAGTCCTCGGGACTCTGAGGCCTCTTATCAAGGCGCAAGAGGGAAGGGGTAAGCCCCGGTGAGTGCCTGAGAGACAGAGTTATATATGTAAGGGCAGGCCAGGGAGGCACAGTGACCGTGACCGCAGCAGCAATTATTTTGGGGTGGAATGCTGTCCAGGCTGACAGTTTTCTGTGAGCCCTCTCTGTCCTGGCGACCGCTGCATGAACCTTACCGGTCGTCAGTGAGTATTGGATCATAAGACTCCGACGACGGCCACTGCAATTGACTCTACCTAGGCCCGGCTCAGAAATATTGAATTTGCCACGGGCGGCGGCCATCATAAGCTCCACAGCAGAGGCGGCCGGACCGCTGCGAACACTGAGCAGCAGACAGCAGCGCTGAGTGCCGAGCACCACCCGCAAACCAATGAATCCCCTCGCCGGCCTTCCGAACTCACAAACTTCACATGGCTATCTGACAGCAGGACATGAGTCATAAGTAGAAATACTTACTTTTCCCCAGCTTGGATCGCATGTCTTCTCCTCAGCACCATCTCAGGCCGGCGTGCTGTTTCTCTCCCCTGCGCTGCCCCTTTAAGAGAAACCCGGCGCTCTGTGTGTGCGAAACAGCCTGCGCGCTCTGGCCAGGCACTGGACACTCCGGCATAAAACTGAGCTCAATGTGAAAGGCAGTCAAAAGCATGAGATTATATACATGTATATCATGAAAAACGCCCACTATTTCTAAAGCATGGAACATTATTTCACAAGACTTGGAGCAGCCCCTGGGACCTGGCCCACCCGGGGGCTTATTAAAACAAAGCAAATTTGGCCGATTTTTAAATTTTTTTAATGCTTTTTTGGGCCTTGGGGGTCCTTGTGGGACCCCCTGAGCAGGCCTGGGGGGTCAGGGTGTTTTTACACTGCCCCCTTTCCTTGTTTTTTTATCTTTTTCCTCACCGTTTCTTTCTCCCTCGGTGGGAACACAAGATGGCTGCCAACACTTCCTGGTTTGAAGTGTTGGCAGCCAATCAGAGCCAAGCTCATGCTCGGGAGTTAGGCTCCGCCCAGTTATCGATATTTTTATTTTTTTAATTCCTCAGCAACTACTGAACGGATTTACACCCTTTAAAAAAAGGTCGCTTTCTGAACCAAGCACTACCTTTTTGCCAAATTTGGTGTAATTCCGTTCAGCAGTTCGGGCTGTAGCCTTGCCTAAAGTTTATTTTGGGAAATTGATTTTTTGACTCTTATTTTTTGAATTTCTCAGCAACTACTGAACGGATTTACACCATTTAAAAAAGAAAGGTCGCTTTCTGAACCAAGCACTACCTTTTTTCCAAATTTGGGGTAATTCCGTTCAGCAGTTCGGGCTGTAGCCAGTCTCAAAATTTCCTATGGAAATTAACATGGGGAAAACGCGTTTTGGGACCCCCCCTTTTTTCTCAGCCCCCGCTTGATGAATCACCCCCAAACTTTCAGGATAAGAGCTGACCTGGATAGACTTTTTTTTGTAGAATTTCGCGAAGATTCGTCAAACGACGCCAAAGTTATTAGCAAATCAAAAAACGCTTTTCCTATGGAAACTAGGTTCTAACTATAACTACCTACTGGCGCCCGCCAGTAGGTAATATATATATATATCTATATATATTATCTACTGGCGGTCGCCAGTAGATAGTTATAGTTAGGACCTATTTTCCATAGGAAATCCGCGACATTCTATTTGAAATAACTCTTGCGTCGGTTGACGAATCTTCGCGAAATTTTCAAACTTTATGGCCCGCTCCGGTCCGCTCCTACCCTGAAAGTTTCGGGTGATTCGTCAAGCGGGGGCCGAGAAAAAAGGGGGTCCCAAAACATGTTTTCCCCATTCATTTTCCCATAGGAAACTTTAGCCACGGCTACAGCCCGAACTGCTGAACGGAATTACACCAAATTTGGCAAAGAGGTAGTTCTTGGTTCAGAAAGAACCCTTTTGTTAAATGGTGTAAATCCGTTCAGTAGTTCCTGTGAAAATCAAAATGAAAATCACATATATATCTATGGCCGCGTCGGATTCGCGCACCCTCCCGATCACGAGCTGCATGCTAATTGGCTGTCAACACTCCAAATCAGGAAGTGTTGGCAGCCATTTTGTCCCTCGGTAGAACCGAGGGACAGAAACAAGTGCGCAAAACGCACAAAGGGGGCAGGGTATAAACACCCTGACCCCCTAGGTCTGCTCAGGGGGTCCCACAAGGACCCCCTTGGCAGAAAAAAGCATTTTTTTTTCCAAAATCGGCAGGATGCGCTCAGGGTGCGCGGATCCTGCCGGAAAAATCGAGCGCGGTCTCCGCGCTTCGATGCAAATTTGCCCCCGGGTGGCCCAAGTCCCAGGTGCATGCGGGGGGTGGGTTTATTGTTTATATGGGGGGCCTCTAAGGCCCCCAAGCCCTGGGGACCACCACCCCGGGGCTTAATAAAAATGGTGCGGGAGGGCTCTCCTGCCCTCCCGCAGCCCCGGGGACCGCCACCCCCGGGGCTTCTTTTTAAATTTTAAATAACGTGTGGGGGGGCTCCAGCCCCCCCCACACGCCCCAGGGACCACCACCTCCCCGGGGCACATAGAAAATAAATGTGAGGGTCCGTTACGGATCCCCAGAGCCCCGGGGACCACCACCTCCCCGGGGCTGTGCAATTCAAGGGAGGGGGCCGCGCGGCCCCCTCCTGGAGCCCTTGATGGCCCTGGGGACCACCACCCCCAGGGCCGGCTCCTGCAGTGTCCCGGGTGCCTACCCCGGGACACTGTAGTTTGCTATGACAGGACGGGAGCCTTTCGGCTCCCGTCCTGTCATAGCAAACTGCTTTGAAATTGAAGAGAGAGCAGGGAAACCTGCTCTCGCTTCCAATATCCAAAGCAAATTGCTTTTCCACACGGGGAGCTGCATGTTAGCAGCTCCCCATGTGGAAAAGCAATGCCGGCTCCCAAGGGACGCGGGGAGCCGGCGGGACTGTGGGGAGATTGGGGACCCCCCCACAGTCCCCAACGGAGAGGGCCAGCCCCGGGGGATGGGGTCCCCGGGGCAAGTAGTGGCCCGGGAGGGGGGCCACGCGGCCCCCTCCCCAAAAACAAAAAATTTGAAAAAAAAAGGAAAGGCCGGCCCCGGGGATGGGGTCCCCGGGGCCTTAAATGGCCTGAGGAGGGGGCCACGCAGCCCCCTCCAAATATTTAAAAATTTAAAAAGAGGGCATGCCCCGGGGATGGGGTCCCCGGGGCCAATATAGGCCCAGGAAGGGGGCCACGCGGCCCCCTTCCCGTTTTATTTTAATTTTTTTTTAAATGAAAATCCTCATGCCCCGGGGGATGGGGTCCCCGGGGCCAAAAGAGGCCAAGGAAGGGGGCCACGCAGCCCCCTCCCATACAAAAAAAAAAAAAGACCGGCATCGTGCCGGAGGCCCCGCCCCACCCTGCAGCAGTCTGCAAACGCGTCCCCTGGCACGTTTGCAGATGGGGAACGATTTCCCCTTGAATACTGGGGTTCCCTGGGGGCCAACTAGCCCACCAGGTACCTCCAGTAAGCGCCACGGAGCTGCGTTGCAGAGTGTTGTAAAAAGGGGCGTGGCCTCTGTACACCTCTCTGCAACGCAGCCCCCTGGCGCATACTGGAGGTTCCTGGTGGGCTAGTTGGCCCCTAGGGACCCTCAGGATTGAGGAGGAATTAATTCTCCAACTTAAAACGCGCCACAGGGCGTGTTTGCAGACATGTCACCTCAGGCCCCACCCCTTCCTTCACCATTGTGCCAATATTCCTCTAAAATCAACCGAACTACGAATTCCGATTTACTCACCTGTTATCAGGAGAGACCTCAGTGCTGCATCTTTGAGCCCAGTACTGATCCTGAAAAGTAATTTTAACCGTACTTACCAGTAACTTGAATTTCCTTCCATAGGCTAACATTGACTGGTTTCACTTGGAAATTCTTCTAAGTGTGGAGTTTTGGAACTTTATAATATTCCTCTAAAATCAGCCGAACTACGAACAAGGACCCCCTTGGCAGAAAAAAGCATTTTTTTTTTTCCAAAATCGGCAGGATGCGCTCAGGGTGCGCGGATCCTGCCGGAAAAAAAAAAATCGAAGCGCGGTCTCCCGCGCTTCGATGCAAATTTGCCCCCGGGTGGCCCAAGTCCCAGGTGCATGCGGGGGGTGGGTTTATTGTTTATATGGGGGGCCTCTAAGGCCCCCCATGCCCCGGGGACCACCACCCCCGGGGCTTAATAAAAAAAAATGGTGCGGGAGGGCTCTCCTGCCCTCCCGCAGCCCCGGGGACCGCCACCCCCGGGGCTTCTTTTTAAATTTAAAATAATGTGTGGGGGGCTCCAGCCCCCACACGCCCGGGACCACCACCTCCCCGGGGCACATAGAAAATAAATGTGGGGGTCCGTTATGGACTCCCGAGCCCCGGGGTCCACCACCTCCCCGGGGCTGTGCAATTCAAGGGAGGGGGCCGCGCGGCCCCCTCCTGGAGCCCTTGATGGCCCTGGGGACCACCACCCCCAGGGCCGGCTCCTGCAGTGTCCCGGGTGCCTACCCCGGGACACTGTAGTTTGCTATGACAGGACGGGAGCCTCGCGGCTCCCGTCCTGTCATAGCAAACTGCTTTGGAAATTGGAAGAGAGAGCAGGGAAACCTGCTCTCGCTCCAATATCCAAAGCAAATTGCTTTTCCACACGGGGAGCTGCATGTTAGCAGCTCCCCATGTGGAAAAGCAATGCCGGCTCCCAAGGGACGCGGGGAGCCGGCGGGACTGTGGGGAGATTGGGGACCCCCACAGTCCCCAACGGAGAGGGCCAGCCCCGGGGGATGGGGTCCCGGGGCAAGTAGTGGCCCGGGAGGGGGCCACGCGGCCCCCTCCCCAAAAAACAAAAAATTTGAAAAAAAAAAGGAAAGGCCGGCCCCGGGGGATGGGGTCCCCGGGGCCTTAAATGGCCTGAGGAGGGGGCCACGCAGCCCCCTCCAAATATTTAAAAATTTAAAAAGAGGGCATGCCCCGGGGGATGGGGTCCCCGGGGCCAATATAGGCCCAGGGAAGGGGGCCACGCGGCCCCTTCCCGTTTTATTTTAATTTTTTTTTTAAATGAAAATCCTCATGCCCCGGGGGATGGGGTCCCCGGGGCCAAAGAGGCCAAGGGAAGGGGGCCACGCAGCCCCCTCCCATACAAAAAAAAAAAAAGACCGGCATCGTGCCGGAGGCCCCGCCCCACCCTGCAGCAGTCTGCAAACGCGTCCCCTGGCACGTTTGCAGATGGGGAACGATTTCCCCTTGAATACTGGGGTTCCCTGGGGGCCAACTAGCCCACCAGGAACCTCCAGTATGTGCCAGGGGGCTGCGTTGCAGAGAGGTGTACAGAGGCCACGCCCCTTTTTACACCTCTCTGCAACGCATCTCTGTGGCGCTTTTTGGAGGTACATGGTGGGCTAGTTGGACTCCAGGGACCCTCAGGATTCAAGGGGACTTAATCCCCCAACTTAAAATGCGCCACGGGGCGCGTTTGCACAGTGGTGAAGGGAGGGGGCGGGGCTTCAGGTGACATGTGTGCAAACAGGCCCCGCGGCGAATTTTAAGATGGGGAATTAAATTCTCTTCAATCCTGAGGGTCCCTGGGGGCCAACTAGCCCACCAGGTACCTCCAGTAAGCGCCACGGAGCTGCGTTGCAGAGTGTTGTAAAAAGGGGCATGGCCTCTGTACACCTCTCTGCAACGCAGCCCCTGGCGCATACTGGAGGTTCCTGGTGGGCTAGTTGGCCCCTAGGGACCCTCAGGATTGAGGAGGAATTAATTCTCCAACTTAAAACGCGCCACAGGGCGTGTTTGCAGACATGTCACCTCAGGCCCCACCCCCTTCCTTCACCATTGTGCCAATATTCCTCTAAAATCAACCGAACTACGAATTCCGATTTACTCACCTGTTATCAGGAGAGACCTCAGTGCTGCATCTTTGAGCCCAGTACTGATCCTGAAAAGTAATTTTAACCGTACTTACCAGTAACTTGAATTTCCTTTCATAGGCTAACATTGACTGGTTTCACTTGGAAATTCTTCTAAGTGTGGAGTTTTGGAACTTTATAATATTCCTCTAAAATCAGCCGAACTACGAATTCCGATTTACTCACCTGTTATCAGGAGAGAACCCAGTGCTGCATCTTTTAGCCCAGCACTGACCTTGAAAAGTAATTCTAACCGTACTTACCAGTAACTTGAATTTCCTTCCATAGGCTAACATTGACTGGTTTCACTTGGAAATTCTTCTGTGTGTGGAGTTTTGGAACTTTATAATATTTCTCTAAAATCAGCCGAACTATGAATTCCGATTTACTCACCTGTTATCAGGAGAGAACCCAGTGCTGCATCTTTTAGCCCAGCACTGACCCTGAAAAGTAATTCTAACCGTACTTACCAGTAACTTGTATTTCCTTCCATAGGAATCCATTGTCTGGTTTTCACCAGAAAAGTTTCAAAGTGTCGATTTTCACAAACTACAAATATTCCTTAAAAATCGCCTGTATGACTTAAACGCATTCTTTCAACTGTTTACAGGAGATGCACCAGTGCTGGATCCAGGATCCACCACTGAGTAAGAAAAAGTTACGATAACACTACTTACCTGCTAAGTGAATTTCCTCCCATAGGATAACATTGGTGATTCTATGTGAAAAAGTTTCCAAGTGTCAACTTTTAAAATACAATAATATTCCTTAAAAATCACTACTGTAACCAAAACGCTTTTACTCAACTGTTTACAGGAGATGTCCCAGGTCTGAATCTAGGATCCAGTCCTGTGGTGAGAAAAGTAATCCATAAAGTAACTAATTGCATTTAAGTAGAAATTCACATTGAGCTCAATGTTGCATTGTGTTTGAAATTGTGTTGCCCATTGCAACAACTGTAACTACTGTACTTAAAAGTCTATTGCCTATTTGCAAAGTATTTAAACTAAAGTAATTCATTCTGAGAAAGTATATTTTGTAATGTAATGTATAATGTAATTACAATGTAATTTAAAAAATAAAATATCTAAAAATAAATAGTTGAAAAAAATGTTGTAAATCAGTATCAAAAAAATAAATATAACAATTAATACAATTAAAAAATTGTCATTTACAAAACCTTTGAAATTCACTGAAAAAAACCATAGGTTTCAGGCACGTTATAGTTAGAAATTAGCATTTAAAAACCTTACAAATTCACTGAAAAAACCATAGGTTTCAGGCACGTTATAGTTAGAAATTAGCATTTAAAAAACCTTTGAAATTCACTGAAAAAACCATAGGTTTTAGGGACAGTTATAGTTAGTTGGACATTGCACTCGTACAAAACCCGTGAAATTCCCCGTTATAGTTAGTTCAGCTAACTATAACTCGCGCCCCGCAATTCACTGCTGATGACGTCACATATTACATCACTCATGACATGGTCAGTGACATCACTGATGACATCACTGATGACATCTCAAATGACATCACTGATGACATCATCCATGTGATAATTTCATGCATCTTCTCACACCCTAATATAACTTTTGATACACCCACTCTTATTTACAGACTGCCATTCGCAAAACCATACACACTCTAATACCAATAACTATATACCCACTCACTGATTCTTAGGTCTACACACACACATCTACTCACTCACCCGTCCAGTCACTCATACTTACAGTCACTCAGTACAGGACTATCATATGCACTCATACACCTATATAAACACTCACACACCGCCACTCATCCATAGAGGTACTCACACACCTAGTCAGTCATGCAAAAATTAATCACACACCCATTTACTCACCTATAGAGTTATACACACACCAGCTCACTTAGTTATACAAATACTAGCACATTCTTACGCTCTTATACAATAACTGATACAAGCACACAGGCATCCATACAGCCACTCTCACAATCACACACTCTCACTTATAGCCTTTTAAATACTCTAACACACATATATACTGCCTTTTACATATGTAGTTACTCGCACATGTACCACTGAGATATACATTCACTTACTAACACACCCATACACACACTCACCCATCCAAGCAGTCCATCACAGACGCACTCTTCAAATCATGCAGCCAGTGAATCACCCACTCACACATCTATGTACAGAGTCGCACACACCCCACCCACACAAACACTCAGGCACCCATACAGATACTCAGACAACGAATCAATAACTCATATAGACACTCATGTAGCTATTCACAAACCCATGCAGCCACTTACACAGCAACAGACAGACGGATACAGACATTCACCCAGTTTAGTCACTAACCCATGCATTCAGTAAGATACGTTTAATCACTCACTTATACAGTTAGTCACGCACCTACTAAATCATCCATACAGACACTTATACACCCACTCATTCTTCAATACGCCTTTCCCTATATACATTAAAAATATTTAAACTTTACAGAAACACAGTCACTAGATGATGTCATCAGTGATGTCATTTGAGATGTCATCAGTGATGTCACTGACCATGTCATGAGTGATGTAATATGTGACGTCATCAGCAGTGCATTGCGGGGTCGCGAGTTATAGTTTGCTGAACTAACTATAACGGGGGAATTTCACTGGTTTTGTACGAGTGCAATGTCCAACTAACTATAACTGTCCCTAAAACCTATGGTTTTTTCAGTGAATATATATATATATATATATATATTTATATATATATATATATATATATATATATATATATATATATATATATATATATATTCACCGAAAAACCATAGGTTTCAGATATGTTATAGTTAGAAATTAGCATTTAAAAAACCTTTGAAATTCACTGAAAAAACCATAGGTTTTAGGGACAGTTATAGTTAGTTGGACATTTTACTCGTACAAAACCCGTGAAATTCCCCCGTTATAGTTAGTTCAGCTAACTATAACTCGCGCCCGCAATGCACTGCTGATGACGTCACATATTACATCACTCATGACATGGTCAGTGACATCACTGATGACATCACTGATGACATCTCAAATGACATCACTGATGACATCATCCAGTGACTGTGTGTTTCTGTAAAGTTTAAATATTTTTAATATATATAGGAAAAGACGTATTGAAGAATGAGTGGGTGTGTAAGTGTCTGTATGGATGATTTAGTAGGTGCGTGACTGACTCTATAAGTGAGTGATTTAACGTATCTTACTGAATGCATGGGTTAGTGACTAAACTGGGTGAATGTCTGTATCCGTCTGTCTGTTGCTGTGTAAGTGGCTGCATGGGTTTGTGAATAGCTACATGAGTGTCTTTAAGAGTTATTGATTTGTTGTCTGAGTATCTGTATGGGTGCCTGAGTGTTTGTGTGGATGGGGTGTGTGCGACTGTGCATAGATGTGTGAGTGGGTGATTCACTGGGTGGATGGTTTCAAGAGTGCATCTGTGATAGACTGTATGGGTGGGTAAGTGTGTGTAAGAGTGTGTTAGTGAGTGAATGTATGTCCCAGTGGTATATGTGTGAGTAACTACATATGTGAAAGGCAGGATATATGTGTGTTGGAGTATATAAATAGCTATAAGCGAGAGTGAGTGATTGTGATAGTGGCTGTATGGATGAGTGTGTGCTTGTATCAGTGATTATATAAGAGCGTAACAATGTGCTAGTATTTGTATGATTAAGTGAGCTGGTGTGTGTATAACTGTATAGGTGAGTAAATGGCAGTGTGTTTAATTATTTGCATGACTGACTAGGTGTGTGAGTACCTCTATGGATGAGTGGCGGTGTTTTAGTGTCTATATAGGAGTAAGAGTGCATATGATAGTCCTGTACTGAGTGACCATAAGTATGAGTGACTGTACGGGTGAGTGAGTGGATGTGTGTGTGTAGACCTAAGAATCAGTGAGTGGGTATGTAGTTATTGGTGTTGGAGTGTCTATGGTTTTGCGAATGGTAGTCTGTAATTTAGATTGGGTGTATCAAAGGTTATATTAGGGTGTGAAGCGCTGCATCAGATTATCACGTGGATGATGTCATCAGTGATGTCATTTGAGATGCCATCAGTGATGTCATCAGTGATGTCACTGACCATGTCATGAGTGATGTAATATGTGACGTCATCAGCAGTGCATTGCGGGGCGCGAGTTATAGTTAGCTGAACTAACTATAACGGGGAATTTCACGGGTTTTGTACGAGTAAAATGTCCAACTAACTATAACTGTCCCTAAAACCTATGGTTTTTTCAGTGAATTTCAAAGGTTTTTTAAATGCTAATTTCTAACTATAACATATCTGAAACCTATGGTTTTTTCAGTGAATTTCAAAGGTTTTTTAAATGCTAATTCCTAACTATAACATGTCTGAAACCTACGGTTTTTTCAGTGAATTTCAAAGGTTTTGTAAATGACAATTTTTAAATGTATTAATTGTTATATTAATTTTTTTCATACTGATTTACTACATTTTTAGAAACAATTTTTTTTACATATTTTAATTTTTAAATTACATTGTAATTACATTATACATTACATTACAAAAATACTTTCTCAGAATGAATTACTTTAGTTTAAATACTTTGCACATAGGCAATAGACTTTTAAGTACAGTAGTTACAGTTGTTGCAATGGGCAACACATTTTCAAACACAATGCAACATTCAGCTCAATGTGAATTTCTAGTTAAATGCAATTAGTTACTTTATGGATTACTTTTCTAACCACAGGACTGGATCCTAGATTCAGTCCTGGTACATCTCCTGTAAACAGTTGAGTAAAAGCGTTTTGGTTACAGTCGTGATTTTTAAGGAATATTATTGTATTTTAAAAGTTGACACTTAGAAACTTTTTCTCATAGAATCACCAATGTTATCCTATGGAAGGAAATTCACTTAGCAGGTAAAAACTGTTATCGTTATTTTTCTTACTCAGTGTTGGATCCTGGATCCAGCACTGGTGCATCTCCTGTAAACAGTTGAAAGAATGCGTTTAAGTCATACAGGCGATTTTTAAGGAATATTTGTAGTTTGTGAAAATCGACACTTTGAAACTTTTCTGCTGAAAACCAGACAATGGATTCCTATGGAAGAAAATATAAGTTACTGGTAAGTACGGTTAAAATTACTTTTCAGGGTCAGTGCTGGGCTAAAAGATGCAGCACTGGGTTCTCTCCTGATAACAGGTGAGTAAATTGGAATTCGTACTTTGGTTGATTTTAGAGGAATATTATAAAGTTCCAAAACTCCACACTTAGAAGAATTTCCAAGTGAAACCAGTCAATGTTAGCCTATGAAGGAAATTCAAGTTACCGGTAAGTACGGTTAAAATTACTTTTGAGGATCAATACTGGGCTGAAAGATGCAGCACTGAGGTCTCTCCTGATAACAGGTGAGTAAATCGGAATTCGTATTTCGGCTGATTTTAGAGGAATATTTTAAAGTTCCAAAACTCCACACTTAGAAGAATTTCCAAGTGAAACCAGTCAATGTTAGCCTATGGAAGGAAATTCAAGTTACTGGTAAGTACGGTTAAAATTACTTTTCAGGACCAGTACTGGGCTGAAAGATACAGCACTGAGGTCTCTCCTGATAACAGGTGAGTAAATCGGAATTCGTATTTCGGCTTATTTTAGAGGAATATTTTAAGGTTCCAAAACTCCACACTTAGAAGAATTTCCAAGTGAAACCAGTCAATGTTAGCCTATGAAGGAAATTCAAGTTACCGGTAAGTACGGTTAAAATTACTTTTCAGGACCAGTACTGGGCTGAAAGATGCAGCACTGAGGTCTCTCTTGATAACAGGTGAGTAAATCAGAATTCGGATTTCGGCTGATTTTAGAGGAATATTTGTATGTTTCAAAAATCAACACTTAGAAACTTTTTCAGCAAAAAGCAGGCAATGATATCCTATGGAAGGAAATTCAAGTTACTGGTAAGTACGGTTAAAATTACTTTTGAGGATCAGTACTGGGCTGAAAGATGCAGCACTGAGGTCTCTCCTGATAACAGGTGAGTAAATCGGAATTCGTATTTCGGCTGATTTTAGAGGAATATTTTAAAGTTCCAAAACTCCACACTTAGAAGAATTTCCAAGTGAAACCAGTCAATGTTAGCCTATGAAGGAAATTCAAGTTACCGGTAAGTACGGTTAAAATTACTTTTCAGGACCAGTACTGGCCTGAAAGATGCAGCACTGAGGTCTCTCCTGATAACAGGTGAGTAAATCAGAATTCGGATTTTGGCTGATTTTAGAGGAATAATTGTATGTTTCAAAAATCAACACTTAGAAACTTTTTCAGCAAAAAGCAGGCAATGATATCCTATGGAAGGAAATTCAAGTTACTGGTAAGTACGGTTAAAATTACTTTTGAGGATCAGTACTGGGCTGAAAGATGCAGCACTGAGGTCTCTCCTGATAACAGGTGAGTAAATCGGAATTCGTATTTCGGCTGATTTTAGAGGAATATTTTAAAGTTCCAAAACTCCACACTTAGAAGAATTTCCAAGTGAAACCAGTCAATGTTAGCCTATGGAAGGAAATTCAAGTTACTGGTAAGTACGGTTAAAATTACTTTTCAGGACCAGTACTGGGCTGAAAGATACAGCACTGAGGTCTCTCCTGATAACAGGTGAGTAAATCGGAATTCGTATTTCGGCTGATTTTAGAGGAATATTTTAAAGTTCCAAAACTCCACACTTAGAAGAATTTCCAAGTGAAACCAGTCAATGTTAGCCTATGAAGGAAATTCAAGTTACCGGTAAGTACGGTTAAAATTACTGAGGTCTCTCCTGATAACAGGTGAGTAAATCGGAATTCGTAGTAAGGCAGATTTTAGAGGAATATTTGCACAATGGTGAAGGGAGGGGGCGGGGCCTGAGGTGACATCTGTGCAAACGCGCCCCGTGGCGCGTTTTAGGTTGGGGATTAAGTCCCCTTGAATCATGAGGTTCCCTAGGGGCCAACTAGCCCACCATGAACCTCCAGTATGCGCCAGGGGCTGCGTTGCAGAGACGTGTAGAGAGGCCACACCCCTTTTACACCTCTCTGCAACGCAGCTCTGTGGCGCTTTCTGGATGTACCTGTTGGGCTAGTTGGCCCTCAGGGACCCTCAGGATTGAAGGGGATTTAATCCCCATCTTAAAACGCGTCACGGGGCCTGTTTGCACACATGTCACATGAAGCCCCGCCCCTCCCTTCACCACTGTGCAAACGCGCCCTGTGGCGCGTTTTAAGTTGGAGGATTAAGTCCCCTTGAATCCTGAGGGTCCCTGGAGTCCAACTAGCCCACCATATACCTCCAAAAGCGCCACAGAGCTGCGTTGCAGAGAGGTGTAAAAAGGGGCATGGCCTATGTACACGTCTCTGCAAGGCAGCCCCTGGCGCATACTGGAGGTTCCTGGTTGGCTAGTTGGCCCCCAGGGACCCCCAGTATTCAAGGGGAATTCGTTCCCCTCTGCAAACGCGCCAGGGGCGCGTTTGCAGAGTACTGCAGGGAGGGGGCGGGGCCTCCGGCACGATGCCGGTCGTTTTTTTTTCGTTTTTTTTTTTTTAATGGGAGGGGGCTGCGTGGCCCCCTTCCTTGCCCACTTTTGGCCCCGGGGACCCCATCCCCCAGGGCCTGAGCATTTTTTTTTTTTAATAAAAAAAAAAAACGGGAAGGGGGCTGCGTGGCCCCCTTCCCTGGGCCCATCCCGCGGGGCATGGCCTCGATTTTTCTTTTTTTTCTTTGGAGGGGGCTGCGTGGCCCCCTCCTCAGGCCATTTAAGGCCCCGGGGACCCCATCCCCGGGCCGGCCTTTCCCTTATTTTTTTTTTTTTTTAATTTTGAACTTTGGGAGGGGGCTGCGTGGCCCCCTCCCGGGCCACTTATGGCCCCGGGGACCCCATCCCCGGGGCCTGGCCTCACGTTGTAGACTGTGGGGGGTCCCCAATCCCCCACAGTCCCAGCCGGCTCCCCGCCTCCTGCGGAAGCCGGCATTGCTTTCCACATGGGGAGCCGCTAACATGCTGCTCCCCATGTGGAAAGCAATTGGTTTGCATTTTGAAAGAGAGAGCAGGTTTCCTGCTCTCTCTTCAAATTGCAAACCAAGTTTGCTATGACAGGACGGGAGCCGCGAGGCTCACGTCCTGTCATAGCAAACAGCAGTGTCCCGGGGTAGGCACCCCGGGACACTGCAGGAGACGGCCCTGGGGGTGGTAGTCCCCAGGGCCATCAAGAGCTTCCAGGAGGGGGCCGCGCGGCCCCCTCCCATTCAGTGCACAGCCCCGGGAGGTGGTGGTCCCCGGGGCTTGGGGTCCGTAACGGACCCCCATATTTAAATGTTTAGTGCCCCGGGAGGTGGCGGTCCCCGGGGCATGTGGGAGGGCTGGAGCCCCCTACACAGGTTTTGAAAAAAAAAAAAAGAAGCCCCGGGGAGGTGGCGGTCTCCGAGGCTGCGGGAGGGCTCAGAGCCCTCCCGCCATCATTTTTAAATAAAGACCCGGGGGTGGCGGTCCTCGGGGCTTGGGAGCCTTAGAGGCCCCCTACATAAATTAAAACCCCCCACCATGCCCCCGGGACTTGGGCCACCCGGGGGCCAATTAACTGAAGCGCGGGAGACCGCGCTTCGATTTTTTTTTTTCGGCAGGATCCGCGCTCCCTGAGCGCATCCTGCCGATTCTTTTAAAAAAAGGGTTCTTTCTGAACCAAGAACTACCTCTTTGCCAAATTTGGTGTAATTCCGTTCAGCAGTTCGGGCTGTAGCCGTGTCTAAAGTTTCCTATGGAAAATTGCATGGGGAAAACGCGTTTTGGGACCCCCTTTTTCTCGGCCCCGCTTGACGAATCCCCCGAGACTTTCAGGGTAGGAGCGGACCAGAGCGCCCCACAAAGTTTGAAAATTTTGCGAAGATACGTCAACCGGCAAGAGAGTTATTTCAAATAGAATGTCGCGGATTTCCTATGGATAATAGGTTGTAACTATAACTATCTACTGGCGACCGCCAGTAGATAATATATATATATATATATATATATATAGATATATATATAGAGAGAGAGAGAGCAGCTAACACGATCCACCCTGGGAGTCGAACACACGGCGGGTGCTTTTAATGGCGGGGTGCTACCGCCTTTGTTCCACAACAACTACTAACTCGAAGCACTCATGGGGTAATTCATTTGATTTCTTTAATGCAAATGGATTTCGGCATCGGCCTTCTTCAGTGCATAGAATTCAATCCAAAATGAGCACAGCTTCGCAATATTTAAATATTTCAAAGTATCTCTTATTGCTGGGACTGTAACCAATCACTGGACGGCATCTCCAACGTCAGGGATATCTGAAAGAAACGTGAAGGCATCAATGTCCCATAATAGATCATAATTCTTCATTTTTTGCCAATGCAGGTAAATTATAGTTTTTGCCCTTCACTGTAATCACTTTTACTATGCCGCCGTTACAGTCACCTCCTAACATTTTTCCGCTGTGCCCATCTCCCTCGCCTGCTGCTTGATGTCACTCACGGTCATCCCGTAGGTGTCCCTCTCATGGCAGGGCACCTTAGACATATAGATATATATATATACACACACACACACACACGCATGAAATACACTTTTTACTATCAACTTCCTGAGCACTCAAAGGAGGTGTGAAAGCAAATGTTTTAGTTGACAACCACACCATTTTCACTGACAAAAAAGCTTAAAGGGACATTAAAGTTAGGTGAAAATGTGAGTTAAAACATACTTTCTTAAATGAACAAAACTACTGAAATTCACGAGTTATAGTTATCTCAAGTAACTATAACTCATGGGGGGCCGTGAGAAGCACTGCGAAGGGGGCAGACCACAAGCCCCAGGACTCCTTGCGGCCAGAAGCTGCCGACACACGTTCCCTGCACCTGGAGGCACTCTTCAAATTCTGGGAGGCGGCTCGCTGCTTGGGGGCCGTGAGAAACACTGTGGAGGGGCAGACCACAAGCC
Source organism: Calotriton arnoldi (assembly GCA_963921515.1). Taxonomy (NCBI): domain Eukaryota; kingdom Metazoa; phylum Chordata; class Amphibia; order Caudata; family Salamandridae; genus Calotriton; species Calotriton arnoldi. The sequence continues at coordinate 384,694 of CAWUFW010008464.1, read as the reverse complement.
CCAGGACTCCTTGTGGCCGGGAGCCCCCAACACACATTTCCTGCACCTGGAGGTGCCCTTCAAATTCCAGGAGGCAGCCCGCTACTCAGGGGCCATGAAAAGCACTGCGAAGGGGGCAGAACACAAGCATCAAGACTCCTTGTGGCTGGAAGCTGCCGACACATGTTCCCTGCACCTGGAGGCACTCTTCAAACTCCAGGAGGTGGCCCGCTACTCGGGGGCCATGAAAAGCACTGCGGAGGGGGAAGACCACAAGCCCCAGGACTCCTTGTTGCAGGAAGCTGCTGACACATGTCTCCTGCACCTGGAGGTGCTCTTCAAATTCTTGGAGATGGCCCACTGCGAGGGGGCCAGGAGAAGCACTGCGAGGGGGGCAGACCACAAGCCCCAGGACTTCTTGCCACCGGAAGCTGCCGACACACTTTACCTGTGCCTGGAGGCGCTCTTCAAATTCCGGAGAGGCAGCCTCGCTGCGTGGGATGTGCGTGGGAAGACTGGGCCAATAGCGGGCCCGTCTGCGCCCATCTGCAGCTGGAGGAGGCTGGGCTGGGCCTACTCTCTTGGTTCTACAGCCTCCTCAATCAAGTCCCCGCCTTCCAAATCTCATGGTGTAGTGACAACAACAGCGGCATATTTGGCAGCAGGGACCATTAGAAGATTCCGCAGTAAGTAGCTGTCTCATTGTACTGTGGTCCTGTGGTTTTGTCCCCCTGCGCTTTTCTGCAATATGGTGACTATGGGGAAAAGGAAAGCTATGCTCCCTACGACACCCATGGGTCTAAACCATTCAGCCATTGATTACTTCCTAGCAAAAGCGGTGGGGTCCATTTCAAAACAAATTGACCGGGCAGAAAGGAGGCTTTCTGTAGGCCCGGGAGGCTCTTTCCCGTCATTGCCCTTGAAGGCCCCTCACTCAGCCGTCCCAAATGTTCAGGAGTCAGAGATAGAGGTATCATTGATAGTACCAAATGGCCTCACCCCCAACCCGGTTCTCAAGGCTCCCCTCTCTGGCCTCACTAACAGCACAGCTGCCTTAGCCTCACCCTCTAGCACAGACTTGATGAACCCTCCTGCCCCTAAACTGAAGCGTAAGGCCAAAAGGTTTGATGATCCACAAGACATACGGAAGGGGCCCGGGAGTGAACATGCAAGAAACACTCTATAGGATATGGAGGACTTTTGGGCCCTCTCAATGCAAGAAATCACAGACATATTCACTGGTTTAATGGCTCCATTCTGGGGCAAAATTGCAAAACTGGTGGCTGACTCAAGAGAAATGCTTGATAGATTTGAGAGAAATCTGTCCTCCATCTATAAAGCTTCCCCATCCCTACCCCCGCAGATTCAAACCACGATTACTGACTCGCCTCCTACTGATCACTCAAGCTGTGGACAGCCTTGCATTTGTGATCCTACGCTACCGGTAGCCATGAGGCTGAATCCTTAGACTCGACCTCTCGATTCTCACTCTTGTGGTAAGGATTTAGCCTTTGCTAGCCAGCATCTCCCGGCACGCACCCCTGTAGTAGCTACGCAAATTCCAGGCCCTGCCACTAATAGTCCCCTCTTACTGGTAATTAACCTCCTCCCAACTGGTTGCCCTTACACTATAGTCTTGACAGGGGTTCCAGAGCTTGCCTTTCCCAACCAGGAAACCATGGGTCAATTGAGCAATAAGGTCTTACATTGTTTATGCAAACACACCAGATATAATGCTGCAGACCACAAGAACATTTTGATGGCTCGGAGGGTTTCATGGATAGGGCCCTCCTGGAAATTTTTTCAGGGAGACTGCGTGATCATTACCATCAGACACCCAGAAATGGTGCAAAACATCTTGAGGTACTTTTCCCAGGCTTATTTTCTTGAAACTTGTATCAATCCACTACTGTTGGGGTTCTTTTATAGACCCCCTCAGAGCATTCTAAGTAGGGCTCAGCCTTTAGCCCGTGGTGGGGTAGAATGTGCCCTTGGTGGGCTTCAGGCACCTTCAAATCATTATGCCCCTCCGGCAGACCTTAATGACCTGGACTGACTCCCAGAGAGTGACAACAGAAGCACACCCCAGGGTCTCCTCCTAGGGCCGCCCCTACGAGATGCAGCAGACACACAGGACTCGCCCTTTGTAAATTACAGCACCATTTTAGCAGGTCACTTTCCCATGGGCCACAGACCCTCCTGTAGGCCCTATAGCCTCCCTCTTAGGCCACAGCCAGGGTACTGGGAAAGATATAAGCCTTGTTTCATGGAAGGTGGCAGGTCTTTCCGCAAAGTTTTCAGACGCAAGGTGAATTTTGTTTATTAAGTCCTTCAATATCATTTGTCTTCAGGAGACATGTGAAGTCAAGAACAATTTCTTTCTCAAGGGGTTTAAAACATTTTTCTGCCCGGCCATGGGCTCTAGAATGGGAAGAGCGAGTGGGGGCTTAATTATTTTTGTAGCCCTCGAGCATTGTGGGTCCGTGAAGACAATAAAGTGGGACTCCAAAGTGTTCCAGCACCTTAAATTGGTAGTTGGGAGATCTCTTCGCTTGGTATTAATCAGTTTTTATAATGCAAAAAGGGAAAAGCAAGGGCCCTCAAACCTTTCAGTTTTAAGTGGCGCTATTGACTCATTAATGGGGAAGGCCTTACCCAAGAGAATCTTATCTTGGCAGGGGACTTCATTTGCCACCTGTGCCCAAACTCATAACATTAATTGCATAGCAATTAAACCTGCATGATCAACGAGGGCACGCATATGGAGCACTCCCCAGAAGGTGCTGAACTGAACACACTCACAATCATGTATTCACACTAGATAAGATGACTAACCCTATAAAGGAAGGGGAAGTGCAATGATTATTTATTTTATCTTTGTTTCAGCTTTTTTGGGATGGCCTTCATTTTCTTTTAATATTCTACACAGCCCATTCAATGACCATAACCCCTTGGCCCTAGTGCTTGAATGTGTGGGGTACCAGTTGGAGCAACCTCGCATGCCCCCGGGAACATTATCTTTAACCAACCAGAGGAGGTGACTACGCTGGTCGTAGATAAAAGTCAAGGTTTTTAATCGCACTCTTTTCAACAGCTGTCAGCAGGAGATACTAACCTGCTTAAACCCATTGGCCTCTGGTGAAGAGATTCTAAGTTCATTTATTTCACTCACCCAGTTGGTCGCTGGTTTGTTAATGGTGCCCGTGGCTGGCCGTGCCCCTGAACACCCGAAATGGTTTGACGCTGAGTGCTCTCTGGCCCTTCGCCTTCTGAGGAAAGCCTTGAAGCAGTTCCATCGAGATAAAGTGTGGGTGGCAAACTGCTGTAGCAATTACAAGGGGGCACTGAAAGAACGGAGGCATTTGCTGCAGAGACAGGCATGGGACAAGCTAGCCCAAGTGTGTGAGCAGTAGGATAGTATACTTTTCTGGCAGGTCATAAACAGACCTTGTTTTTCGGAGCCATCAAGGCCTGTGTTATGCCATCATATTACCCCGGAACAGTGGGTTGACCACTTTGAAGGAGTGTACAACTTTGGACATAGCGAAGGGTCCCCTAATGAGATAGAACCCTGCCTGGGTCATACACCAGTTACTTTCTCCTTGGAGGAAGTACGCCTGGGCATTGAGGCATTGTCCCGGAATAAGGCACCAGGAACCGATGGGATCCCTCCGGATATTTTCCAGGACAACATAGACGTGTGGGCCCAGGTTCTGACCAGGGTGTTAAATGCAGCAACAAGGAAAGGGATGATACCTATTTGGTCAACTGCCACCCTTATTCCGATTTTTAAGAAGGAGGATAAGGACAACCCTATTGTTATTGCCCCATATCCCTCATTGACTCCACAGTTAAGGATCTGGGTCAGGTTTTATTGACTAGACTCTGTGCCTGGGCTGACACTAATCGAATAATCTCTGAGGTGTAGTTTGGTTTCCGTTCGAGAAAATCAACCACTGAGCAATGTATTAACCTCTACTTTTTAGTGTCCAAATACACGGTAGCTCAACCGTGTGCCATATTTTTTGGATTCATGGACCTTACGTCCTCCTTAGTAAAGTTAGGATAGCGGGCTCGACTCCCAGGGAACTAAGTAGGTCCCACAGTTTCTTGCGGTTGAAACTGTGGTACCTTCTTAGTTCTCTGGGAGTCGAGCCCGCTATCCTAACTTTACTAATGAACCTTCATGCCCACACCACAGCAGCAGTTAGTTACTCACAGGAAGCAGGCCTTACAGATCATTTTTACTGCACTAGGGGGGTCTGCCAAGATTGCATTCTAGCCCCTTTTTTATTTACCATCTATATTAATGGCTTAGAAGCCGCCCTGTCCTCATTACAGTCTGCTTGCCCCCGAGTGGGCAGGAAATCATTGCCAGTTTTATTATACGCCGACGATGCGATGCTGATGGCATGCGTACCTTTGGGCCTCCAAGTTTTGATCGATGGGTTTGTTTATTTATGGACAGGTTGGACCTGACGGTCAACTTCACAAAAAATCATACGTTTTGGAAGTTGGCCCTCGGGCGACTAGGTTTAAAACTTTTAAGGCAGGAGCCCACACCTTAGCGAAGGTCCAGGCTTCCCCCTATCTGGGAATCATATTTGATGCAAAACTTAACTGGAAACAACTGATGGAGGGAAAGTTGTGCGACATTAATAAATCCATGGGAGCTATTGCCAACTATGCCCACAAATTGGGATCTTGGTCTCCAGGCGTGATTTTAAAGCTATACCAGTCTAAATGTATCTCCAAGTTCTTATATGGTAGCAAAGTTTGGGGTATATACCAGCTAATGAGGTACAGCTCACTCAAAACAAGTTTCTGAGACAAATTCTGAAGGTCCCACAGGGCACCCCCTCGTTTACCATACACAAAGAACTTGGAAGATTTGGTGGCATTGAAGCCCATGTTGTGTTGGGTGAAGATATGGTCTAGGGAAGCTGCCGAGTTAAATCGGATCATTTTAGACTGTTTGTCACTAGATCATGCCCTTAAAATCCCCTGGTTACGGTATGTAAAGGAGTCCTATATGGCTTTAGGCAGGGCAGATATTTTTCTTAAACATGATACAGTGAGGCCCCAGGACCTGAGTATAGTAAAAGAGTTGTTTTTTAAACATGCTGCTGCTCTCTGCGAAAATATCGGGCTTATGAAACCAGCTGTGAGAGGCATTGTCTTGCTAAAATCAGTGCAGGGTATGGAGAAATACTTATCTACTCTCACAAGCGCTTCTGATAGATTTCTAGTAACTCGTTTTAGATTCAATCAGCTTCACCATCTCCTGTCGTCCCCTTCTGGTTTCTTCCCTGAAAACGTGAGAGGGCCATGTGGCTCCGACGCTAGGTCTCCTCAGGACACCTACACTTTGTCCTCTTATCCAAATATTTTAGCTACCCCAGGAGAGTTTTCCTCAGGCCCATTTTAAGAGCTATGAAATTCAGACAAGCCCATGTAGCACTTATGTATTTGCAGCTTTTGCCCAATGACCATACTCTGTTTGTAGTCATTAATTTCTTGAGGGCTGCTTTTAGATCAAGAAGCTCAAGACTCGACTGATTGCCATTTGGACCTTGCGACTTTGCACAATGCTTTTAATGAATTATAACTGTAATGATGTTCTTTTTATAGTATGTTTTTATCTTTTTTGGTTGTGACTACTTCCGAATAAAGATTTATTTATTTACTATAACTCATGCCCTACAGTGATTTTAACTCGCGCCCCCGCCAGGTACAGTGGGGCCAATTCACAGAACTAATCTGAGATAAAATCCTAAACTTACTTCTTTTGGTATTCACAGAAGGCATTTAGTAGTAGTAAAGTTAGGACTCCTTACTTTACTACTACTAAACTGAGATAAAATCCTAAACTTACTACTTTTGGTATTCATAGAAGGCATTTAGTAGTAGTAAAGTTAGGACTCCTAACTTTACTACTGCTAAATGCCTTCTGTGAATACCGAAAGTCGTAAAGTTAGGATTCTGTCTCAGTTTAGTAGTAGTAAAGTTACGAGTCCTAACTTTACTACTACTAAATGCCTTCTGTGAATACCAAAAGTAGTAAGTTTAGGATTTTATCTCAGATTAGTTCTGTGAATCGGCCCCAGTGTTGTCAATTCAGATGTTGCAATGATGTTATCTAAGTTGTCATATAACTTGTAATGTGTGATGAATATTGGAGGCCATTAGCAGTGCATAGTGAGGGCATGAGTTATAGTTCAATGTGTGGGGTTGGTTGCAGGCTGATTATGTCATGTTACAATATAGAGGGTAGTATTTTAAGTAAGGCAGACTTATTGACTTGGTTAAAGAGTTACAACTTCAAAATATAAAAGGTGGGCCTATTAGCTTTATCAAGGGGTCAGCATATCAACATATATAAAGCAGATCTATAATCTTTGTCTGAAAATCACCATTAACTATAATCAAATGTATATTTAATTAATTCATACAACAAAATACATAATTAAAGTGGTTGTCTTAAACAATATTTAAAATTGTTGTAATAAAAAGAAATCAGTTGCGCCGATTCACAAAGGGCCTCCACCCTCGTGGCAGAGGCCCCGCAGTCGTGGTGGGGGTCCCTGCAATGGATAACTGCAGTACAGAAGTACCGCCATGACAGAGGGGCCTTCACCACAAGTGCAGAGGCCTTTTCTGAATCGGGCCCAATATGTCTTTGAGTCTTTCTTTTAAGATTTTGCAGTCCACAAAATGCAGTCATAAAAACAATCTCAAGATGACCCTGCACTCCAGATAAAGAGAACAGAGCCCCAGCTAGAAGTGCTTAAAAACATGGTAAGCTTTTCTGGGTCATGGATTCAGGAGATTTACTTTTTTTATGGTGCTGGGGGTTACTGCACCTCCTGCAGCCCCTACAAAATTAAGCAAAATGCTTTGTGGTGCCCCTGCTCCTTCTAGTGGCACCACCTGGCTAACAAAATTGTAAACAAAATGGCCCTTGCAGGGCATTATGGGGTGCTCCATGCTGGAACAGTGAATAATAAATAAGAGACTCCTGATGGTCATTTATTATCCATTTAGTACTCTTTTTTTATGATTTGTGTGGGTGGCCTGGTGCCCACCCAGACAATACTTTTTGTTTAGGGCCAAAGGGGGAAGTCCCAAGGCCCCCACAGCCCCTCTGGCGTCCTGCAAGCCGCTCCATGGATCACACTGGAGCTGGCAACATGTTTTTTTTTTTTTAAAGTGGTTTCCTGTTGATCACCCGGGGCATCCCCCAACATTTTTCATGATGGCAGCTACGGGGGTTGCAAAATAGGCTGGGGCAGTGTTTCACTCCAGTCACAAGCTACACAGCGTAAATGACTTTAATGAACACTGTAGTTCGTTTTTTCTTCATGTAATTCATTTTTATTCCATGTTCTTCAAACTTTTACAATTCGAAACGGAAGCAGCATAATTCCAAGCTTCAAATGCTACATACATGCCCATCCAGGCTTTATCATTCAGCATGATGGAATCAACAATACATCCTGGCTACTTGTGCAAATATAGACCCAATGCATTTCGGGCTGGAAGCCCTTCTTCAGGGGTGACTGAAATTTAAAAAAAGGCCCATTAGCATTTAAGGGACGAGATCCAACATGAAGCTTTAAAATCTACAATGCATTACCTAAGTGTGCAAAAACATACCTCCCTTTACCTAAATGTGCCATGAATTACGTGCAAACTTAGCCAACAAGCACTACTATAACCCAGCATCATATATGTAACTACCCCAAAATATACGTGCACAAAAATGTGCATGCTGTTACCCTGCAAACTCATCAAAAATAGTGCCACATGCCAAACTCAAAAGAAAATACCGAACTCATTTTAAACTTAATTTCAACTTACTTTGCCTCAAATGTAAAGAAAATATCTTCCCTTTTTCAGCGCAAAAACTGGCTGCTTCGTCCACATGCATACAGCACCAAAGTGAGCTATGGGGGTTGCCCACGGCCCCCACGACCCCTGCCGGCTCCCCTCATGGGAGCCGGTCATTTATCAACTTTTTTGGTGGGTGTCCACCTGAGGCACCCTCAATCATGTCTCTGTTGGAGTACCCCCCCCTAGGCATAGGGGGCAGGCCGCTTATTTTCTTTTGCCTTATTTTCAGGACAGGGGACTGTGTCCCAAGTCTTAAAATGGCTGCCTCTACATCTTTGTTGATTTGTTGGCAGCCAGTTACATCTTATCTTAAGATCTGTTAGCTCCGCAGATCCCCCACAGCATCATATATACAAAGTTTTAGAGCCTTAATTTCTCAAAAATTACTGAGCGGATATACACCAAATCACAAAAAGCACGCTTTCAGGATCAAGATCTAGCTTCTGCCAAGATCTAGCTTTTTGCGAAATTTGGAATAATTCCGTTCAGCAGTTTTTTGCAGTATCGCTGTACAATTAATGAGGAAAATACATTTTGGAACCCCAAGTTCAGGCTGGAGTGTTCCTATTGGAGCAGGGTCAAGACTGATTTGCGTATGACTGGGTCTAATCTGAGTTGGCATGGTGGGCAAAAAGATGATGAGTTTTTTAATGCTACCCCGAGCGATTGCCTGTTGTTAGACTTATTGTAATCATTCTACTATCAACTTTTGGTTGCTTGATATAGTTTATCTTGGACATAGTATAATTGATCTTTGAGCAAAGATGAGTGGGTTTAAAATAGCGACCACGTTTGCAAAGGCTTCTTCAAATTTTACTAAAGATCTGAGTACTGTTTAGTTGTTTTTCAGCATTGACATGTATGGAGGTAGTGCAGCGCAAAGATGCCCACTCTTTACACTTCATTAATTACAATTTAAAAAGGCCTTTATTGTAAAATTAGAGAATCTACTCAGAAGAGTGTTTAACCCTTCTAATTAAGATGCTTCAATTAAGTTTTAAGTAACCCTGGGCAAAGCACTACGCTACGCTCGCGTAGTTTGCGAAGTTTGCGCTACTTCGCACAACGCGAATTGCACGTAGCACAGTGCAAACACGCGTAGCGTAGCGTAGTGGTCATTTTTTGCTTGCTCGCGGTCCTCAACGACAAGTTGGCGACCGCGAGCAAGCAAAATGACATCCGGGCGAGATTCTCAACACGGGGAGGTCAGGTCTCTCATTGCGAGTGGTCGCGTATGCTCGCGACCGCTCGCGATGAGAAACTACCAGTCCGCGTTGAGAAAGCTGCCGCTCGAGTAAAAATCTACTCGAGCGGCAGTAAAACACAGCTCGCACTGTGCAAGATGCCGTTTTCAATGATTGCACAGTGCGGACAAGCATCTGGCACTGTGCAATCATTGCGAACAGTGCACTACGCAGTTCGCGTAGTGCTACGCGTAGTTCGCGTAGTGCGAACTGCACTTTGCGTAGCTTCGCGTAGCGCTACTTCGCGAACTACGCCCAGGCTTAGTTTTAAGGAATACAAAACCATCCTTGTTTGATAAATAAAGTACTTTCTCCGAAGAAGAAATCCCACTTTCATAAACATGAGCTATAACATGTGATTAACACATAGTGACTTGAAACTGTGATTAAAGCCATCCTTATATATGTAAAATGTGATCTTATTTGAAACAACAAAATTATTGCAAAATGTGCTTTAATGCTACACGTATATGCATTTAAATGTAGTTCTTAGTCATACTGACACTTGATTTATTTTTAGGATTTCCTGTATGTCACCTGTAGTATGAATTTAATACAATGAAGTAGAAACTTACATTAATTTATTTTTAAATGTGCACACGCATAGTAAATGTACACCACTGATTTCATGGTTAAATTGGCTTAATAGTTTAGGCCCGTATTTCACCATGCTGTATTTAATAAAATAGTGTTTTTCATTTTCTGCTAACGTTTTTTTCTTGCAGGTATTCACATGCATTGTCAGTTTAGAAATTGATACATTACTGTACTAGAGATAGGGAAAAGAGCCTGAGAAGAAGACCTTGACGAAGGTACATGGAGAAAAAGATTGTCAACTGGAAGTCCCATTGAGCAAATGTTTCAACCTACGTGTGTCTGAGAAAGAGATGTTGTTCCCATGTTCAGTGTGGGATAATCTATTTAGGTAACAGTTTGCAAATTGGGAACTTGACGAAGACAATGGACCCCCTGTTGGTGTGATCAAGAGGGTGTTACCTAGTGGTCTTTGTATGTTATAATATACTGTTCCCCCTTGACTAATTTCGGATCCCTTCTTACCTGCTGATCCTTCCTGAGCCCCTTTGTGATTCCTTCCTGACTTTTGCCAGACAGCCTTGCGGACCCCCTTATGCAGACTCTATGCATATCTCCCATGTGGATTCCTTGCAGACACCTTCCCTGATTCCTTTCTTCCCCACCACCTGAATGGATTTAATGAGGTTTAGACCTCAGTGCTTCCCTTTGATTCTTGCGTATGTGTGGCTTAGGCTAACACCTATTCTTGACCCATAGAAGACTCTTGACTAAGTTTCTGAGTTGCTGACAATTTCCTGCCTGATTTCCTTTTGTCCTGTCCTGAGTTCCTTAATGGAAGTTCCCTTATTGTGAGTTCATTTGGTTCTTAACCATCTGCTGGACTTTGACATTCTAGATTACTAATGTATAGGTGAAAGAGTCTTAAATTATTTTCAGAGCACAAGATGTTGATACTACTAGTCTGTATCACAATCATAGAACAATCATAGAACTGCTTGTTTGTTTAATACAAGTCCACCTTAATTTCTTCAGAGGGCTGGGTCTTTCATTTGGTATTCTGTACCTTACAGAATGGTTTTAAGAGTAGTATATTTGAACTTGATTATTAATTTTTAATAAACCCTTTTGACCTTGGCTACAAATTCCTGGTCCACATTGTGTAGCCAAATGGGTTGCACTGTTAACTGAAATTTGGCTGAATGTAAATGCTTACTCCCATCACCTCTCAGTCGAATATAGCACTTTACATCGCAGATTTTACACCACGATGCATTCACAACACGATCGTTACAACCACCGTGTTGTTACAACGCAGTGCCATTACAACGCAAGTCGTTACAACGACTTGCGCTAGATGGCGCGCTGGACTTAGGAATAGTATGATTTACTATTCCAACTCCAGTGTGTGTAACAGTAGGGAAGGTGTTGGAATAGTAAATCACACTATTCCTTAGTCTAGAGCGTCATCTAGCGCAAGTCGTTGTAACGACTTGCGTAGTAATGGCACTGCGGTGTAACAACGCGGTCATTGTAACGACTGCGTTGTGATTGCATCGCGGTGTAAAATCCACGATGTAAAGGTTGTTTCCCCTCTCAGTCAGATCTAAAAGGTAAGCAAGTGGGCCCAGAAAACACTGTATCAAATCTGGTAGCATGTCACATGGTTTATCCACTGATGTGAAGGAGTTAGGGTGTCCTATCAAGAAATTGCCCGAGCCCAATCCAAACCCCAAAAGGGAAGCTGCAACTGCTTATGCTAAGATTGCAGGTGTCATGCAGAGATTATTTAAGTTACAGTGTGAGTGTGGTGCTAAATGCAGAGAAGTTGAAGTGGTTATCGGGTCCGTCTTGGCCTAAGATCCCGGGATAAAAGACATAAAGTCAAGGTACAGTGTAGAAGACACTGGGTGTAGTTGTCTGCTGTGTTTTGGTGTTTGTCGTGAAATGTCGTTGACAGCATTATTGAGATAGGGACTTACTTTGTGTGATTGTGAGACGTGGTTGGTATAGTTGATCTGAGTGCATAGGGAGTAACTGTATCAATCAGAGTGAGATCCCGCTGGTTGAGGTTTCACTGGAAGTGAATGTTTGAATAGGCCGGAAAGTGTTGCCTCTTGGTTGTATCAAAAATCTTTAATTTCTTTAGAGTAGCAGACAGAGTTAGTTGTTGAAGATGCTTGCATTGTTTTGTGCAAAATTGCTTAGAGAACACGCTCAAGAGAAATTGTAAAGGTGGGTGAGATGCTGCAAGGAGTGAGATTGATGTCCCAGGGTGTCTTGCTGGCATAGGTCGGGTGGTGTAGAGCCGCGCTGGGATTGCTTGCATACATCATATAGAGCTGTGTTGTTGTTGGCTGTGCTTGCAGAACAGAGAATTGTGGATGCAAATTAATTTCTTGGTTTTAACGAAAAGTCATTTGTGAATATTGCATATTTGATTGAAAATGAAATTCTTTAAATCATTACAAACCCTAGTGAAGTGAGAAAGATGTGGCAGTGCCTATTAGAAAGGGAGAAGAGGCACCACCCGAAGGTACTCTAGGTCATATTATGGCAATAGATGTGAGTTTCCACACATGCGTTTGGCTCGCACAATGGCATAAGATCACTAAAAAAGATGGCACATTGATATTTCCTCCTTATGGGACATTCAATTTGGGAATTATCAAGCATTTAAGGAGGACGCTATATGAAATGAATCTTGACCTACACAATACGAAGCACTTAATGCCTGGGAACAAATGGTTCATCTTATGCAGAGAGACAGATTTCAAGGGAGAGTCAAGAAAGTCATACGCACTTGTGTGAATGCTAGATGGGATGCAGAACATAAATCTTAGAGAACTGACATGATTGAGGGAGCTAGACTATATCCTGCATTGACAGGTGAGAAAGAAGGGAAAGGCAAATATAAGGATAAGAAAAAGAATAAAGAGACATATGACACAGGGAATGCAGCTGAGGATAGTGACAGCAAGATAAATGATGATTTCATAACTGAGTTACTGTTAAATCATCCACCTCCATACAACGATTACCAGACTGGAGGAGTGAGTAATGTACCTATGACTGAAACCTTTGATGTGCCTACTGCACAAATAAATATGAATCCCAATTCAATGGGAGAGAATTCTGCCATAAGGAAAGCTGGAGATGAAAGTGTAGGAACCTGTCAACACCCTCACCTGTGTTGCTACCTTCACTCCTTCCTCCAAGTTAGTCCAGAAAATCATTAAAAAACACTGCCCAATTCTCAAGACAGGGTCCTTAGACACTGCGATCCCTTTTTCCGTACAAACGCACAAGTAATCTAAGAGATCTCTTAGTTCAAACATGACTTCTACCTCTTCCCAGGGAGTCCCAGCAGACATTGTGGGGACTACCACCAGTCACTGGTTACTACCCATGTGGGGCTTGTACAGCATGCGCTTTCATGCAGGCTACAAAAAAGATTGACCTGGGGGAAACCAGTCCTTGGGAACAAAGGAACCCTACAAATTGCAACACCAAGAACTGTATTTATCTTATTACCTGCCCCTGCAAACTACTCTATGTCGGTATGACGACCAGGATGATAAAAACCAGGATCAAAGAACATCGCAGTAACATCCGCTGTAAAAGAAATTACCACAAAAATGTCAGCCCATTTTCTAGAAGTGAACCACACAGCTGAAACCATTAAGTGGACAATCTTTGAGGCCAATGACAGATGGAGCACTGAATTACTGTTTAACAGAGAACAACGTTGGGTTTTTCATCTTAAAACACACACCCATGGTCTGAAAGACAATATACCCTGGACTGAATGCTCCGAATAACAACCAGCCCTTCTAGGTAAAGCATAACTAGATTACCAGAACAGAGACATCAGTTGAGCTTCACACATCCTTGAAGTAGTCTCCACACTCAATGAAGGCCTAAATAGACTAGAGAATGTCTCCTAGAGATGATTGTGTTTTTTATGGCACCCCAATACCTAGTGCCTCATGACTTACTTGGACTCTTCTGGTATTTAAATATGACGTTTTAATATCTTATTTTATTTAGAATACCTTCCCACATGGCTACATCATCCATATTATGTGGTGAACATTATCCTGGCACATGAGGTCAGTCTCACAGACCACAAAGGACCCCTTGCACTCCCTCTCATGCCAACAGGGCACCAAATTTTGGGAGCCACTTGCACTGGTTCATAAATGAGCCTTTTTTCTGCTCCTACTATTGCTGGCTACTATGATTAATTAATATATATATACATAGACAGTACCCGTTTTTTCTCTTTCAAGATGGCCACCACACTAGGGCCTCCGTTTTCACCTCTACACCCACACTAGTTGTACTGCAAGCCAATGGCTGAGAAACCTTTTACATTTCCAAGGGCACTATGCTTGAAGGGATCCTACGAGGCATTCCTGTCTCATTAACAACACCTATTCGGTGTTGGGGAGGCCCGCACAGTGGCTTGGCAATTCATTTGACCACATGCCAAGATGTCCACCCCGTCATCCTGCAATATCTCAGTTTGCCGTATTCATACTCACGTGATCACTGCTACTTGCTGACGGTCACGTCTAGGAGCCACGAGATTACCTTCAGCTGATTTCCTTGTGGTGTACTTAACCATGCTCTGCCCAGACCACAATATCCTCCGGGCGAGCAGAAGGCAGAGTAGGTCATCACGTTGCACACTGCTACTATCCATGTGAGTACCACTGATTCTGAACTGCTCGTTCTAATTCCACACCAACGCCCACCTCACCTTTTAATTTTATCCTCATACTTACCTCTTCAGAATTTTCCCCACAGCACTGTCATGGTCCTCTGTTGATGACCCAAGGTGCACAAAATTCCTGATTGTAGGGTAAGACTATACCCCTACCCTTACCTTGGTTCACCTCCTTATGTTATTGTGTGTGTGTCTGTCTAATGCTGTGTTTTTATTATCATTTAAAAAACATCACTCACCTGAATACTTGGGATGTGTGACACATTGCACCACATGAGCTTTGTATTGCGCTCCTAGCATGTTTTGATTTATTTATCATATATCAATGCTATTATGTACCCCCTGTGGATCCCCCCAGGGAGTGTTCAATATCAAAACATCAGAAGATCACATCTTTTTCTTTCCAGTTGGATTTAGAGACCTCATTAGGTTTGCTGAAAAGTAGGTACTTGTTTGACTTATTCCCATACTTTTTATGGTAATTATTTGATACCAAAACCCACCCACCTAACCCTGACTAAGGGTAGGGATACTAACACTCACTTTTTGGTCCTGAAGAAATGCCATGGATCCCTCCTGGACCCCTGAGGTGTGAAACATGTCGACCTATACACGTTGATAGATTGCCTCTCTTCATAACTAGAATAAAACAATCTACACATATCTTTATCCTTACCAAGGGGACCCCGGATTGAAAGTATCTTTTTGGTACCCCTCAGGTAGTTTTAATTTACCACTTCACCTATCTCCCACACACCCGGATTCATCATCACAGCTTTTTACTAAACAATCTCTGCAAAAAAAAACTCTCGCAGTGCCAATGGGGTATTGCAGTGCCGACCCTACGAGGAGCTAAGCCCGATAACGAAGCATGACACCCTCACGGGTGTATGAGGGCACCACTTCCTAATAAGGAAGACACCCCTCCCTTTGCTACAAATCCATCCTGAGACACACTACCATAGGAAAAGATACCCCTTCAGTATTTTCATACATTTTCTCCTGAATTCATCACATGGTTTTGAGCAGCTGGAAACTATAGTGGAGAAACAATTCTTAATACCTCAACAGAACAACCAGATCTCACTGCCTGAGAACTTGATGACTGGTTCAGAGATAGGGACAACCCGACAAGTATTGGAAATCCTGGAACGAGTGGGACAACTGCTCAAGCCCCAGCGAGAGAAAGGTTTATGGATGTGGTCAAATTGAAAGTAGAATTAAAAGAAATGATAATTGGGACTCTTGATTTATCACAACTGACTGCATACGAGGACGATGAATTGTTGCTCCTGTGCAAAGATATTACCAGACATGCGGGACAGGCTCATGACAGGTTGTCTGAATTGGCACAGAGACATGGAATTGATATACAGAAATACAAAGCCCTACAAAGAAGTTACAGGTTAAGTTTTAGTGTCAGAGATCTCACAAATATGTGCCCCCCCGAATGAAATTACTGATTAAGGAATTAATTGCCTCTGTTCGGAAGTGGAGTGGATTAAATAAATGGGAAGGTGGATGGTCAAAGAAAAAGGAACTAAAGAAAGTCAGGTTACAGATGCCTCCAAGGAAAATGAGGCTGTGCACATGCTTCCCATGAGAGAGGTGCCTGGTGGAGGGTATGTTCATATACCATGGAGCAGGTCAGATCTTGCATCCTTCACAAATGATTTTCTGAAATTGAGAGAGAATGCAGTGAAATGGTCCATAGAGGTTGATCAATTTGTGAACATATCAAAGGTTTTATGGAAAGATGTGGATACTTTATTTGAAATTGTGGTCCCAGGAGACCTGTGGGTCGAATTCAAAATTGCTGTGGGGTGGCCTGAAGTGGAGCTGATCAGACATTCTCATTCACATGCTCCATCAGCACTGGTAACGAAAAAGTACAATCAGGTGATTACATTTTTTAAATAAAAAATCTCTCCTAAAGAGATTGATTGGTTCAAAATTGATAGAACGACCCAAGAAACCAAAGAGTCAGTACATGCTTACTATGAGAGATTGCCTCAGAGTTCTATAATTCAGCAGCATTTTATTTGTTGGTAGAGCAAGCCCATTGAGAAAATATTAAGATACCTGAATTATTGCGACGATGAATTGGAGATAAAGCACAAGAAATTGAAGGAGAAATGAATAATAGCACAAATGAAGGCTGCTCAGCGAGGTCAGAATCAGCTGTTTGTTGAGAATGCGGATCCCATGCAGAAAGTGTATCAACAGGGATTCCCTATGATGCAAGGCGTTAATGGATTACAACCACAAGGTAGAGGACGAGGTGTTCCGGTTGCTCCAAGAGCAAAAGTTGATGTGTCGACATTGAAGAAAACCAACCACTGTCATGTCAGTGGCAGGTTGGGGCATTAGAAGTGCGAATGTAGGTTTAATGCTGGTAAATGGTTAATGGAAATCAGGTTCAGAATGGTGGATTTGTGCAGTCACAGGGAAATAATATGGTTCAGATGCAGCAAGTACAAAGACAAAGAATTCAGAACCCAAATCTCAATGTGCCATGAGCTCAGGTGATGCAAGTTCCACAAGACTGAATGCCACAACAGACCTCCTGGTCAGGGTAACCGCTCTCCCCTCGTGCAGCTCTGTCCTTAAGGCACTGCCCCCAGTGCCTTCTGGTCTCCAGGTAGGTGTTCAAGGCCTTCCTCCACCCGCAGGCTCCTGCCTGCGCCTCATCCCTGACCCTTGCTATTCTGCTGATCCGCTCTTTCAACCTTTCTGTTTTTTATGTTTTTGTCTATTTGTGCCTTTTTGTCTATTTGTGCTTTTCTGTCTATTTGTGCCTCCTTGTCTATTTGTTGCCTTTTTGTCAGTCTGTGCTGTTTTTCTGTTTGCTGTTTCCACTGTTTTGTTTTTGTTTTCCCGTTGTCTTTTTTCGCTCCCTTTGCTGCTGCTGCTGCCCCCGCGGCCCATCCCCCTCTGCGTGTTCCCGCTCCCGCCTCCCAGCTGCTCTCCCTCCCCCTGACCCCTACTTAATGGCGGACGCTGTGCGACAGGGCGAGCAAGACCTCTGACCTCCTGGTCAGGGTAACCGCTCTCCCCTCAATCAGCTCCGTCTTTAAGGCACTGCCCCCAGCGCCTTCTGGTCTCCAGGTAGATGTTCGAGGCCCTCCTCTACCAGCAGGCTCCTGCCTGTACCTCATCCCTGGTGGTCCAGTGGGAGAGCCTTGACCTTCTTCTGGTCTGCTCTGCCAACCTTTCTGTTTTTTCTGCTTTTTGTCTATTTGTGCCTTTTTGTCTTTTTGTGCTTTTTTGTCTATTTGTGCCTTCTTGTCTACTTGTTGCCTTTTTGTCAGTCTGTGCCGTTTTTCTGTTTACTGTTTCCACTGTTTTGTTTTTGTTTTCCCGTTGCCTTTTTTTGCTCCCTTTCCCGCAGCTGCTGCCCCCGTGGCCCCTCCCCCCACGTGTTCTTGCTCCCACCTCCCAGCTGCTCTCCGTCCCCAGACCCCTACTTAATGGCACACCAAAGGCAAGCCCATCTGCACCTGTCATCGGCGTGACCACGACCAGTGCAAGGGACCCTTGTCCTCCGACCCCCCGCTGCTACGACCCAGCAACCTTCCACACACTAAACCCTGGACAACATCTGCTAGCTCTCGACCCTGAGCATCACCGAAGGCCCATTCTCCTGCCGACACTGCAACTGCACCTTCACCCACCTCCGGACCCTGACAGCTACCGCCAACCCACTGGATGCCAGCGCACCCAAACCCCTGAGCTGCATCCTCCTCAATGTATGCTCCCTGCACAGACACGCAGTAGAAATCTGGGACCTCCTCAACACCCTCTCACCCGATGTCGCCTTCCTCACAGAGATCTGGACCAACACCAGCTCCGCACCCGACATAGCAACCGCCATCCCCAACGGGTACAAGATCCAGAGGAAAGACTGCCCCACCCATCCTGGAGGAGGCCTCGCCATCGTCCACAGAAGCTCCCTCCGACTGGCAACCTCCATCTCGAACGACTCATCGCCCCCTATGGAACACATTCACTTCCAGATCCAGGTCAACCCCAGAACACTCTATGCGGAACTCTCGACTACAGACCTCCTGGACCCCGCGCCCCGTTCGCTAACACCATTGCAGACCACATTGCGCCCCATGCCCTCGTCTCCACGGACTACATACTGCTCGGAGACCTGAATTTCCACCTTGACAACCTCAGCAACCCAACTCTACCGCCCTCCTAGACAACCTCACCAACATTGGACTGAAGCAACTCGTCACCACCCCTATCCACAAGGCGGGACACACCCTCGACCACGTCTTCGTTGGAAGAATCAACTTTTGCTTCAGTCACACCACGCAACCCCTCTGGACGGACCACCACTGCATCCAATTCTCCTTCTCGAAACCCACCACACACAGGCTAATGCCACTCCCCCATGCAGAAACTGGAGCAAGATCAACGAAGAGCACCTCGCCTCCACCCTTAGTAGCACTCCTCCCCCCACCATGACTGACGCCAACTCTGCAGCCAACAAACTCCACAAATGGATCGCCGGCTTTGCCAACACGCTCTCACCCCTCCAGAATGCCAGCAGACAACACACCACGCAAGCCACCTGGTTCACCTTGGACCTCCAAGAATCCAAGCGCTCGAGCCAATGATTCGAGAAAGCATGGAGGAACAGCAGAACCCCGGAAGCATGCACTGCCTACAGGACCGCCACTACAGCACACCACCAACTCATTAGATCTACGAAGAGGAACTTCATCCAGGACAGAATCCTCTCCAACTCCCGCAGTTCCAAGGAGCTCTTCAACATCACACAAGAATTCACCAGACCCCCAGCGAAACCTCTGACGTCCCTCCCTCCCAAGACCTTTGCAACAAACTCACCTCCTTCTTCTACTACAAGAGCAGGGCACTCTACGACAACTTCGACGAACATGACCAAGGCACCGACCCAACACCTTCCACCTGCAACACCACTCAGCCGACCATCCTCGCCTGGACCCCTGTCACAACAGAAGACACCGCAAAGACCATGAGGAACATACACCCTGGAGCACCCACTGACCCCTGCCCGCCGCACATCTTCCTCAGGGCCGCCACCGACATCGCACCAGAACTCCAACGGACAATCAACTGCACCCTCGAAACAGGCACCTTCCCCGACGACTGAAAACACACAGAAGTCAAACCCCTCCTCAAGAAGCCCTCCGCAGACCCGATGGACCTCAAGAACTACAGGCCCATCTCTCGCCTCCCCTTTGCCACCAAAGTCACCGAGAAGATCGTCAACATCCAGCTAACGAACTTCATAGAAGCCAACAGCATCCTTGACACATCTCAATCCGGCTTCCGCAGCAACCACAGCACCGAGACCGCCCTCCTAGCCGCCACAGATGACATCTGAACACTTCTCGACCAAGGCCACACTGCAGCCCTCATTCAACTAGACCTCTCAACAGCCTTCGACACCGTCTCCCACCGCACACTTGCCGCCAGACTCCATGACGCCAGCATACAGGGAACTGCCCTAGACTGGATCCGCTCCTTCCTTGCTGGACAAACCCAAAGAATAACACTCCCGCCCTTCCTCTCTAAACACAGAGATCAGATGCGGAGTTTCCCAAGGATCGTCCCTCAGCCCCATGCTCTTCAACATCTACATGGTCCCCCTCGCAGCCATCGTCAGAAAACATGGACTCAGCATAGTATCCTACGATGACGAAACCCAGCTTATCCTCTCCCTCACCAAGTAACCCGACATCACCTGACACAACTTCCAGGAAGGAATGAAGGACGTTGCATCCTGGATGAGCAGCAGCTGCCTGAAGCTCAACTTGGAGAAAACGGAAGTCCTCATCCTCGGATCCACCCCCTCAGCGTGGGACAACACCTGGTGGCCCCCCGCCTTCGTCAACCCTCCCACACCCATGGACCACGGCCGCAAACTCAGCATCATATTTGACTCCTCCCTCACCATGAACTGACATATCAACGCCGTATCCTCTGCATGCTTCAACACCTTCCGCATACTCCGCAAGACCTTCAAATGGATCCCCCCGAATCCAGGAAGACCACCCACACGCACTTACCATCAGCAGGCTGGACTACGGAAACTACCTCTATGCCGGAATCAACAAGTCTCTACTCCACAAACTCCAGACCGTCCAGAACGCCGCAGCCAGACTCCTCCTCAGCATCCCATGACAAGACCACATCACCCAGCACCTCCGAGACCTCCACTGGCTCCCCGTCGAAAAAAGAGTGACCTTCAAGCTGCTCACACACACCTACAAAGCCCGCCACAACACCGGACCCCAATACCTCAACGAAAGAATCTCTTTCTACGCCCCCAAGAGAAACCTCCACTCCGCTGACATAGCCTTGGCCGAAATCCCCCGCATCAACAGAGCCAGAACAGGAGGCAGATCTTTTTCCTACATCATGGCCAAGACCTGGAACGAACTCCCCCTCAGCATCAGACGAAGCCCCACACTGCAAGCATTCAGGAAGAGCCTCAAGACCTGGCTCTTCGGATGACTGGAGCTGCCCGAAACCCCCCTCCCCCAGCGCCTTGAGACCCTCATGGGTGAGTAGTGTGCTCTACAAATCCCTGATTGATTGATTGATTGATTGAGCGTAATTGTCCAGAGATACCCCACAAATCAGGTCCCCAATGTAAACACTAATCCCTTTGTGAATCAGTCCCAACAATACTCCATGGTCCAAGCGGATGATTTCAGCTCAGACCTGTCGCAATGACAGGTCCTGAGAGGGGAAGAGGATTGCGTGATTGGCACAACCTTATAGGTAGACCAGAGTGGTCCATACATGGGTGGTGAGGTCAATGGGAATTCTGTCTCATTCCTCATTGACACTGGTGCTACCCGCTCTACTGCACGAACAGCAGAGGTTCCCAACCTACCCCTCTCTGGGCAAAGAATCCAAATTGTAAACAAATGACTAGCCTAGTTTCAGAAGCGGTACCTGTCAAGATAATGTCTTTTGAGGATCATCACTCATTTGTGGTGTGAGATTCTACTCCTGTGAATTTGCTTGTATGAAATCTCCTGTGCAAGTTGAATTGTTCCATTTACTGTACCCCACATTGGATCGAATTCCAGACCCATGATGAAGACATTGTCTTTAAACTTTTAGATAGACATCAGAAATCAGAATGTACCCCATGTTGACCAAAGGCTATTTGACCCCAGAATCAAGAGATATAGTGTTACCTGGAGTCTGGGACTTTTCAGGTAAAGTAATCGAACTGATCAAAGGTGTTGAACCAATCCGTATTACTGGGATGTCAAATGCAGAGTACCCGAGAATCCCGCAATATAATCAGACCGCTGAAACCATTGATGGGATTACTGCTGTCATTGACTCAGTGATTGAGCACGCCATTCTGAAGGAGATTATGAGAAGTCTGTGCAGCTCACCCATCATGGGTTTGCAAAAACCCAATGGCAAGCACTGCATTGTTCAAGATTTGAGGAAGGTATACTCGATCCTTGTTCCTTGTTTATGGTACCGAATCCAGCTGTGATTTTGTTTCAGTTTCCATGTGAAGCCAAGTGGTTCGATGTCATTGATTTGTGCCAAGCCTTCTTTTCTATACTATTGCATGAGGATAGTCAGTTTCTCTTCACTTTCCATTTTGGCAGCCGTGTTTTGGCATGGTGCCGAGTCCCACAAGTGTATACAGAGAGCCCCTCAATCTTTAATCAGTTACTCAAAAAGAATCTAAAGTACTTAGTAATGCCCTATCACTCAGTCCTAGTCCAGTACATTGACGACCTGCTGGTGGTGTCAAATACACAGAAGACATGCAAACGTGACACAAATGCATTGCTGAACCACTTAGCTGAGAATGGACATAAAGTGTCTCCGACCAAATTGCATTTCTGTAAGAAAGAAGTCCTTATCTAGAACATTGCCTCGAGAAAGGAGCCAATAAGGTGTCACAAGAGAGAATCTCGGCGATTCAGTGAATGAGTCCACCAACCACCGAGAAAGAAGTTAGGATGTTTTTGGAAATGGTGGGCATCCTTCATCAGTGGATTCCCAACTTTTCCCTGATGGCCCAGCCTTTACAGAGGCTGACACACAAAGACATGTCAGATCCGGTTCCATGGGATGACAGCTGCGTCTGTGCCTTCTCAGAGCTGGGGGAATGTCTCTGCCACGCCCCGGGACTAGGAATGCCTGATTATAATAAATGTTTTGCTTTGTTTTGCAGTGAGAGAGAGGGCTGCACTCTTTCAGTGCTCACCCAGATGCATGGCAATGCTTGCAGACCTGTGGCTTATTTTTCTGCCACAATTGACCCCATAGCTGCTGCTTTGCCTGGATGTCTTAAAGTTGTTGCCTCCACTAGCGTTAGCATCGAGCAATATGAGAGCATTGTTATGGGTCACCCTTGACTGTCTTTGTACCCTACTCAGTTGAGGTGGTGCCACCCCATACTCTGACACAGCGCCTAGGCAATAGTCAGCTTACCAAGTATGAACAAGTCATCCTTGGTGGCGAAAATGTGCCACTGTCACAAAAGTATTCTTTGAAAAGGAAGGTGCCCTAAATCTTGCCACCCTATTAACCCTTCTTGGGAGCAAATTTGTTGAAGGTGAAGTGGAGCATGACTGCCTTAATGTTACTGAGCTGTGCACCAAGCTGAGACCTGACATACAAGATGTGCCATTACCCGAATCAGATTATGTGCTGTTTGTTGATGGCTCTTGTGTACAAGACCATGATGGAAACCTGAAAGCTGCCTTTGCCGTCTGTACTGTCTCAGGTGTGGTCGGACCTTCCTGGCTTCAAGGAGTCTTTTCAGCACTAGTGCAGGAAATGATTGCTCTTACTAGGGCATGTTGTATTTCAGACCAGCTGAAGGTGACAATTTTCACCATTAGTCAGTACTGCTTTGGTGTTGTTTATGACTTTGGGCATTTATGGTCCCAACACGGATTCATGACCTCTTCTGGGTTGCCTATCCGCAATGGTGAAAGTGTAAAAAATGTGTTACAGGCTCTGCAACTGCCTGCACAAATTGCTGTGGTAAAATGTGCCTCTCATAGACAAAGCAATGATTATGTGACAGTGGGTAACAAATATGCCGATGAAACTGTAAGGTACTGCGCATTGAGTTCATGCACCTTTAATGGGGAGCACGTCAAGGAAGTTTCAGATGCCACAAATTGCAATCTGGTGTTGTCTGCAGTCGATACCTGGGAGGAAGTTAAGAGTTTAAAAGAAGAAGTGCCCAAAGCAGAGCAACAAGGTTGGATCAGAGCAGGTTGTGTTAAATGAGCTGAGGATGACATTTGGTTTTCAGGAGACAGAAGTCCTGTGTTGCCAGATAGCTTGTTACCTCCAATGGCAATACATTATCATGGCCTTGTACACATAGGGAGAGACACCATGGTGCACCTATTTAAGCAGACATGATGTAACCCCCAATTCAGATTGATGGCTGAAAGTTTGTGTCACAGATGTGTTGTGTGCCAACAGCAAAACGTAGGCAGAAGAACAGCAGTTAGACTAAGCTACATAAGGAGAACAGGATCAACAGGATGCAGCTAGACTTCATTGAGATGCCCATTTGCAATGGATTGAGATATGTCCTAGTGATTGTGTGCACCTTTTCATCGTGGGCTGAAGCTTACCCGACTTGGGGAAACGATAGTCGCACAGTGGCCAAATTGTTGTTGAGGGAGTTAATACCGTGTTTTGGTATCCCGACTTCTTTGGAGTCAGACCGAGGAACTCATTTTAACAATGAGGTCCTGAAGATGTTAAGTGCAGCATTATAAGTTGAACAGAGACTCCACAGCAGTTACCAACCAGAAGCTTCTGGAATTGTGGAGCAAGTCAATGGCACGTTGAAATCCAAATTGGCTAAAGTGTGTATTTTGACATCTCTGAAATAGGCTGGCGCTTTGCCTCTTGTGTTGATGAGACTACCAAGTACTCCATATAGGAGAACAGGATTGTCGCCCCATGAAATCATCATGGGGAAGGCCATGAGACTGCCAGCTGTGTCTGTGAATGTGCTTGTGAACATTACAGATGACATAATTCTCGATTACTGCAAAGGGATGTGGCACATTCTGTGTATCACCAGGATGGAGAGGCTACAGCCCCACCTTAAAAAGAGCAGTGCCATCACCTCAGTCCTGGCAAATGGCATATGGTGAAGAAGCATGTGCACAAGTCGTGCTTGGAGCCTAGGTGCCATGGCCCCTACCAGGTGGTTCTGGTTACCACAACAGCTGTGAAGTGTGGAGGTCTCCATAACTAGGTACATGCTACCCATACTCACAGAGTCCCGTATCCCCTTCATGATATCACAGCACCTGTTTCTGATGTGCCGGTTGTTACAGTGAGACAGAGGGAGCAGGTTAGTCAAGCTGGTTACAAAAGAAAAGCACACAACGGCTGACCAAGGTTAAGCACTTCAATCCCAGTTGCTTTTTAGAGTAAGTGTTCTGTGCATCTACTTCCAGCACTCGCCGTCGTTTAGTGCCACTGTCACAAAAGGATTCTTTGAAAAGGAAGGTGCACCAAGAAATTATTCAAGAGAACGAATTGAGTCCGTCAGTCTTCTTTATTCAAAACAAAGTTTTTTTTAAAATGGCACACAGCCAGCGCGTTTCGTTCCTTTGTGCAGAAGGAACTTCATCAGGGCTTAAAGTAAGACGTAGAGTTTTCACTATAGAAACCAATAATGCATATCAATGTAATCTGGGTGTTCAAGTCACATGGAGGGGAAGTAGTATCAGATCCCGGCTTGGATTCTTGATAGTATGAGGAATATTCATAAACCATCCATGTGCAGGATAAGGAAAGAATGCGTATCGTCCCGGAGAAACACTCTCAGTTGGGGGGAAGACTAATCCGATCCCAGCTTTAGAATTTGGGCACAGCATCAGTACAACGTCACGGCTTGATAATCGGCAGCAATGAATTTTATAAATATTCCTCATATGCATTATTGGTTTCTATGGTGAAAACTCTACGCCTTACTTTAAGCCCTGATGAAGTTCCTTCTGCACAAAGGAACAAAACGCGTTGGCTGTGTGCCATTTTTAAAAAAACTTTGTTTTGAATAAAGAAGACTGACGGACTCAATTCGTTCTCTTGAATAATTTCTTGGTGCAGGTTAGTCAAGCCGTTGTGGATCAGCAAGCAGCTGGGACAGCACTTGTTTGGCCTGAGGGGGGACTAAGATAATCAACAGTTGAAGTTGGTACAGGAGGGTCTCACCCAGTAGTGTTGACTGCATCAGATTGAGACCCTGGTGAAGGGCCTACTGCAGTAGTAACGCAAGTTGGAGCTGGGGACCACTGGCCAAGAAGACAGGAGAGAGGGAGACAGTGTCTGTCTGAAGTACATGTACCCCACACTAAACCAGAAGATACTGAAAGATTTGGCCTGGGTGACAGTGATGAAGAAGGGTTAACAGTAAGGAGGTCAAAGAGAACGTGGGTACCCTGTCGGAGCTACTCTTCACCTAAATGGACTTACCTAGCTATCAATGACTGGGAGAGAGCATTTTTCATCTTTTGATATATAACTAACTAACTGCAAGGACTGTGCTGCAATGTTCGTGTTAAACGGTCTGTAACCATAAAACTCATGGAGCCTAACGCAAACACTATTAGACGCAAACGCATATGTGCAGGAGTATTTGCTGTTGTAACAATTGTGTTAGTTGCTTTACTTATAATTCTGAATTTATCCCATCTTTTACAGGTAGACAAACCTATTTCTACACGTATCCCTCAAACACCACTTTTTGCTGACAATAGTTTACCTGCAATTGATGAGAAAGAACTAGATGTAGATGCTTCTAGAGAAGATTTTTCATTGACTGTTTATTCCAAGCTGCTTTATGAATATGTTAATGGCATGCCCAGACGTGGGTCCTGTGCTCTCCATGCCACTGGAGTCAAGCTATCCTGGCTGATATGGCATGGGGAGCAAAAAAACTATGGATTTAGGCCCAGATCTCTGTACTGGGGTGAATTGACATTTTTCTGCATTCTGTCCATCAATTATTGTTTTTGCATTATGAATATGTTGACACCATGGATGCTAGGGATTGTTACATGTGTATGCAATTGCCTGCGCCAGTGGCCGAGGGGATAATGTACCACCATCTCTCCTTGACCTATGGAGTTACCTGTAGCTTATTGCTGAGCTTATTTTATGGAAAGAGTCATTTCCAATAGTAATACTCAAATCATGAATTGGTCTTATAAGAATTTCCTGTGCTGGAGCACTTGAATGGACAGCCTGATGAGAAAAACACAGAGATAGAGCAACATTTCTTTAGACCCGCCTTGACACTGGACACTGAGCAAGCACATAGACATAATCCGACTTGTGTCTTAACAAATGTGGAAAATAAATTCATAGATTCAGTAGAAGACAGAAGGAGGGGCATTTTAGCTGCAGCAAGGAATCATTCAAAAGTGCTACTATGGGCCAAAGATAAAAGTGTAAACAGATTAATGTGAAGCATGGCAGCATTAGCTTTAGATTGGCAACATAAAGTGAAAATTTGCATTTTCATTAGGAAATCCTCAACTGATAATAATTTCATAGGGAATAGTGAATGTGATCATCCATTGAAGTTCGAGGAAACTGGGGATTATATTTAGATGAGCAGATCCTGTTTTTCCTGGAATCTTTTACATTTTTGGGAAGAACGCATTTTATAGGCTACCCAAGAGATGGTATGGAACATGTTACATGGGGATAGATTTTCCAAAGATTTATCATGTGGGCCAAATTGATGATTCGACAAGGGAACAACATGTGAGAACAAAAAGAGGTGATAGTGCTAGTGCTAATGAACTTGTAGGAGACATCTTTGGTGCTCTGATACCATCTGTAGGAATAATACTCAACTCACACAAAGTTAGAAAGCTTTCTACTGTAGTTGATAAACTATTTACTAGAAAAGCTGGAGGAGTTTTAGTTATAGATACAGAAATGGTTGCAATCTGATCCATGGTTTTGCAGAATAGTCTTGCTATAGACGTCCTTCTCAGAAAGGAGGGCAGAGTGTGCCGGATGTTGGAAGTTTAATACATAAAACAATTGGTCCTATTGACTAGGATATAACAATACTCAATATTACATATAGCATCAAACATAATCCATATGTAAGAGAGAGAGAAAGAAAACAGAATTAAACATGTTTTTATGAAAATCAATTCAATTCTTTTTTGTTTATATATTCTACTGAAAAGATTCATTAGAATACAATCAATGCTAAAATGTTGTTCTAATAGGTGCATAGAAGAGTGCTTGTAGAAGTGCTCAAGTGATGTGAAAGGGGTAGAAAGGATAAATCAAAAGACTATAGACAAAAAAATACAACAATGTAACAGAACCGTGTTACTGCAGTAACTTTTGAAATGCCTGTCCAGAGAAGAGTCTCACATGTTACACACAATATCCATATAAGAGAAAGAGACCATTTTAATCAAGGCACATCTGTCTTTAGTATGACACAAAAAAATGGATCCAGGTTCTTATGGTTATGTCATCGACGTTTTGACCCAAATGTAAGGTGTGGCAAAATTAAGTACCTCAGCAAGCGGGTCTTCACCAGGACGTAGAATAAGCAACCTAGAAGTAAGGGGAGGTATATGTACAGTTCATCAGTCAAAATAAAAACTGTCTCTCTCTCTCTAAGAAAACAAGATGAGCCACTGACCTTCAGTGGTGTGGGAAAAGCACACACTCTTAATGAATAGGTGTGCTGGTGGGCTCCTTATCTAGTCTTATGTGCGGGCTGTGAGTACCGTTGCAGGATACCGCTGTGAATTGAAATACGGGAAATCACTATCAAACAAATAAATAAATGTGCCTATTGTTCAAATGAGGAAAATAATTAAATCACCACTCACCCTCTTACTGGTGAAAACAGATAAAACCCATGTGGGAATCATTCAAAAATGGCTTTGAGATATCTACTCATGTGGAATGCGCCCCTAACTTAATTGAAATGTGGGGTTACTAAAAAAAGCAGAAGAAAAGGCCTGTCATAGAAATGCTTGAATCCTCAAACATCAGAAAAGGATATATGGGCCCAAAAATTAGTGTGTACTCACCTCGTCTGAAAGGTTAAACTTCTTTTCCTGGCTCCGTAGCGCGATGGCAGTCAGGGGCGAGTGTGCTGACTGATTGCTCAAAGAAAATAGAGTTGTGTCGGCATGCACACTAAGGAATGCGTGCCCCTAGTGTGACCGGTAAATAAACTGATTCAGCATAAAAAAAGAGTGCACAGAAGAAGGTCTGATGGGGACAAAAAGAAAAACGTTTTTTATGTCCTGAATGAAAAAACAGAAATGAATTGGAACAGAAGGCCAAGGCATGCATAACCTAATCAACCGACGTTACATGATGTTGAGACAGCATTATTAAAAAGTCTACGCATACATAACATGATAAACACCAACGTTTATGCACATCTGATGTTACATAGTCTTCAGTTGACAAATGTTAAAGGTGTGTTAACAATCATTTAGGGTGTGTTAACAGTAAATAGTGATTCACCACAGTATGAGAGCTGTAGAAAATGCATACATTTATGTACATCAGATGTTACAAAATGTTCATTCGACAAATATTAAAGGTGTATTACTAATTAATAGTGACTCACTGTAGTGTATGGAGTATGTATAAAATGTATACGAAAAAGCAGGAATGGCTGCAAGTCATATTAATGAGTTATATACCTGAAGAATTGTATCAAGATTCAGACATGGCAACGTGAAACAATGTAATCAACCATTGTTGAGGATGAATACCCATCTAGATATTTCTTCATACTCGTTCAGTCCCTGGGCAACAGAATCAAGATTATTTATCCATTTACATTCACATAAATTCAAGGTGTTTGCATAATTGCCCCCTCCCCCCCCCCGGGTTGGTGGTCACTTTCTCAATCACCAGCCACTTGAGGCTCTCTGCAGAATGGTCAAAAGTATTCAAATGATCCACCAAGGGGGCCCCTGCACTTTGCATCTAATGCGGCTGCAATGTTGTAGAAATGTGCCTTCACTTTTTGTGGTGTTTGTCCTACGTATACAAAGTTACAGGGCAAATTATTAGGTATATAGCATTCATGCTGTTGCAATTGGTGTGTTCCTTCAGGGTATATGTGTGGTTATTGTACTCAAAAGTTTTAGTTCTATCACCTTGCATCTGCCACATTTACAATGGCCTGTAATCTGGGGCAATCCATACAATGTCAGGAGATTAATATCATGTTGTACCCCAGGTAGAGAGCTCCCTCACACTTTTACCTTTCTTGAAGGCATGCATCAGTGGAGCAGCAGTATCCATCTCGTCAGATACCAATGACCAGTGCCGGTTAATGATCTTCCTAATTTCAGCACTGTGAGTACAAAAAGTGATCAAACAGATCCTCCTATCACTAGAATTCTTGGTGCACTGTTTTGGTTCTAAAAGAACCTATCTAGGACAAAATCATGCTCTTTTACATGCATGTTTGAATAGGCCCTTGGGCTAGCCCCTCATTGACAGAGGAAAAATCAAGGCATCAGATTCTTCAAAATTATCTGGTTTTCTGGAACAGTTCATATGCAATCTGAGGAATTGTCGTAGGGCAAGTTATCCCTCAGATTTCGCAGATGGTGACTGGAATAGTGTTGGAGTGAGTTCCTTTCAATGCTCTTTCTGTACAGTGTTGTATAAAGACAATCTACTTGGCTTTTATACTGATGTCTAAGAAATTCATAGACGTGTTACTGTGTTCTAGAGAGAAATTAATATCTTGAGATCTCTCATTGAACCAGTTGTGAAAAAGATGTAAGTCTTGCTCATTATCCATCTAAATCATGACAACATCATCTATATATTGTTTCCATAGAGAGATCTTCTCACCATATGCATTGTTCTCACTGAATACATGGAGCTGTTCATATTTGTCCATGTATAGGATGGCCAGGTCTGGGGCAAACCCAGCTCCCCCTTTGTTTGTAGATGATAGTTTCCTTGGAAGAAAAATACATTTTTAGTTATGGCGATCTCTAAAAGATCCAAAATGAACTCAGTCGGAACTTGTGTGGGTTGGGGTCTTTTTTCAAGTACCTCTTTTATCACATCTAAAGCCAGTCTCTGGGGATATTAGGGTAGAGAGAGGTAATATCCAGGGTGACAAGTAACCGTTTACTACAATCAAATGCCAAATTTCCACCAATTTAATGGTATCCATTGTGTCTTTCAAATATGCAGAAGTGGATTCAATGTTGGGTTTCAAGAATAAGTCTATATATTTTCATAAGGGTTCCAGCATGGAACCTCATCCTGAGACTATCAGTCTACCCTATGGCCTCTCCATGCTCTTATGGATTTTGGGTAGGGTGTAGATTGTGGGCATGCGTGGTTGCTTCTTTTTCAAGAACTCATGTTCAAGGTTGTTAAGAAAGCCCTCATCCAACCCCACATCAGTTACTCTTTTTATCAATTCTGATATTTCTTTTGCTCAGGTCGCCCTTTAGTATCTTGTAGCTGGTCTCATCTCTCAAATGTGTAAGAATTTCATTCTCATTATCCATGGTGTTTTGGACCACCACCGCCCCACCTTTGTCGGCCCGTTAGATCACTTTGTCCCTATTGAGTTTCAACGATTGCAGGGCTTCACGTTCAGTCTTTGTGATATTGTATTTGACATATTTCTTTTTAAACAAAGTATTCATCACATCCCTCAACACCACTTGTTCAAAGGCCAATACCTTGTGAGACATGAAGTGTGCTGGTGGTGTGAAACTTGAAGGTGGTCTCAAGCCTGTATTCGAATAAATGGGTCTGGATGGCACTTTACTAAAGTAATGTCACAGACGCACCTTGCGAAAAAATTGATGTAAATCCATTTTGACATTAAAGGCATTGGGTAAAGTAGTGGGTACAAGCGAGAGGCTGTTACAGAGTATCTTTTCTTCATTAATTGTCAGAGTATGGCTGGATAGATTAACAATGGGGTTGCAGTGTGCAAGGTCATAGGGATGTGGATTCACCATCTGTAATACTGACACTGTGTTTGTATTTCCCTGTGCCTTTCCTGTGGGAAGCGCATCTGCCTCCTGCTCCTGTTCCTGCCTCAGCCACCTCCTGGGTCTTTGCCCCTGCCCCGGTTCCAGGGTTGGCCCCTCCCTCGGTGTGGGGAGCCATTGGCCATCCCCTAAAAAAGGTCCCTGGGTTTGATCTTGATAACGATACCCTTGGTCACGTGGAACACTACTGGTGTGGAGTCTGTCGGAATCGCTATCTGTACCACTGGCTGCCAAAGATTCTGAAAAAGTGGTATATCTCCTGTAACCCCCTTGGCCTCTACTGATGTATATCCCCTGAGTGTCCTGTTTGTAATATTCCTCTTGTAGATATGGATAGGTCCCTTTCTTGTCATAGGATCTGATATCCTTAGCCAACCTCCCCAGCTTGTATGTCTGTGTTGTAGTATCAAAAATACAGATCGTCTTTTCCAGATGTTTCAAAGCTTCCTTCACATTAACCAAACCCTTGCCACCCAATATTTTTTTTTTAAATCGGCAATTTCCTTCAGCAATTTCTCAACTTCCTCCAGAGCTGTCTCAACACCATCCAGTGACGGGAGCAAATGTTTGCCACAAAAATACAATTTTCTTTGAATTTGGGGTTATCTACAAAGATGGCTGGTTCGTTTCTTACTTGGAGACCTACGGGGGTGATTTTAGATTGTAGGTATTTAGTGAGCACATGTCCATGTAGCCTAGTCCGTACCAGTTTCTTTTCTAGCCTTTCTTGTCTGTTAATCATTTCCTTTAAAGGTCAAAATCAGAAGCTGACCTGCCCAAAAATTGGAGCGGGCCTGTCCTTGTATGAGATTATTAATGTAATCTTCACTGTACGATAAAGTCTCCCTGTCTGACATATCTGATTTGTCAATTGGAGAACAAACAAAAAATTCAACAATGACTTACACAAATAAATAAATCATAACTGTACACACACCTCCTCTTACTTTTAGGTTGCTTATTTTATGTCCTGATGAAGACCCGCTTGCTAGGTCCTTAATTGTAATATTCAAAAGTGTATCACGCACACAACCGGATTGTAGAAATATTAATGAAATGTTCTATTTTTTAATGTGCTCACTGGGTAGCGTTCTCCGGTCCAGAACGTGAATCAAGATATCATGAAGTAGCATACCCGTCCATGGGCATGTCACTAAAGGCACAATTCGGACACTAGATAGGGTTTATCAAATTATAAACATCAAAGTAAACAAGTTCATCCGCTGTTTGTTTGTAATTCTGTATTATGTATTGCTCGTCTTATGTTCAGACGCGATACATATCAATATTCTTCCAAAAATCAAAATTAATTGTAAAATCATCCAATGTTCATCAATACATCATTCGTGTAGTTTCAGAATCCCAATGCATTTTGGGCACTTGGCCCTTCATCAGGGGCCAAATCTATAAAGCAAACAATCATAAAGCGCCATGAGTTGGCCGTCCAAACAAAGCAATGATTAACAAACAACTTAGTACTGCATTGTCAAGTCTAAATCACGTTGCTACTATGAACTACGGTCAGTGAGATCTAATAGTGATTAGACATCGAGATATAGTGAATGGTTAAAAAATGGTATTCAGAAAATATCACATGAAATGATCGTAATGTCAGACTTAAAATCAATGAGTGAATAGGTGCCGAATGTGGCGAAAAATGAAACATTCTTAACGTGGTCAATACAAAACCGTAACGGAACCAAAGCATGCTCAAGGGTTGCCTCTGTGCCGAGAAATAATAGTCACCCCACGAAGTGAAGAGGAGATTAATAAATCTTTATGTTCGTAAGAACACCATCATCGGCATAGCGTATCGGCGTTTTGAAGAATGATTGGATATTTATCAGAAAATGGTGCAGAGTAAGTGAACCAGGTGCACAACAGTAAGCGGAATTTAGTACTCACGGTCCAAAAAGCAGGTAAAGGGATCCGTTGTAACCGTCTATACAGAGGGTTAGTAACGCGATGCAATGGTCTCGTGATTTTTGAATGCACGATGTCACAGGACACCAACAACGGACTAAACTCAAACGTGCAAAAATTGTGGCCACCATATTGGAATGGTGCACAGTGTCTATAAAGAGTACACTAATAAAGTACCATCGCGTTCAACGGATACCACGAGGTTTGAGAATCCCATTGAAGCCTTCACTATGCAAGAACGCACAATAGTTTAAGGACCGCTGGTATGCCATTTTGAACAAATACTCTCTCGATTTGATCCTATTGATCATTGAGGAATTGGCAAACATTTTGGAGGAATTAAGTAAAGAAATAACAATCATTAAAACTGAACTAACTAATTCACTGTCCTCCGACGAATGGTCTAAGATATTGGAAGATATTAACATCCAACTTGCAAAACACTCCCAGGAAATCAACGAAAGAAAGATCAGGAAATTCCGTAGGGATACGGTGGATTATAAACTTGGTGAAGTTTATAGTTGGGCAGAAGTTTACGCCCGGTTGCGACAAAATAAACTATACTCAACTAACACAGACACTTCATCATCTGAGAGTGACATCTCTAATCAACCACTTAGAAGACCTGACGTATCCACTCAACCTGATGAATCTCCTCATACATCGGGTGTGTCTTTTTTTGAGTCCAGCCAAGGAGACAAAGATGACCCCGGAGGGGTCAAGGAAAAAGAAAAAGACAAAGAGAAGGAGCCTCCTCAAACCCGGAGTATCACCTTCACGGGGAAGAAGGACAAGGGGAAGAAGACAAGTTAGAAACAAATCTCGTAATTAACATAGCAGATTACCATTTTACGGAACTAGAACTTAATACTTTACAGAAAGGCACTTCTATTGTGCCAACAAACCATACCAATTGCTTGGAATTGGAGATTAGTCTTTTCAAGCTTATGAGAAATTTACGGTTAATACATTTCTTTGAAAACATTGTAGAAGAACATCAAAGTTCAGATCAAGATCTCTTACTGGGTCTAAAACCAAGGAGTACCTACGGGGCACCCAGTACTCACAAGAGCTTTGATAGCTTTGAAAATGTGGTCAAACAAGACCTTTACAAACTCAACTTCAAGAAGTAATCAAAAAGAATTAACTTAACTAATAAAGAATTTGGGGTATTACAAAGAATCGCAAGGAATCCTACGATACGGTGTCTAAAAGCAGACAAAGGAGGAGCACTAGTGGTGTTAAACACTACACACTATGAAACTCAAGTTGAGGCTCACATTGATGATGACTACACCTATGCTAAACTTGATGCCAACCCCACTGATCAGTTTCTAAACCTATTAAAGATTATTGTGAATAATGCAGTTGAGAAAGGCGTAATCAACGAAAGAGTTAAAAGATATCTCATACACTCCAATCCAAAAAGCCCAACAATATACATGCTACCCAAAATTCATAAAGACTTGAACAATCTACCATTCCGACCTATAGTTTCGACTAGAGGGAGCATGCACGAGCCCATAGGGAAATTTATAGACAAATATCTTCAACCTAGTGTGACAAAAATGAAGACATATATCAGGGATACAACCGAATTTCTGAATAAGATCAGACAAGTTTCGTTCGCTGAAGACGACACGATATTACTATGCACAACAGACGTTAAGTCATTGTACACTTCGATCCCTCATGGATCCGGGATGGAAACCATTGAACAAACATTGCTTGAAACCAATATAGATATGGATTTACAACTATTTCTAATGGAGCTTCTCCATTTTACTTTATATCAAAGTTATTTCAAGTGGAAAGAATGTTGGTATCTCCAATTGACTGGTACATCGATGGGGAATTGTGCTGCACAGGTGTATGCCAATCTCTACATGAACAAATTTGAGAATGATCACATATTATCTTTACCAAGCTGGTAAACACACACTAAATTACTTTTGAGATACATAGATGACATTTTTATTCTTTGGAATGGCTCACATGGAGAACTTACCAATGCCATCGCTGAACTGAATAATGTTGATGAAAGAATCCAATTTACCCATGACATACAGGAACAACACATCACTTTTTTAGATGGCAGAATCATAAAAACACAACATGGATTGAAGACTGACATATTTAGAAAGAATACTGACCGAAACAATACCCTTCACTTTGACAGTTTTCACTAACCATCATTAAAACACCATCTTCCATTTTCTCAGCTTTTGAGAGTCAAAAGAATAATGTCCGATCCGGAGACTTCCTCCAAGCGTATGGATGATATGCTCATGAGATTTAAAGAACGTGGGTATCCAGAAACCATTGTTGATCAAGCTAAACATCGTTGTCAGACAAAGACGCGTAATGAATTACTCATAAATAAAATTAAACCACCCCAAAATCGCATGGTTGTGGTGTCGAAATTTTCAACCATGAGTGATCCATACAAACGCATAATTAAACGTCACTGGCCATTTTTAAAGTTGGAACCGGACTTTAAGCAACTGTTCAATGAAAGTCCCCTTTTTGCCTTTACAAGAAGCAAAAATGTAGGAGAAATTTTGAAGAAGCAACCCGAACACGCAGAACCACCTGTATACAGAGGAACTCTCCAGTGTCACAACTGTAATAATTCCCATAACATCCAGGGTCCATAATAACCCATCCCAAAAAAGGCACGAAGATTAAGTTGAAGGTCACTGCTACATGTAACACCATGAATGTTGTGTACTTGTTAAAATGTCCATGTGGAAAAATGTATGTTGGTATCACTGAACGCAAAATCAAAGTAAGAATCAATGAACATAAAAGTAACATCAGAATAAAAAACATGAAATCAACAGTGACATGCCACTTTTTAGAACAGTTTCATAACATCAGTCAACTTAAATTTCAAGTCCTTGAAGTGATCGAGAAAACAGAGTGTCGAGACAACCATAATTATCTACTACAACGAGAAAATATTGGATCAGACACCTAGGTGCTCTCAAACCATATGGGTTGAATGAAAGGATGGAATTTCAGTGTTATCTTTAATTGTGAATAACATGATTGTTTGACAGATTTTTTGTACACTGCTTAACTTCTTCATGTGTTGTTTCTTTCATTGTTTACGCCTCATTTGTCCTCACTTAGTTCTCAGCATGATCACTTTTTATGATACTCACGTGATTTCATCACAACACCTTATATTCACCTTTTTGACTGGATCACCATCTGTTAATACAGTCGCTGTTCACACTTTTCATATCACAGTCTTTCACTTGGCTACTTGCTCTCGTTTGATTCTAGTCTTATGTTTGTTCTGTTCAAGAACAATGACCTTTATAGACACTGTGCACCATTCCAATATGGCGGCCACGATTTTTGCACGTTTGAGTTTAGTCCGTTGTTGGTGTCCTGTGACATCGTGCATTCAAAAATCACGAGACCATTGCGTTGCGTTACTAACCCTCTGTATAGACGGTTACAACGGATCCCTTTACCTGCTTTTTGGACCGTGAGTACTAAATTCCGCTTACTGTTGTGCACCTGGTTCACTTACTCTGCACCATTTTCTGATAAATATCCAATCATTCTTCAATCTTCAACCTGATGAATCTCCTGAAACATCTGATGTGTCTTTTTTAGAGTCCAGCCAAGGAGACAAAGACGACCCTGGAGGGGTCAAGGAAAAAGAAAAAGACAAAGAGAAGGAGCCTCCTCAAACCCGGAGTATCACCATCAGGGGGAAGAAGACAAGTTAGAAAAAAATCTCGTAATTAACATATCGGATTACCATCTTACGGAACTAGAACTAAATACATTACAGAAAGGCACTTCTTTTGTGCCAACAAGCCATACCAATTGCTTGGAATTGGAGATAAGTCTTTTCAAGCTTATGAGAAATTTACGCTTAAGACATTTCTTTGAAAACATTGTAGAAGAACATCAAAGTCCAGATCAAGATCTCTTACTGGGTCTAAAACCAAGGAGTACCTATGTGGCACCCATTACTCACAAGAGCTTTGATAGCTTTGAAAATTTGGTCAAACAAGACCTTTACAAACTCAACTTCAAGAAGAAATCATAAAGAATGAACTTAACTAATAAAGAATTTGGTGTATTACAAAGAATCGCAAGGAATCCTGCGATACGGTGTCTAAAAGCCGACAAAGGAGGAGCACTAGTGGTGTTAAACACTACACACTATGAAACTCAAGTTGAGGCTCACATTGATGACGAGTACACCTACGCTAAACTTGATACCAACCCCACTGATCAGTTTTTAAACCTATTAAAGAATATTGTGAATAATGCAGTTGAGAAAGGCGTAATCAACGAAAGAGTTAAAAGATATCTCATACACTCCAATCCAAAAAGCCCAACAATATACATGCTACCCAAAATTCATAAAGACTTGAACAATCTACCATTCCGACCTATAGTTTCGACTAGAGGGAGCATGCACAAGCCCATAGGGAAATTTTTAGACAAATATCTTCAACCTAGTGTGACAAAAATGAAGACATACATCAGGGATACGACCGAATTTCTGAATAAGATCAGACAAGTTTTGTTCGCTGAAGATGACACGATATTACTATGCACAATAGACGTTAAATCATTGTACACTTCGATCCCTCATGGATCCGGGATGGAAGCCATTGAACAAACATTGCTTGAAACCAATAAGGATATGGATTTACAACTATTTCTAATGGAGCTTCTCCATTTTACTTTATATCAAAGTTATTTCAAGTGGAAAGAATGTTGGTATCTCCAATTGACTGGTACATCGATGGGGAATTGTGCTGCACAGGTGTATGCCAACCTCTACATGAACAAATTTGAGAATGATCACATATTATCTTTACCAAGCTGGTAAACACACACTAAATTACTTTTGAGATACATAGATGACATTTTTATTCTTTGGAATGGCTCACATGGAGAACTTACCAATGCCATCGCTGAACTGAATAATGTTGATGAAAGAATCCAATTTACCCATGACATACAGGAACAACACATCACTTTTTTAGATGGCAGAATCATAAAAACACAACATGGATTGAAGACTGACATATTTAGAAAGAATACTGACCGAAACAATACCCTTCACTTTGACAGTTTTCACTAACCATCATTAAAACACCATCTTCCATTTTCTCAGCTTTTGAGAGTCAAAAGAATAGTGTCCGATCCGGAGACTTCCTCCAAGCGTATGGATGATATGCTCATGAGATTTAAAGAACGTGGGTATCCAGAAACCATTGTTGATCAAGCTAAACATCGTTGTCAGACAAAGACGCGTAATGAATTACTCATAAACAAAATTAAACCACCCCAAAATCGCATGGTTGTGGTGTCGAAATTTTCAACCATGAGTGATCCATACAAACGCATAATTAAACGTCACTGGCCATTTTTAAAGTTGGAACCGGACTTTAAGCAACTGTTCAATGAAAGTCCCCTTTTTGCCTTTACAAGAAGCAAAAATTTAGGAGAAATTTTGAAGAAGCAACCCGAACACGCAGAACCACCTGTATACAGAGGAACTCTCCAGTGTCACAACTGTAATAATTCCCATAACATCCAGGGTCCATAATAACCCATCCCAGAAAAGGCACGAAGATTAAGTTGAAGGTCGCTGCTACATGTGACACCATGAATGTTGTGTACTTGTTAAAATGTCCATGTGGAAAAATTTATGTTAGTATCACTGAACACAAAATCAAAGTAAGAATCAATGAACATAAAAGTAACATCAGAACGAAAAACATGAAATCAACAGTGACATGCCACTTTTTAGAACAGTTTCATAACATCAGTCAACTTAAATTTCAAGTCCTTGAAGTGATAGAGAAAACAGAGGGTTGAGACAACCATAATTATCTACTACAACGAGAACATTATTGGATCAGACACCTAGAGGCTCTCAAACCACATGGGTTGAATGAAAGGATGGAATTTTAGTGTTATCTTTAATTGTGAATTACATGATTGATTGACAGATTCTTTGTACACTGCTTAACTTCTTCATGTGTTGTTTCTTTCATTGTTTACACCTCATTTGTCCTCACTTAGTTCTCAGCATGATCACTTTTTTATGATAATCACATGATTTCATCACAACACCTTATATTCACCTTTTTGACTGGATCACCATCTGTTAATACAGTCGCTGTTCACACTTTTCATATCACAGTCTTTCACTTGGCTACTTGTTCTCATTTGATTCTAGTCTTATGTTTGTTCGGTTCAAGAACAATGACCTTTATAGACACTGTGCACCATTCCAATATGGCGGCCACGATTTTTGCACGTTTGAGTTTAGTCCGTTGTTAGTGTCCTGTGACATCGTGCATTAAAAAATCACGAGACCATTGCGTCGCGTTACTAACCCTCTGTATAGACGGTTACAACGGATCCCTTTACCTGCTTTTTGGACCGTGAGTACTAAATTTCACTTACTGTTGTGCACCTGATTCACTTACTCTGCACCATTTTCTGATAAAAATATCCAATCATTCTTCAAAACGCTGATACGCTATGCCGATGATGGTGTTCTTGCGAACACAAAGATTTATTAATCTCCTCTTCACTTCGTGGGGTGACTATTATTTCTCGGCACAGAGGCAACCCTTGAGCATGCTTTGGTTCCGTTACGGTTTTGTATTGACCATGTTAAGAATGTTTCATTTTTCGCCACATTCGGCACCTATTTACTCGTTGATTTTAAGTCTGACATTACGATCATTTCGTGTGATATTGCCTGAATACCATTTTTTAACCATTTACTATATCTCGATGTCTAATCACTATTAGATCTCACTGACCATCGTTCATAGTAGCAACGTGATTTAGACTTGACAATGCAGTACTAAGTTGTTTGTTTATCATTGCTTTGTTTGGACGGCCAACTCATGACGCTTTATGATTGGTTGCTTTATAGATTTGGCCCCTGATGAAGGGCCTAGTGCCCGAAATGCATTGGGATTCTGAAACTACAAGAATGATGTATTGATGCACATTGGATGATTTTACAATTAATTTTGATTTTTGGAAGAATATTGATATGTATCGCGTCTGACATAAGACGAGCAATACATAATACAGAATTACAAACAAACAGCGGATGAATTTGTTTACTTTGATGTTTATAATTTGATAAACCCTATCTAGGGTCCGAATTGTGCCTTGGGTGACATGCCCATGGACGGGTATGCTACTTCATGATAGGTCCTTAATTGTCACACCTTATATTTGGGTCAAAACGCCGACAACATAATCATAAGAGCCTGGATCAATTTTTTTCACATCATCCTAAAGACAGATGTGCCTTGATTAGATCGGCCTCTTTCTCTTATATGGCTATTGTGCCTAACATGTGAGACTCTTCTCTGGACAGGCATTCCAAAAGTTACTGTAGTAAAACAGTTCTGTTACATTGTTATATTTTTCTATCTATAATCTTTTCAATTATCCTTTTTACCCCTTTC
This sequence comes from Calotriton arnoldi, assembly GCA_963921515.1. Classification (NCBI taxonomy): domain Eukaryota; kingdom Metazoa; phylum Chordata; class Amphibia; order Caudata; family Salamandridae; genus Calotriton; species Calotriton arnoldi. Next base: position 343,836 of record CAWUFW010008464.1, on the reverse strand, counting down.
ACATCACTTGAGCACTTCTAAGAGCACTCTTCTATGCACCAATTAGAGCAACCTTTTAACATTGATTGTATACTAATGAACCTGTTCAGTAGAATATATAAATATAAAGAATTGAATTGATTTTTATAAACAAGTGTTCAATTGTGTTTTCTTTCTCTCTCTCTTACATATGGATTATGTTTGATGGTATTACAATATTCAGTATTGTTATATCCTAGCCAATAGGACCAATTGTTTTATGTATCAGATTATACCCAGGTCCTTTAGACATTTGGGTTACCCCATGAGCTTATAATGGGATGTTAAAGGTTCAACAATGTTGCACTTACATTCCAGATGAGAGTAAAGACCTGATGAAATACAATAGCAACATTACTGATCTGAAGAAGGATTTGAAAGGGTAACAGTAACAGGTGCTTGGAAAGCAATAGGGAATGGGTTTTCTGCTATAGACAGATGGTGTGGATACATAGATAGTGGAATTGTTGGAAGCATTTTGAAACCCTGTGTTATAATTACCCTTTGTGGATTATTCTTGTTTGTAATATTCAAGTTACACAAATGTGCACAAGTGAAAAAGGGGCTAAAATAAAAGGAGCAGACATGGAACTAGAGGATAGACAGAGTAGTAGTAGAAAGAGTAAATACTATGATGATCTGAAATTTCTGGAGGATTCCAGAAGAAAGATGATGAAAACAACCAGATTGTAACAAATGAGAAAAACCTAGGCAAATGACAATAGTTACATATGTGCAGGCAAACCAGAATTACAACATGCAGTTTTGGTTACAATGCATCAAGATAACATACGTGACTGTTTTGTTGTTTATCAAAAAAGATTTTTTTCATTTTTTATTTTAAATTACCACAAATCAGACCATACTAAATAGTTTGCAACATAAAAACAAGCAATATAATTTTATACAATGTCCTATATTGCAGTATATATGTAGAATGGTGCACATTAGATTATGCACTTATTGACATTCTTTTCCTTTTAATGTTTCCTTGTGAATTTAATTACACATTACAATCATCCATCGGACCATAACATAATTGGAGAAAGGGTCCACAGTGTGAATGGCTGAGATGAGCAAGAAGGCTGGTGGTATGTTGGCACACTACGCGCGTTTCGGCTGAGATGCCTTCGTCAGGAGACCATCACAACATTCACTACATAGAACACAAAGGAAAGAGTGAATACTAATTATGTTTGCCCACAATCAATATAATATACTAACATCTTTCTAGAAGATCGTTTTAGATTTACAAGTATAGTAGGGAGGTTGGGACCCACGTGACCTTACTATGGACAATTTGCATGATGAAAGGTAAAAAATAAAGTGCCAGTGTCAACAACAGCCTGTGTGTCATTCACCCAGAGAGAGAATACAGCACCAGAAAATGAAAAAAAGCAGATGGTGTAAAGATTTAACAATAGTCTAATATATTTACAAAGCGAAGACAACCAACTGCCCCTGTTTATGCATGATGCATGCATCCAACCATGGAGAGGTGGTTAAATATGGAAAATCCCGGGATTAAAGGTGTCCCATGAAGCCTATGAGAAGCATATCCAGAAAATGGTCATGCTGCTGAAGATAAGCTAGCATAAATGAATTACCTAACAATAGATGCATCATAAATCTCCAGGGAATAGCTAGCTCTTGATACTATAGCCAGTCGTGGTGAGGTAGATTGTAATCTGTCCATCTGATAAGACATTGGTGTGATGGCTTGATTCGCCATCAGAGGGGGCATTGGTGCAGTGCAAAGTTGCCCACTCTTTACTCATCACAAATCACGATTAAAAAGTGCCTTTATTGTAGAAATAGCTAATCTACTCACAAGAGTGTTTAACCATGCTAATTAAGATGTTTCAATGAAGTTTTAAGGAATATAAAACCATCCTTGTTTATTAAATAATGTACTTTCTCTGAAGAAGAAATCCGACTTTCATAAATGTGTGCTATTACTTGTGATTAACACATAGTGACTTGAAACTGTGCCTGGGCACTCTTCAGAGTAACAGTGCAATTTAAAAATGCTCTCTCATTCACTCAAACCATCCTTATATATGTAGAATGTGATATTATTTGAAACAACAAAGATATGTAAGGTGTGCATTAATGTTATATGTATATGGATTTACATGTAGTTCTTAGTCATACTTACACTTGATTTATTTTAAGGTTTTCCTGTATGTCACAAGTAGTATGAACTCAATGCAATGTACTAGAAACTTATATTCATTTGTGTTTAAATGTGCACACGCATAGTAAATGTGCACCATTGAATTAATGTTTAAGTTGCCCTAACAATTTAAGTCTGTATTTCATCATGCTGCATTTCATAAAATGCTGTTTTCCATTTTCTGATAAAGTAACATTTCTTGCAGGTATTCACATGCATTCCTGGTGTGGAATTGATACATTACTGTACTTGCGATAGGGAAAAGCACCTGAGAAGAAGACCTTGATGAAGATACATGGAGAAACAGAGAATCAACTGAACGGCCTATTGAGCAAATGTTTCAATCTACTTGTGTCTGATAAAGAGATGTTGTTCCTATGCCCAATGTGGGATAATCTATTGATGTAGCAGTCTTTAACTTGGGAACTTGATGAGGACAATGGATGCCTGATTGTGTGATCAGGGGTGTGTTACTTAGTGGACTTTGTACGTTATAATATACTATTCCCTTGAACTAATTTCAAATCCCTTCTTGCCTGCAGATCCCGCCTGAGTGCCTTTGAGATTCCTTCCTGATTTTTGCCGGACTGACTTGCTGAACCCCTTCTGTAGACTTTATGCAGATTTCACATGTGGGTTCCTTGCAGACACCTTCCCTGATTCCTTGATTCCCCATCACCTGAATGGATTTATTGAGGTTTAGACCTCAATGCTTCCCTATGAATGGATTTATTGAGGTTTAGACCACAATGCTTCCCTATGATTCTTGCTAAACTGTGGCTTAGGCTAACACTTATTCTTGACCCATAGAAGACTCTTGACTGAGTTTCTGAGATTCTAACACTTTCCTGCTTGATTTCCGTTTTGTCCTGTATCGAGTTCTTCTTGGAAATTCCCTTTTTGTGGGTTCTTTTGCTTCTTAACCATCCACTGGACTTTGAAATTCTAGATTACTAATGTATAGGCGAGATTGTCTTAGACTATTGTCTGAGTACTAGATTATGATGCTACTATTCTGTATCACAATCCCAGTACTGCTTGTTTGTTTAATACTAGTCTGCCTTAATTTCTTTAGGTGTCTGGGACTTCCAGTTGTTATTCTGTACCTTTACAGCATGGTTTTAAGAATAGTGTATTTGAACTTGATTATTAATTTGTAGTAAATCTTTTTGAACTTGGCTACCGATTCCTGGTCCTCATTGGGTAGCCAATTGGGTTTCACTGTCAATTGAAATTTGATTGAATGTAAATGTTAACTCCCATCACCTCTCAGTTGGATCTAAAAGGTCCATCGGAGGACCAATGGTAAGCAAGTGGCCCCAGAAAACACTGTATCAAATCTGTCTTAAAATAATATCTGGGAGAGACTGTTCCATGTTTTTCTATATACCTGGAGGCATTATCACTTTTTGCCATTGTTAGAAATAGGGTTTCTGGTTGGCCAGGGTATACACCTAAGCCAGGCAGAACCCACCACTCTAGTCAGGGTAAGGGAGTTAGACACCCAAGATAACCCCTGCTCACCCCCTTGGTAGCTTGGCAGAGCAGTCAGGCGTATCCCAGAGACAATGTGTAAAGCGTTTGCCCAACACACACACACCAGTACATGTCCTACCTTTCACATACTCTGCACCCTGCCCAGGAGGGTACCTTGGGCCTACCATAGGGGTGCTTTACATGTAAGAAAAGGGAAGGTGATGGCCTTGCAAGTGGGTGCACTTGCGAGGTCGATATGGCAGTTTAAAACTACGTGCAGACACTGCAGTGGCAGGTCTGAGATACCTTTTCAGGGCTACTCATTTGGGTGGCACAATCAGTGCTGCAGGCCCACCAGTAGCATTTGATTTACAGGCCCTGGCACACTCAGTGCACTTTACTAAGGGCTTATCAGTAAATCAAATATTCCAATCATGGATAACCAATCATGTTCACAATTTACACAGAGAGCATATGCACTTTAGCACTGATCAGCAGTGGTAAAGTGCCTAGAATCCTAAAACCAACAACACCAGGTCAGGAAAAATAGGAGGAAGAAGCAAAAGGTTTGGGGATAACCCTGCAAAAAGGGCCAAGTCCAACAGCCATCATCGAAACATTGTTCTGTGTGATATGGGGAACTGCATGATGTTGCAAGGCAGGCACCAGTGACCAGCGCTGTACTTTTCGGATCCTAGTTTCACTTGAGAGAAACTCCTTTGCCTATAACCCCTCCCATGCCCACCTCAACCCTGCAGCAGGGTCTCAGCTGTCTCAGCTTTGCAAAGGTGCATAAAGAGCGACAAGCACATCATAGAACTCATTAGCTTGCATGGCTGGTCGGCCAGGGCAGAATATTGACTGGGTTAAATCGTCAATATCTATCTGAAGAAAGAAATCCTTCAACACAGATGCTGATGTAATTGATTTTAGGACTAGAATTGGAAATGTAATGAAACTCCATAGGATGTTTCTCTATCTACACATCGGAAATCATCCCTGAAATGTTATTTTACAAATCTACATGTTATGTTATCTACACAAACATTGGTCAGAGAAGAGGCTTTGAGTACGTGAACGTTACAGAAACTGTATTGGATTGCCAATGTGCGTGAAGTGGGGCGTCGAGGAGCATATTAATGTAAAAATAGGCATTGTTTTAAACAACATTCTGAATGAGGTTTCGTAGATTAATGTTAGCTTCGGCCCACTGTAAGAGGACATTGAAAAACCAACGAATCAACTCGAATGCGAAATAATAGTGGAAAGGATGTTTTCAGGCTGTTTCTTGTGTTAGTTCGTCTTTATCAGTTACAGTTGAGTATGATCAAAAAAGAGATGTCTGTAAAATGACGATAGCACCAAATCATGCTTCACCTCAAATTAAAGATTAATTTTTCATTAATGAATACATTGTTACTGCTTTTTCTAATCCTCAGAAACGGAGGTTTTAATCTCCTTCCTGGAAATTGCTGGCTGTCAAGTAGTTAAATTTGAGCAAGTAAGTCAAGCAATATGAAAAATGCCAATCACTGAATAAAATGTGTCAAAAAGGGGCTGTGTACATAAAAAGATATAACTCAGCGAAAGGACGTGAATCAACCTGTTAAAATACTTTGGTTACATCACATAAGGCTAAAGCAATCAATAAGTAAACACGCCCTGGGCCCATTATGGATGCAGATGAACACGGAGGTTGCAAATCTCTCACAGACATAGGGTTAAGTGTAGCAATGAGCAAAAAAAGCTAAGATAAATTAAATTAGGTTCTAACATGCAACTACTCTCTTGCTCTCCCTAACTAAACAGATGCAGAATATTAATAGTAGGTTAAGTATAAAATGACAATATGAAATAATCAACGTAGAAAAAAAGGGGACAGTTGGGGAACTTTGCAATTAAACCCATCGCCACAGAGAAGTAAGAAGGAGAATGAGCTGCAAAATCTGTAAAAGTTTCAAGTTTTGCATAATGCAAAAGTTGCAAAATTCTGAGAATTTCATGATTGTAATATTTTGCACATTGTTTTTACTATGGGTCACTGGTTTGAATAGAAAATGTCTGGTGGGAGATATTTTTTCCTCAAGCCAATCCCCTTGATTGTACCTCAGATGACCTTTGAATGCAAGGTATGCCCTTACATTCAATTTTTCCTTGAGCTATATCAAATAGAATCACAAACAATATTGCATAGTTTCATTAAATTCATATTTTTCTTTCTTGAAATTTCATTCAATTCTGGGAAAATGTGCAATATTGTACACCCTTACTAAAGAAATTAAGCGAATATTTGAGATGCACAATGTATAGCTTACTGCATCTACTGCTATATTAACTAATATTTCCTCAATAATTACCACTATGTCAATACCAGAGAGGGAGAAAACAATAATCAATTGAAAAATAATCTACGTGGAATTGCACCATGTTAAGTTGTAAAAATTCATGAGAGAGGAATTCTGGATCCAAGTGCAAGTATGCATACTCTCCAACACGAGAGAGCTGTAGTGGAATGTTGTGTTGGGGGCATAGTTTATGGCAAGCAGCCAAATTGCTTTACACTCTGGGGCTGATTCACAAAGGTAAACTTACACGCATATGTAAGTTTACATTTTTTCAGTATTTACAAAACTGCAATTTAATAGTAAGTTTACAAGTGCGGAGACTGCGCAGTAAGGGTGGAGAACTCCGCACATAAAAAGATAGGACAGGCCTATCTTGATATGTGCGGAGTTGCAAGTTGTATTTATTCAATCTAGAGATGACCTGTAAAATAGAAGGTTTGTAGAGAGGATGTGGCCTAATGGCTAGGGCGGTCGATCTCAAATCTGGGGAACCAGGTTTGAGTCTCGGCAATGACACTCAACATCCTGTGATTTTGGGCAAATCACTTAATCTCCCCGTGCCCAACAAAAATAATGTGTCCTTGTGTAACGCAACTGGTGCTTGTATAAAGCGCTCTGATACCTTCAGGTCAAGTTTGCGCTATATAAAACTCCAAAAAAGAACAAATGAGTTACATTTATTAATTCATCTTTGGTAGAAAGTTTATGGTTGGAATCCTCAACTTGTCTTCCACTAGATATCAAACTATAGGAAATAATAATGCCACTGTGTCACCATATAGCTTGCCTTGAACAACAACAGCATGGCAGGTTTGGAGCTCAAGTTTGTGAAAGTAGTCAGTGTCGAAATGGTGATTTGGGGCCCTGTGCATGAAAAAGTAGTAAATTTGCACCTGTAGAATTACGTTTTCATACAGGTACAGATTTATTAGTTTTGAGAGCTCACAAAGATCGCCAGTAGTACGCCTAAAAAACTGTGCCAACTGTAGATTTAAGCACACCAGAGAATGCAGACCACTGAGCAAATGCACATTGTTTTTCTTTTTTTCTCCACTTGGACTGCATTTTTTCCAGTGAAGAAAATACTTATCCTAAGCTCCCAGAAAACCTGGGTGTGAGTTGTTTTCCTTCCCATCCTGAAAGGGGAGGTATTCCAGCCCATAGCTGGAGTCCCACTGTGACCATTTACAGGTTGGGAAGGGTCAGATTTCAGTTTGTGAATTTCCATTAACATACATGTTTGTGGGTATTCCCAACCGTACACAGTTAAATACTCCTTGTAGCACCCACTTTCCACCCATTCTGTGGGATTCAAAACTGCAGATTTTTACACACTTGTGGCAGAGAAATCTGCAGTAGTACATCCATTTACACCTGCCAGAAATCATTTTATGCATACCTGGAAAGTATAAATCTAGGTATTTTCAACCACAATACACATTTATAGCTAACAATACCTTTGTTAATCCAGCCCATAGCTACCAAGATCACATCAAATGGAAAATTTTAAAAATCAAATGAGCGTTCCATGTAAGTTATAGATTACTCTTGGGGCTGGCCTGTAGATCCCAGTTTAAAGAAATGGGAGGAAAATGATCATGAGAAATGGCAAAAATAGTCAGGCAAAAGAAAGGGATTTAACTGATAGCCCATGCGTATGTGTACAACGTTTGGTAATTATTAACAAATATGCCAGCAAAGTATAGGAAATGACAGGCAACTCTATGAAAAATATTAATAAAAAGAAAGAAAAACTCAAATGTTTTGATGTACAGATGCTGGGATAAACAAATGCTTGAAAAGAGGAGGTGATTTATTTTTATATTCTTGTGACATTTTAAGTGCTCAAGAAGCTTGGCATACCTCAGAATGGCTGGTAGATGAATATGTTGTGATTGAAAAAATCCTTGAAGGGCTCACAAGGGTGGCCAAAAGATGGTGGCAAAATCTATAGCAGTGTCTCTGGCAGTGGTCGAAGTGGGGAAATAAAGTAGGGGAACTGTGGGCGGAGAATCAGAGGGTGGGAATAACCCATGGATTGGGTCTGTGGGCGGAGTCAGAGGTGTGGCAGAAAGAGCAAAATATCCCAATTTTTAGTATTTGTTTCCCATTTCACTAACGGGTTACAGTTTATTACGTTATTTAATTTAACCAATGGATACACATGTTTATTTAAGGTTTAATATGAGTTATTGACATTAAAATACATTCACAAAGTGGGATACGTTTCCAATCACAGAATGTCCCAAATATCCTTAAAAGTGGAATCGCAAGCCATTTGTCTCCCAGCCATGAAGTTTCTGTCATCAGCACTTCTCCTCCCTTTTCCACAAGAGCAGTTCAAACATGAATGGCAAATTATCCGAGTTTGCAAATGTTTTCCACATAATTATGGTGCTGCCATATTTGCCACATAATACATCATCTGCTGCATAATCAGACTCGGTTTTCACTAAATGAGGAGGAGCGAGACAGAAAGAGAGGGAAGAGGGGGAACAAAGAGAGGGGGCAGTTGCCAGCGACAGGAGAACTGGACACTGTCCTTGTCTTCTCTGGGCACGAAAGAAAAGACAGAGTCTTTTCCTTCTCATCCCGTTCCGCCCATCCCCAAAAGCCGAGCCTTAACTATCGGTCTTGGCGATTTCTGCCGTCCAGGAGGGATGTTTAGAATAAGTAAGTAGGGGAACGGACTCTATGAAATGAAAGAAGTAGGGCACGCCGTGCCCTGCCGATCTCGCTCCACTTCGACCACTGGTCTCTGGTAGCTTTTCGTAGAAATATAGTCTGAAATAAAAACAAGAGTCTTTTGGCTGTTAAATTATCTTTGCTAATTTATGGGAAAGGAAGTGTAGCGCTAGCATTTGCAATATTTATCTACAACCTAATTCTTATGATACAATAACCTATACAAATGATATATTCCCTGATGGAAAGATTTTCGAAAAATATATTATTATTAAAACGTGATATAAATTGTAGTTTTGTCTTTGATGGAAAAGAGGAAGATTGGTTTTCTATGTGGGGAATTCCAGAGCAAATCTTTTGAATGCCAAAAATGAGCAAAAGAGGTCAGTGGATGAACGAACAATATGTGCCCCAATTTAGACTATTGAACTGTAGCTATGCAAGTGATAGTCCAGCACAAGGAACATTCCTTTCACCTGTTTGCACAATTTCTGTGTTAGATCATATATAAAATGTCAGCCTTACTTTTTATTTTGGTCAAAGATTAGTTGGTTCTACACACAATAATAGTCGTCACCTACACCAACATGAGGAATGACATATCTCAGTTTTTAACCACAGTTTAGTTGATACAGTAGGTGGTATAGGTAATGTTAATGGTAAATGGAAGAGAAATTGGTCAACAAATAATATTTCTGATAATAAAGACTGGTTTGTGAATCACAAGAAAAATTTGTATTCGATAATCTACTTAAATCATAGGCTGTTAGGTTTAAATCTATTTGCAATAGGTTTGGCAAAGATTTTGGAGACATCTTTGAGCTTTAAACAGTCATATATAATCAGAGTGGGAAATTCTGAGCACAGACAAATATTTGAGGATACCATATAACAATTGAAGATACTGTCAAGTGTTAGAAATGGGGGTCTCTAGTTGGCAGTGGTTTGCACCCTGTCCTAGTAGAAACCCTTATTCTTGTTAGGGTAAGGGGATTACAAAGCTGAGATAACCCCTGCTCACCCTCTTGGTAGCTTGGCACGAGCAGTCAGGTTTATCACAGTGGCAATGTGTCAAGCTCTTGTACAAACACACACAGTAACACAGTAAAAACACTACAAATGAACACCACACCAGTTTACAAATATGGCCAATATTTACCTGAATAAAACAAGACCAAAATGACAAAAATCCAGTACTCGGCAACACGAGGAGCGACGTCCGTGTGTGGGATCAAACTACTAAGAAATAAGATTCTGGACTTCTGGGACATACAGGGATCCTTGGATTTAACATTGAGAAGTGAGACGTCACGAGATATTGAATCCCAGTGTGGGTTGGAATTAACACCACTAATAAAGGTTATACA